>JAVANC010000016.1:13346861-13499361 GCA_033319125.1 Parnassius glacialis
TTTTCTTCTACGCCGAGCATGTGGTAAAGTAAGATGGAGTGCCCACGGTAACTACATCTACCCATTAAGGAGAATAAAACTTGGGATGCGTTGTCACCCTTGAGGACTAAGATGGATGGAATGCTTCGTTACCAATAATAAAACTGACCGAATACGAGTCAAGTCACGTTCTATTAGGGTTCAGTATCCAATTAACTTTTCAACTCACTTTTCACTAAACAACATTAGACATTTAAAAATGTTAATTTTTTTTTGTTTTTAGGGTCACAGCGTGACAACCACAATGTAAATAAATATTTGCATTATATGTTGTTTAAATACGGTACCTATATGATATGGTTCATATTATAGAGAAATTTCATATTCCTCAGTAATTGTGTTTTTGGGATAGACCCCATAACAAAAACGGTCTAAAACTGACAACTTTGATGGTCACACATTTCTTTATTCTTATAAACATTTTTTTATTTAGGTACTCAATGAGCGCTATTACGCTCTAGACAACCAGACAACCAGGCAACCAGACAGTCAGAAAGTCATCCAGGCAGACACCCAGACTTTTTATTCTTTGGGTACTGAACACTACAAAAATGTCTCCGGTGCTCGTCACACCATATATAACCCGGCAGCAAAATGCTGCTTTCTTACGTTGGTATTCTGTGCATGGGTACCTAGTCCTTTCCTGATTTAGACAATATTTTTGTGCTGCAGCCATTGCCAGCAAGTAAACATCGTATTGGTTTATTAATTAAACGATGTTTTTTCCGTGTTACATATTATATAGAAAACATTTTTTTTTCATTCACTGTTTAAAATATTTTCAAATTATATGCCTTTGCCTTGAAAAACCGGATTAGAAAAGAACATGAATCTAAACGCCTTTTCACTGTCATTATTTTCAAATGTATCAAACGTGCTGGCACATTTTATTAAATATTAAATCACCTGTCTTTTTTGAGGTAAACAAAAAAATGGTACATGTCGCAAGCTTAAGGACTACTTTCACTTGACAGCGTTCGCCACAAAATTTTGAACGTTCCTTAAATAGAGAAATATTTTAATAGAAACATTTAAAATATATTTTAACTTGCTACTTTGAAATAAGGTACAATTTAGCATGATATGCACCTATTATAGCCGACAATGGCAAGCATCAGGATTAGGGCAAGGGGAAACACGGTGTCAGCACCTACCGCTTTGTAAAGCATTGTGCTTTAGTGTCTCTACTTTATACGAGAGTTAAATCCTGAGGCTACTTGATACTTTTTGTGCACGCTTCTTTATAATGTTTTCGTTCGACCTGCGGGAAATCTTTCGTACAGTATTGAGATTGACTTGGGAATTTGGGATTTAGTAATCTTTGTTTTGTCGTACCAATATAATAACGTCTGAGATCTCTTATTTCTTATAAAATAAAGAAAATCCCTTATGCACTACTCTTACAATACTTTCCTATAAAAAAAACAACTAAATATTTTTTAACCTTGTATATCAAATCAAATTCTCACTAATAGTTATTCGTTACGTTTCAATTTAAATAATGGATGTAATAGTTCCGGACTTCGGATGAGTAGAAGGAGTACACAAATGGCTTAAAACAGACCTGCGTCCAGAAATTCTGGCCTACGGGGCAGCGGGTTTGAATTCTGCACGGAATTGTTTGTATAGCCAACAAAAAACTGCCTCAGAATTGGATGTTTCCGATAAGAAAGTTTTGTAACTAAAATAACACATTTAGGATACATATGAAAAGTCTTAATAAGCAGGGAAATATCTTAACGCTGATAAACAAAGGAAGTTAAAAAAAATATTTTAAAAGTATTCGGTAAAATTCATGACGTGTTCTCTTGGCTAATTTTCACAGCGGCAACAATTTACTAAAATTCAGAAGCTATTAACTGTATCTTACATATTTGTCATGTGAGCCCATCAAGTGCTTGCGGCTTAAGTGAATCCATCACTCAATTACATTCCGAGGGTGTCGTATGAGGCGACTATGTGATATGCTAAAAAGACCTTATGGAGTAATGGATACCGATATAGGCGGTAAAACTATCTCGCTTACTAACTTAGTGTGACGATTTTGTTTTTTGTTTCAGGCAATCCTCCCTAAAACGGGGAGTTGCTCATTCTTTACTATTACGGGCTAATGAATATGAAGGAACCATCGTATTCATTATGCTTATGCGATAACTCGGATTAGATCGTACGCTTAGGCCTAGAACAGGATAATTAAAAAAGACTATTGTAATTTTTGTCTGCTTTAAGAACAATTTTATAAATTATGTGGTGGCGGCCATGAGAAACGTCAAAAGGATGGCTTCAGATAGATGGTGTTATAACTATCTCGTATACGTTTATAATTACTCATTCGTTATATCTAGCTGATCTATGGACGCCAATTGCCTATCTTCGGGCCAGTCGGGATCAAATGCAGTCCGAAAGTGAAACTATGGTTAAACGCACGAATCTCTCAATCCAGGCAGCCTCCAATGGGGCGATGCCAATCTTGTGAAGTTCAAAGCCTCTAAAACACAAACGTGTCTCTTCAGCGCTAAAAGGAGCCCGCTCAACCTGGCTCACGAGTATCTTTGAAATATCAAATCCGAACCTCAATTATGGGTGGTTCATTAAGTCCAGGGCAAAAGAAAGAAATAAAGAACATGTTTATTAATAAAAACACAAAGCAGCCGCAAGGAAACTAGGTGTCCTAGCAAGGGTGCGACGGTATTTCACGCATGGGCTAGTGCTGCGAAATGCCACCTAGCAGCATTAGACTCAGTGATGAGACTCAGCTATGAGGCACATTGGTAACCTTGATTTGAATAAAACTAATTTTACGGATTTTGTCGCGTATATTAACTTATTTTATATTCCCGACGTTTCGAGCACTTTACAGCACCCATGGTCACGGGGGGGACTGAGGTGTATGACGTCCCAATGTCATAGTTAACCACGGCTACCTCCAGATTAAAAATTATTAATTTTTGTTCCGATCCACGCAGTATGAACTTACAGTATCATGGAGTCTTGCAGTTGTATGCTTGGGTTGGGATTTAATTTTATTAATTATGGGATCCCAAGCAGATGGTAGCACCCAGCCATCTTCTCTATTGAAATTAGGATGTTTCTTGATTTCAATAGCCTCGCGAATCATCCTTGGAAGGAATCGGTGTTCTTTAGCGAGGATTTGTGGTCTATCAAATCTAATTCTCTATTGAAATTAGGATGTTTCTTGATTTCAATAGCCTCGCGAATCATCCTTGGAAGGAATCGGTGTTCTTTAGCGAGGATTTGTGGTCTATCAAATCTAATGTAGTGACGGGGGCGATCCTGTACGTGTTCACAGACTGCAGACTTCCCGGAGCGTCTATTCTTCACATCAGCTATGTGTTCTTTAACACGGGTTTTTATAGATCTTTTAGTTTGTCCCATATAAGAGAGACCACATTCACAATCAAGCTTGTACACTCCTGCATCTTGCAGAGGCATATTACACTTGACTGATGGTAAAAACTGACTAATCTTCTTCGGCGGCTTGAAATATGTTTTAATGGAAGCCCGCTTCAAGATGTAGCCAATCTTGTCAGTGACACCTCTGACATATGGCAGTACAGCAGGCACTCGCTCGACTGTGGCCGGCTTCACTCGTTCACTGTGACGTAGGCGCGGGACCCGAAGCTTATTGTCGTGCAAAACTTGCTTGACGTGTTGGAGCTCGGCGGCCAGGTGTTTACTGTCACAGATCCCTCATGCTCTCTGAAACAAAGATTTACCCACGGTAGCTAACTGTGAAGGATGGTGGTGAGAATCACCGTTTAAATATCTATCTGTATGGGTCTTTTTTCTATACACAGTGTGGCTCAAGGTGTTATCAGGATTCCGAATTACTAACACATCTAGAAAAGCTAAAGAATTGTTTGCCTCTAACTCCATTGTGAACTGAATTTTAGAATTTAAGGAGTTAAGATGGTCTAGAAATGCAGTTACTTTATCTAAAGGGAGAATTGTGAAAGTGTCGTCTACGTACCGCTTGTAGAATCTTGGGTTTACGGGAGAAGTACGCAGGGCTTTCTCCTCAAAGTCCTCCATGAATATATCGGCAACAATGGGAGATACAGGTGAGCCCATCGCCACTCCATCTACTTGCTTGTAGAACTCCTCCTTCCACAATAGGTAGCCAGATGTAAGGCAGTGTCTAAGTAATACTGCATATTCTACGGGCATGTTGTTTTGCTCTAGCCTTCTAGTAACAATCGAGATGCAGTCTTCAACAGGTAAGCATGTGAACAGAGACTGCACATCAAAACTGACCATAGTTTCATTGTCTGCCAGATGTAGGTCTTTAATCTCGCTGAAAAAATGGTAGGAATCCTTTGTGTGTGCTCTTGTATGTCCCCTGAGCGGTGAGAGTATATTCGCTAAGTGTTGAGCCAATTTGTATGTTGGTGAATCGATTTGGCTCACTATAGGGCGTAGTGGAGCATTGGGCTTGTGTATTTTTGGTAACCCATACAATTTCGGTGGTTTGGCACACGTAGGTATTATCGATTTTACATCTAGATTTAATCTTTCGGAGTGTTTCTTTATGAGATCACTAGTTGTTATGAGTGTGTTATTTGTTGGGTCATTTTTAACCTTTTTATAAGTACTTGCATCCGACAAAAGTTCTTGTATTTTAGAATTATAAAAAGGTTAAAAATGACCCAACAAATAACACACTCATAACAACTAGTGATCTCATAAAGAAACACTCCGAAAGATTAAATCTAGACGTAAAATCGATAATACCTACGTGTGCCAAACCACCGAAATTGTATGGGTTACCAAAAATACACAAGCCCAATGCTCCACTACGTCCTATAGTGAGCCAAATCGATTCACCAACATACAAATTGGCTCAACACTTAGCGAATATACTCTCACCGCTCAGGGGACATACAAGAGCACACACAAAGGATTCCTACCATTTTGTCAGCGAGATTAAAGACCTACATCTGGTAGACAATGAAACTATGGTCAGTTTTGATGTGCAGTCTCTGTTCACATGCTTACCTGTTGAAGACTGCATCTCGATTGTTACTAGAAGGCTTGAGCAAAACAACATGCCCGTAGAATATGCAGTATTACTTAGACACTGCCTTACATCTGGCTACCTATTGTGGAAGGAGGAGTTCTACAAGCAAGTAGATGGAGTGGCGATGGGCTCACCTGTATCTCCCATTGTTGCCGATATATTCATGGAGGACTTTGAGGAGAAAGCCCTGCGTACTTCTCCCGTAAACCCAAGATTCTACAAGCGGTACGTAGACGACACTTTCACAATTCTCCCTTTAGATAAAGTAACTGCATTTCTAGACCATCTTAACTCCTTAAATTCTAAAATTCAGTTCACAATGGAGTTAGAGGCAAACAATTCTTTAGCTTTTCTAGATGTGTTAGTAATTCGGAATCCTGATAACACCTTGAGCCACACTGTGTATAGAAAAAAGACCCATACAGATAGATATTTAAACGGTGATTCTCACCACCATCCTTCACAGTTAGCTACCGTGGGTAAATCTTTGTTTCAGAGAGCACGAGGGATCTGTGACAGTAAACACCTGGCCGCCGAGCTCCAACACGTCAAGCAAGTTTTGCACGACAATAAGCTTCGGGTCCCGCGCCTACGTCACAGTGAACGAGTGAAGCCGGCCACAGTCGAGCGAGTGCCTGCTGTACTGCCATATGTCAGAGGTGTCACTGACAAGGTTGGCTACATCTTGAAGCGGGCTTCCATTAAAACATATTTCAAGCCGCCGAAGAAGATTAGTCAGTTTTTACCATCAGTCAAGTGTAATATGCCTCTGCAAGATGCAGGAGTGTACAAGCTTGATTGTGAATGTGGTCTCTCTTATATGGGACAAACTAAAAGATCTATAAAAACCCGTGTTAAAGAACACATAGCTGATGTGAAGAATAGACGCTCCGGGAAGTCTGCAGTCTGTGAACACGTACAGGATCGCCCCCGTCACTACATTAGATTTGATAGACCACAAATCCTCGCTAAAGAACACCGATTCCTTCCAAGGATGATTCGCGAGGCTATTGAAATCAAGAAACATCCTAATTTCAATAGAGAAGATGGCTGGGTGCTACCATCTGCTTGGGATCCCATAATTAATAAAATTAAATCCCAACCCAAGCATACAACTGCAAGACTTCATGATACTGTAAGTTCATACTGCGTGGATCGGAACAAAAATTAATATTTTTTAATCTGGAGGTAGCCGTGGTTAACTATGACATTGGGACGTCATACGCCTCAGTCCCCCCCGTGACCATGGGTGCTGTAAAGTGCTCGAAACGTCGGGAATATAAAATAAGTTAATATACGCGACAAAATCCGTAAAATTAGTTTTATTTAAATGTGTAGTGTTCGCGTAAATATAAGAAAACCTTGATTTGGTTTAAATCAATCTTGTCGGCCTCGAACACAAGCGCAGAGCAGCCAGACTCTCGGTATTTCATAGAATGCATTTCGTAGGGTGGGCAAGCATCTACGATCTAATGGACGGCTTACTGGGTGGGTCCTATAAGAACCGTGGCTTGTAGCATGTTACTGAAACTTAAACTACTTGGGAACATGATGTCTTATATGCAGGAGCGTACTAATCGAAAATGGCGCCTAGGGCACTCATCAGACTTGCGCCCTTTCGTAAATTATTTCAATTTAAAAATCTGATAAGAGTACACAAAATATATAAAACAGTCATAAATCTTACAAAACATATTAATTTTTTACTAGCGATTCGCCCCAGCTTCGCACGGGTGATTTCTGGATCTCGACAACAGTGCCACCTACTGGGTCCAATTGTGAATCTAAACCATCCAAAGACAAACTCAAACTCATACCAAAACTAACATAAAAATCGGTCTAGTCGTTTTTGCGTTTCAGCGAGACTAATCGGTAGGCGAAGTTTAGGGCGACCCCCCACGAGTTGGAGTGACGACCTGGTAAGACATGCAGGAAGTCGATGGATGCAGGTGGCTTAGGACCATGCTTTGTGGCATTCCTTGGGGGAGGCCTATGTTCGGCAGTGGACTTATGAAAGGCTGTAATGATGATGATATAGAGAGATAACAGTATCTGTTGTGTCAGTGCGGTGACAGCTACAACGCGGATACAGAGTTGGATTAGTCGGGTCGGGTCCAATTGTGAATCAAAAACCATCCAGGGGTCTTAAGATGAACATGGTCAAAACAAAGATCATGTATAAGTATAACGTCCACGTCACACCTTTTTTTTACATGGGGAAATGCCTACGCATACCCGCCTCACGGGGGCAAGGACGGGTTATGTCGGACCCGCACCAACTAAAACCCCATGGTGTTCCACCTTCGCCGCATATTGGCAGGGCTACGGGAACGCTTTCGTACACATCCGCGGTCCCACCAGCGCTGGCCGCCCCATGGCAGTCCCTTCTCGAGGGAGGACCTCTCCTCCCCACTCTCCCTCTTAGGCAAGGCACACTAGGAACACAAGACACGCCCCCCTCCACGGCCTCCAACTCCACCTGCGTATCGGAACCCCCGAGTTCGATACGCGTAGGCCATGGGGCCAGGAAAATCGAGCGCTTAGTAGCACCCACTTTCCCGACCCCAGCGGCAGATCTGGTCTCTGGCTCCACCATTAACCATGTTTCGGCCGCGGAGGGTAGGGAGAGCGGCGCCTCGCAATACCGACTCTCCTCTCCCCCCGCGGCCACACCACCACCGCATTAACGGTGCGGCCCCGTCTGAGTCGCGGAGGATGGGGCGAGTGGCGCATCGCCATACCAACACTCCTCTTCCTCCGCGACTCCACCTCGGCTGCAGTGGTAGGGGGCGTGAACACCTCTCTCACCGCAACCCACCGACACAATTTAGAAGTGGGCTCGCCAAGCCCACTCGGAGTGGTCACCTCAGGCCGGCCCTACACCACGGGCCAGCCAAGGGGTTCCTCTTTGTTCACCGCGGGTGACCAAGCCACGGCTACTAAGCCCCCCCGCCACGACAAGTCCGTACCTTCAAAACTGCTTACGCGTCTAGAATAGATATCCTACCTGTCGTATACGCAAACTACAGTCTTGGGCATGAAGAAGTGTTGCAATTTGTACCCTCGGTAGGAAAGGTACGAAGTATCAGCTGGAGAGAACACCTGCGTCTCAGTCAGAAAGAGAAAGGCTGGCAAACGTAAAACGAAACATGTCGAATATGGAAGGGAACGGCGTTAAAGTTCTGGTGAAGTCCCCTGATGTTGCAGAAATTCACAGCTAGCGTGGCAGGGGTCGACTTTGTCTTGTTTCTCTGCTTGCTCCGATCAGTGTGACTATTGAGCGGAATTTTGACCTTACAT
Organism: Parnassius glacialis; assembly: GCA_033319125.1. Lineage (NCBI taxonomy): Eukaryota > Metazoa > Arthropoda > Insecta > Lepidoptera > Papilionidae > Parnassius > Parnassius glacialis. The sequence continues at coordinate 13,355,239 of JAVANC010000016.1, forward strand.
CTGGCTTGTCTGTATCTACAGCTATCAAATTGAGTGAATGGTAATAGTAATTTAAAAATATTGCCAGATATTCTTATATTCAACGACTTGTGCAGTGACAGTGACAGTAGTTTAACAGGCTGTAAGTAACGGTAACAGTAGTATCGACTATGTGAAAAAATATTGATATGGCCCTTGTATTTTGTTGCATCTGCATGAACAACACTTAAAAGAAGCTTACGACTCACCTCACCTAAAGACCCTAAAAGAATACAAAATCCATTCCTTTGTTTTAGCCAAGTTGGCTCAAACTTGGCGCTAAACGCCACTCGGAAACAAAACTTAACCTAATTCCAAGTGCACTACTCCTTCTCTCTCGCTCATTCACGAAGCGTAAGAATCGCGAACGAGATTGTTGGATATGAATAAGTTTATTGTGGTTTATTTTGACTTAAATCTTAAAATTCGCTGTTTTGCGCGCCCCACTTTGAAAGTCGCCCAGCGCACGGCCCTACTTGCCCCACCCTAGATACGAGTCTGCATATATAATGGTATAATCATCTCGTATTCATATCAGTTATTGGCAAATCTTCCCTATGATAGAAGGTGAACTTCAGCAGTGAACTATCTATTAGCTCAAGATATGAGTGGGAGTACTAACTAAATTTAATATAGGTTTTAATATACCCGTTATACACCGAGCGCGTGGAGTAACGACTAGCATTATCATTGACAAAAACTATGAGAACCAAAATACCCTAAGTCATCAGCGGCTTAAAATCGACAATAACAGTCATTCAGTAATGACAATTTGATTCAAGCAGTTGGTTACACTACATTAAGGCAGATTTGGACGTGTGTGGCCACAGGACGTCGTTTCACAAATCAGTCTCGGTGATATTGGTGGGTCACGAAATCTGAATAAAAGATGATTATAATAAGAGGAAAGTCGTTTTAACATTACTTTGTAATATTTTTTTAAGTCATTACAGCCTATCTAAAGTCCACTGCTGAATTTAGATTGCTCCCTCATAGATTGGCCTCATACAGAATTTATGCTATAGTTACGACACTTGGTAGACGGGTTGGCAACCGCAGTTATTTTATTATTTTAGGATGTTATCAGGATAAGGAATGAAATAGAGTAGTGGATTCCCTTCAGCCACCACTACATGGCATTTCTTTGTAAATATTAAATTAAAATATTAATGATTAAATTTTGTAATACCGTCCTTTTTTCTAGGTCCATGCCGTCGAATCATTCTCGGTTTTCATAGCAAAATCTTTCGGCATCATTATTGAGACAAAATATCACTAGATATAATAACACTGCAAAATTATTCCGTATTTGAGTATAATGTAAAAACTTTTGTCCCGACCCGTAGATGTATAACTATTTGAATTTATACTTCTTTTGGGGCGTTTGGGAAAAATGATGAGAGTGAATTTTTACGATTCACGCGCACACCGACACCTAAAAACGACACCATGAAGTTGTTACGATGCGTGCACACACTGACACCTAAAAGCGACAACTTCAGTGAGTAATTATCTCTCAAGTTTTTTTGTTTTGTTACGCTAAAGAACTATAACTTCCTACGTCCGTACATACTACATACACTCTCTTTTATATTCTCTTTTCTTAAATATCTTTTTATCAATTGTTGTCCGTTAGTCTCGCTAAACTTAAAAACGGCTCGACCGATTATGATGAAATTGTTTGTGTTTTCGGATAGATCCCTAGGTAGTTTAAAAACACATAAATTTGGAGCTGGTAGGTGGCGCTGTTGTCGAAATCCAGATATCACTCGTGCGGAGGCGGGACGGATCGCTAGGTATTATAATAAAATCCTAGTCTACAAGTATATTATAACATTATAAGTTACAAATAATTAATTTAACTTATTTTCATCTATATCTTTTTTTTATAGGTTAAGGGTGACAAACGAGCACACAGTCCACATGATTGTAAGTGGTTGCTGCGGCCCATAGACATCTACATCTATCCTCTATTACAATTCAAAATGTAGATGCGTTGTCACCCGTGAGGACTAAGATGGAATGCCTCATTTCCAGTAAAAAGGGCCTCCGGCCACCTGCACTCACCAAGCGAAACGCAGAGGTAAACCTTTACTTCACGCTGGTATTCTGTGAGGTCGTGGTACCACCCCGGTTCGAGCCGGCCCATCCGTGCGACAGCAAAAGCTGCCGCCTGGCTCTACCACTGTTTAGAATAATGTTAATCTTAATTTAAAATAATGTTTTAATATCTATGTAACAGTAGTATGCTACATATATCTCACTACTGGGCACACAGCGCTCCCATAATATCCCATAGATTGATTTAAGAACGAAGTCCGCTGCCCCAGCGCGTTGGCGTACTTCACAATGTCCTTGAAACAATTTTTTTTGGTAGACAACGATGTCTCCCTAATTTATTAAGAACTTGAGTCCGTATCGTGAATTTTTAGGTTGCTATCACGCTTAAATGGCATTTTAATTATTTACTACTAACTTAGTAAAACTTAGTTCGCACGGTTTCAAGAGACACGCAGTATCGATTAGTCGACGTGTCATTGCCGACTGGAAATTACTGAGTTTGTTGATCGAACCTTTACTAACATAAGCGAACTCTAAGTAATTATAGTTAATTACATCGGCAACGTCCGCAATAAAACTTTTGTCGTGGGACAGTTGATTACTTACCTATACTACTAAACACATTACACAAATATAGTAAACAAAATATTTTGTATGTGGAGAATTTATTATAGTGGAACATTAATTAATTCTGTTGTAATAATTTATTACTGTTGATTGCTTAAATCCAAACCCAAGAATTCCACTGCAAAACATTAAGGTGATGTAATCTTTTTCTGCATGATACGAACCAAAATTAATAAATTAATAATGATGATAATACCCGGACAGGGTTAAAAATGACATCAGGACGTTCAACTTGGTCCCCTCCTTACCATGGATTTAGTAAGATACCCAAAACCATAGCAATATGCAACTAAATTGCGAGAGCAATCGTTGGTGGAGGTCTATATTCAACAGTGGACTTTTGATAGACTACATGCGTGCGTTCGTGGAACACTCGGTTGGAACGAATTTCCTTTCGTAGTAAGTATATTTTTATTGATAAACGTATTATATTATTGATTAACAAATACAAATATATGAATTACTAGCGTCTATTAAAATGAAGCGTCATTTAAAATAATATTTATTTTCATTGCGAGATAAGAAGAAGTGCGAGGGAGATGAATATTATTCCATCTCGCTTCCTTATAGCCGCCAAGGCCGTCTATACTACGGCAGAAGGGATCGTGACGGAAAAATCTTACATTTTTCTAGCATAGTCTAGTACTAGGTACATTTAAATAAATATTATTACAAAGATTTATTGGTACATATATTATATTAAATCAAAGACATTTAAGTAGTATATTTTTTAAATCTCTTTGTATTAAATAAATATACACAGTGGTAGAGCCACGCGGCAGCTTTTGCTGTCTCACGGATGGGCCGGCTCGAACCGGGGTGGTACCACGACCTCACAGAATACCAGCGTGAAGTAGAGGTTTACATCTGCGTTTCGCTTGGTGAGTGCAGGTGGCCGGAGGCCCTTTTTACTGGAAATGAGGCATTCCATCTTAGTCCTCACGTGTGACAACGCATCTACATTTCGACTTGTAATTGAGGATAGATGTAGATGTCTATGGGCCGCAGCAACCACTTACCATCAGGTGGACTGTGTGCTCGTTTGTCACCCTTCTCCTATAAAAAAAAAATATATATATTTGATGATGTTTGCTTTGTCGATTCCAAATCCGCACACAGAGAATGACTTTTACTACTGACCTACTTGTATTCGATGTCATTTTTATGTTATTTAGACAGAGAATATGTTTTACAACCACAAAAATAATCAGCGAAGCGGAGATCCGAAAATCAAAGGTTTGTATGTATGCTAATTAAATACGTTATTGGCTCCCGCGATTTATTCGACAGGTACTCTGATAAAGAAGCCATGTTGTCAACTTGAAAAATAATGTCTATATCAAGAGGTTTTAATCAAGCGTAATTAAAAGAAACGGGCAGCTATTTATATAACAGGTATTCTAAGAGAAAACAACAACAGACTATTTAAATATCGCGACGCTTTAAATAAATGTTATATATAATTGTTTATTCAAGCCACTTGCCTGACAGGCTTGTAGAGAGACGCTCTTCAAAGGGTAACATGCATCGTTGGCACTATTTATAAACGCTCGCTTAACTTTTTTTATCATGGCTTTACTTCTGTGCAACGGAGCGCGCGCGCACCTGCCGGTACCCTCGCGGCTGATTGGTCGATGTAGAGACTTACAAGTCAATAACATCTAACTCCTCTACGGTGGCCACCCTCGTGATTCTCCCTAATCTTGTTTCAAATAAGTCGTTATCTTGCAACATTTATTATATGCCAATTTTGAACAAGTGATCTCAGAGGTTTTCGAGTACATTATTTACATCGAATACAATTTAAATTCATAATCGAGGATAGGTGTAGATGTCTATGGGCCACAGCAAATACTTACCATCAGGTGCACTATGTGCTCGTTTGTCACCCTTATCCTATAAAAAATAAGAGTGACACATCCTTTTAAAATTTCATAGTACAGTTTGTTATGACAAAGTCATCATAGATCTGAGTGCACATGAAAACTTATTGCATGCCGAGCGCAAAGCGCGTGGGTATGTTCTACTAACGCCTAAAAATCAAAATTCCACCGTTTTGTCGCATGAAATCGTATCCAGCAATCATATTATACATATAAATGATATAAAAAGCACATTGTTAGAAAGATAAATGATTGTTGAACTTATTATAATTTTTTTTAAATCGATTAATTGCTATTTTTATATAAAAAAGGGGTTTTAGTGGCTTATGGTGTGGATTTATCATGTCCCCAAGGCTTGTAAACACTATAACTTTTGTAAATATCAATTGTTTAACTCAGTCTATTTATTAATCTCTTCATCTATCATGTGGGAAGCCACTGAATGTAAATGGCAGTGTAATTTTGTTTTGTTTAGCTATAATTAATTTTTTTCGGCTCTAAAATGGCGAAATTATCGTTGATTTGGTAGCCTCGTATAGAATTATTTCTGTAAATGGGGAGCTGCAGCCACAGAGTAGTTTACTCACTAACTCAGTTGGCCATCGCCATAGATTACTGTATATATCAGTTCGCCGCATTAGCTTGCTACATTTATATTTATCTATGGTTCGCCGTCAGTCGCCGTCGTGAGTGGACACTATTTCGGTTGTTTGCAGCGGCTCAAAAAGATCGCTGTACAAATACACAATATTCGAATAACCAAATTTCTTAAATACTTGATTATAATAATAATAACAGATTTTTTTATTACAATATTTTAAAAGCACAGAATAAATAATAGTAGTACGTACTACAAGTAAGTAGTATCAATTTTTTTGTCATGGGTGAAATTTTCATGGTTCTCGAGGGTGTTGAAACCGATAGGGTTGTCGAAATGTAAATCCAAGATGGCGGCCGCAATATGTATCAATTTTTTCAATATGGGTGTCATTTTCATGGTTTTCGAGGGTGCTGAAGCCAATAGTGTTGTCGAAATGTAAATCCAAGATGGCGCCTGCAATAGATATCAATTTTTTCATCATGGGTGTCATTTTCATGGTTTTCGAGGGTGCTGAAACCGATAGTGCTGTCGAAATGTAAAGCCAAGATGGCGGCTGCAATAGGTATAAATTTTTTTATCATGGGTGAAATTTTCATGGTTCTCGAGGGTGTTGAAACCGATAGGGTTGTCGAAATGTAAATCCAAGATGGCGGCCGCAATATGTATCAATTTTTTCAATATGGGTGTCATTTTCATGGTTTTCGAGGGTGCTGAAGCCAATAGTGTTGTCGAAATGTAAATCCAAGATGGCGCCTGCAATAGATATCAATTTTTTCATCATGGGTGTCATTTTCATGGTTTTCGAGGGTGCTGAAACCGATAGTGCTGTCGAAATGTAAAGCCAAGATGGCGGCTGCAATAGGTATAAATTTTTTTATCATGGGTGTCATTTTCATTTTTTTCGAGGGTGTCGAAGACGATAGTGCTGTCGAAATGTAAATCTAAGATGGCGGCTGCAATAGATATCAATTTTTTCATCTTGGGTGTAATTTTCATGGTTTTCGAGAGTGTTAAAGCCGATAGTGCTGTCGAAATGTAAATCTAAGGTGGCGGCTGCAAGGGGTATCAATTTTTTCATCATAGGTGTCATTTTCATGGGTTTCGAGGGTGTTGAAGCCGATAGTGCTGTCGAAATATAAATCCAAGATGGCAGCTGAAGTAGGTACCAAAATTTTTCATCATGGATATCATTTTCATGGTTTTCGAGGGTGTTGCAGCCGATAGTGCTGTCGAAATGTAAATCCAACATGGCGGCTGCAATAGATATCAAATTTTTCATCATGGATATCATTTTCATGGTTTTCGAGGGTGTTGCAGCCGATAGTGCTGTCGAAATGTAAATCCAACATGGCGGCTGCAATAGATATCAATTTTTTCATCATGGGTGTCATTTTCATGGTTTTCGAGGGTGCTGAAACCGATAGTGCTGTCGAAATGTAAAGCCAAGATGGCGGCTGCAATAGGTATACATTTTTTCATCATGGGTGTCATTTTCATGGGTTTCGAGGGTGTTGAAGCCGATAGTGCTGTCGAAATGTACTTAAACTACTTTAAAAAAAATCCGTTTAATCATGCTATACGTCATTTTTAATGCGAAGGCATGCTCAATTGGATTTACCAATATTTATTATATTAAATTAAACTGATAGAACTTAACTTGTTGGTAGAAGAGGCAGTGTAAACAACAAACAGTTATTAAGATATATTGAACAACTTAATAACTTAAATGTACTCAAAATTGTCTTGTTCACACTGCCTTATATACAGGGATTGCCACAGGAAAATAATTTAAGACATAATTTAAATATACAAATGCATAATTTAATATGTAATAATAATTTAAATTTGACATATAATTGTAATGATAATAATGACAAATTTCATGTAATTGACATAAATAATTTAATAAAAAAGTTTTGGACAAAAGATAGGTATTACCTATCCAAATATAATTTAAGACTGATAGCAAATGTGCTATCTTATTATTTACTTTTTAACTCAGCCAAGTTTTTGGCTACCAAGACTGCTTTTATTGGGCAGGATAATTATTTGACAATTAATTTGGAATCAGTTCCAACTAATTTAAATTAGTAAATGCGACAATAGAGGCAATCTCTAGCAATAATGAGAGTTTAATTAACTTTGAATGTAGCCCACAAATAAGTAATAAAAATTGTTTACACCTGGTGCATCAAAATATACAAGGCATGATGGGCAAAGAATTAGAAGTTGAATTGTTTTTAAATAGTAACAACATACATATCCTCTGTATTACTGAACATTGGCTAAAAGATTATAATTTCATGTTTAATTTCAGAAATCACCAGGTGGTCAGTTCCTTCAATAGAGAAAAAAGTTTACGTGGTGGCTCCTTAATACTAGCAGATAAATCATTATTATATAAAGAACGTAAGGATATAGTGAGCCTCTCTGTTGAGCGAACTGTAGAAATGGCTTGTGTCGAGCTCGAGCACCTCATTGTTGTGAGTGTTTACAGACCCCCATGTGCTACTTATGACTATTTTGAAAGGATTGTGGAAGAAGTTTTGCTCAAACTTAGTAAACAGAACAAGTCTGTTGTAATATGTGGAGACTTTAACATCAATCTCCTTGAAACTTCTTCCATTAGTATTAAGTTTAGCTCATTGTTTAAATCGTATAATCTTGTTAATTTATTCTTAGAACCAACACGTATTGCTGGGCCTAGTGCGACCTGTATAGATAATATTTTTACAGATGTTAAGCCCTTACATAAATCAATTATTCAAAATTTAAGTTCAGATCACTGTGGACAGTTGGTATCATTACCTTACATACACAAGAAACAGAAAAATAAGAAAGTTGTGTTTGTTCCAATAAATGAACATCGCTTGGAGAGGTTTAGAAGTAATATAATAAAAAGACTTCCATCACTTTCATTTAAAAACAGTGCTAATTATTTGTATGGTACGTTATTTAAAATTATAACTTGTGAATTTAGTAGGATATTTACTTCTAAAACTTTCTCTTTTAACAGTCGCAAATCATTTAATGAATGGGCGACAGTAGGAATTTATAAGAGTAGGCGAAAGTTATACGAGCTTTATAATGAAAGATCATATAATAGTAGTGTTATATTTAGAGATTATGTAAAAACATATTCTAAAATATTTAAAAAAGTGTGCGCCACAGCTAAGGCTTTACATTTAAGTAACAAAATTAAAACTGCATCAAACAAAATTAAAATGACCTGGAGAATAATAAATAGTGAAACGGGCAAGGTCAAACCGCGCAACTCGGATTTTCAATTGAATATTAACAATAATTTAACCCGATCTGATCAAGAAGTTGCTATGGCTTTTGAGAAACATTTTACTGATGTTCCTTTTTTGACAACTAAATCATTAAACTCTTCTCCTACTGTCGCCGAATCATTGCTTAAACAAAATGTAAAGGCTTGTTCAAATACTTTTAAATTCCATAGAGTACTGCCAAAAGATATCGTTAAATATTTTAAAACTATTGATGTTAAGAAAACGGCAGATTTATGGGGGATTTCCGTTAAAGTTATTTTATCTATAATAGATATAATAGCACCTTATCTAGCCACTATATTTAATACAAGCGTCGAATCTGGTGTGTTTCCTGATTTAATGAAACTTAGTAAAGTCATGCCTTTATATAAATCTGGTAGTACATTAGACCCCGCCAATTTTAGACCAATTTCTGTACTACCAACATTTAGTAAAATTTTTGAAAAAATAATTTTAGATCAAATGTTAAGTTTCTTTAATATTAATAAATTGCTACATAGAAATCAATTCGGTTTTACAAGGGGTCGCTCAACAACTGACGCTGGAGTTGAGCTTATTAAACATATTTTTTGTGCATGGGAGAATTCAGAGGATGCTTTGGGTATATTTTGTGACCTTTCCAAGGCCTTCGACTGCGTTCACCATGAGACATTAATCAGGAAGCTACAGTACTATGGTGTCAAGAACACAGCGCTTAAACTTATAATTTCATATTTAAGTAATAGAATGCAGAAAGTTATTATTAATGGTAAAAGTTCTTCCGGCTCACCTGTACTAATGGGTGTACCTCAGGGCTCAATTCTCGGCCCATTCTTGTTTCTAGTGTATATTAATGACTTACCTTCTATTGTAGAGGATAATCATGATATAGTATTATTTGCTGATGATACTTCTTTGATTTTTAAACTTAAACGTAAATCATTTAAATGTGACGAAGTGAATAATGCTATATCAAAATTAGTGCATTGGTTTAACGTTAATAATTTACATTTAAACGGAAATAAAACTAAATGTATTAAATTTACAACAACGAATGATAGAAATCTGAGTACCAATGTGTTTTTAAATGGGGAAGAACTGAGCCCTGTTGAATCCACTGTTTTTCTTTGCATCACTCTCGACGCAAAGCTTCAGTGGGGCCCCCATATATCCAAACTAGCAAGCAGACTAAGTTCTGCAGCCTATGCTGTAAAAAAGATTAGAGGTCTCACTAGTGTCGAGACAGCTAGATTAGTTTATTTCAGTTATTTCCATAGCATAATGTCTTATGGGATTTTGTTATGGGGACATGCGGCTGATTCAGAAACTATTTTTGTTTTACAGAAGAGGGCCATTAGAGCTATTTACAACCTAAAACTGAGAGAGTCTCTTAGAGATAAATTTAAAGAAATAAATATATTAACTTTGGCGTCTCAGTATATTTACGAAAATTTAATGTATGTTCACAAAAACAAAGGTAGTTTTAGTAAAAAAAGTGATGTGCATTCTGTAAACACTAGGAACAAACACAAGCTAGTGATACCAGTTTCTCGACTCCACAGAGTCAGTAATTCATTCTTGGGGCAATGTATACGCTATTACAACAAGGTCCCGGAAAGTGTACAGGCTCTCTCCATTAGCAAGTTTAAATGTTTTGTTAAGTTGAAACTGTATAAAAAGGGTTATTATAGTATAAATGAATACATGGTTGATAATAACCCCTGGGAATGAGGTGATCGCTTCCAAGCTGTTTCTAAAATAAATTTTGTACTTATATAGTTAGTACAACCATTATTGTAAAATTTGCTTTAAAAAAAAAGTCCCGCTGGGTTTCTTGCTGGTTCTTCCCAGGACAGAGGTTTTATTTTTCGAACCAGTGGTAAAGTAAAAAATGACTTTCAATAAGTATTACACATGTGATCTATATTGAATAAAAAATTATTCTATTCTATTCTATTCTATTCTTGTAACTTAACTTACTGTCAGAAGTGGCTACAATAGTCCATGGACACTTAACTAACTTTCCAAGAAAGAAGGTTACAGATGCATTGTCACCTTCGAGAACTGAAATGGAACGCCTGTAATTACACTTAATATTTACAATGTCCTCCAGACCGAATTTCAGTCAGAACGGTCGGCCTCAACACAGACTTGCCATCAAAACAAGACAAGACTATAGTGCACGAGTATGTGCTCAAGCTCAGTAGCACTCCCTTTTCTCTGCTTCTCATACTTTGTTTTATTATGCGAGCAACCCGAGTTCGATCCCCGCCGACACCAATAAAAAAGTTAATTGCAATTTTAAGTGCTGATTTACCACGTGCTCGGCGGTGAAGGACAATATCGTGAGGAAGCCTGCATGTTTGCGACATTAAACAAAAATATTTCAAAGATTGCAGTCTGCCAACACGCATTGGGGCACCGCAGCTGCCCCTTACTTGCCCTAAAACCCTCTCAGAAGGGAGGGGAGACCTGTGCCCAGCAGTGGGGTATATATGCTGTAACTTTCATACTTTGATTATATACAATTTATAGGTGGTAATATTTATTTTCTACCGACTTCAAAAAAGGTAAGGTACTCAATTCGACTGTATGTTTTTTTATGTGCGTTACCTCATAACTTTTTCCTGGGTGAACCGATTTCGATAATTCTTTTTTAATTGAAAGCTGGTCTTTACATGTTGTGATCACATATAAATTTGATCAAGGTTTGATCGATAGTTTTTGAGTTATTCTTAATAATTTATATTGAAGTCGGTTGTACAAATTTTTTAATTTTACTTTATCTGCCTAGAAGTTCCTCTAGATAAGTACTTCCTACATATTTGTCAAATAGCAGCGCTTGCACTGCTGTGTTCCGTTTTGCAGGGTATAGTCATCATCATCATCATCATCATAACAGCGTTTCATAAGTTCACTGCTGAACATAGGCCTCCCCCAAGGAATGCCACAAAGCATGATCCTGAGCCACCTGCATCCATCGACTTCCTGCATGTCTTACCAGGTCGTCACTCCATCTAGTGGGGGTCGCCCTACAATTCGCCTACCGGTACGAGGCTGCCACTCGAGAACCTTTCTTTCCCATCGGTTGTCGGTTCTTCGAGCTATATGGCCAGCCCACTGCCACTTCAGCTTACTAATCCGTTGGGCTATGTCGGTTACTCTGGTCCTACTGCGGATATCCTCATTTCTAAGTTTATCACGCAGAGAAATCCCGAGCATAGCCCTCTCCATAGCTCGCTGAGCGACCTTGAGCGTCCTCATACGGCCAGCAGTGAAGGACCACGTCTCAGATCCGTAAGTCATCACTGGCAACACGCACTGGTTGGTGCGTGAACAACCAGTGCGTGAAGGGTATAGTGAGCAAGTATAATAACAGGCTGTGAGTTATTCCATCTTAGTCCTCAGAGGTGACGATGTATTTGTAGCCTTCTTCGTATGAAATTTCCTGCAGGTGTCCAATGCCTGAAATATAAAATAATATAAGTTCATTTGTCAAATAAAATAAAAATTTCAAGTTCTCTAATAGTTTTTTTATAGGATCGAGTGACAAACGAGCACACAGTCCACCTGATGGTAAGTGGTTGCTGTGGCTCATAGACATCTACATTTATCTTCGTTTGCGAATCAAAACGCAGATGCGTTGTCACTCGTGAGGACTAAGATGTAATGCCTCTTTTCCAGTAAAAAGGGTCTCCGGTTCTCTACACTCACCATACGAAACACAGCAGTGTTAAACTGCTATTTGACGCTGGTGTTCTGTGAGAGCGTGGTCCCTCCCCGGTCGAGCCGACCCATTGGTGCTACAACTATACTACTAATATAGCTGCAGCGTGGCTCTACCACGTAAAAAATAGTCCGATAGCACAGCAATTCGGCACGTCATAGCAAAGATCAAACGCAGGATTAACGGTTTAACTTGCTTTCCGAGGTTGGGAGGTTTTACCCCCGTCCCCCGTATCACCGTCAAGTTCCTTGACCCCCAACAGCTACTGAGAATTACTTGACGGTAAACTTGACCTGATATATCCAACCGATAATATTTTCTTACCAAGTAATTCAATATAGTATAAAATCCATAAACCTGTACTAAACAAATACGGCATATCCAAATATTCCTCAATTATTATACCCACAAGACTGAGAGAAAAACTTAATTGTTCAGTTATTCAGTTAAGCTTCTAAAGCCTGGCACTTCACTTTTGTTGTATTATTTATTTAAACATATGAAACAGATATGAGAGAACAATAAGAATGGAGTCTCATTTCATAATGTTTTGTTGGTCTGATACATTAGTCCTCACACAATCACTTGATTTCATCTCTGACTTACTGTATACGAATAGTATAAAAAGCCTTGAGTAACGGCTACTTTTGAAATGCGTACAAAGATTGACAATCGCTGATAACGTTCAGATTCTTCTTGTCTATAGGCAGCCATTAAACAAATGGACAGCTCTGAGAAGGCGAATTGATTGTTGTGATAAGTCACTTTGACGACTACATACATTTCAAATGAAATATGTACTTCATTCATTTGTACGGATTTCACATGATCAGTAAAAGCAAAATATTTAAGGAGATAATATTTTCTTGTAAAATTACTGATGAGTGACTGATGAAACCAATACGCAACTTCCCTTAAGTTGAAAGAAAGAAAGAAAATAAAATTAATATGTGGTCAAAATCCAAAAAAAAACCCTGTAAGAATATCCACTATCTTATATCACCCCGTAGGTATCGTACTCATAAGCCCTCGTCCACAGTGCGAGCCTAGCGCGGTTGCGACGACGGGCGCGAATTATCAAACATATGAAACCGCCGTTTGCGTCCATAGTGTAGTGACTAAGGCGGACGCCTAGCGCGACGGGCATAAGCGATATAGCACGCGTAGTTTTCAAACGTTCATATCCGCGCGTTTTGGACACACTACAGGCCTAATAAGCAAGCGATCCAAATCGCGGGTGCGGGGGTATCAAACCAGTTCGGTCTTATCGCTCGGCGTAAGCGCGTCTTTATTATTTTTTTGTTAAAAAAATTGTATCTTCTGTAGTGATTTAGGTGATTTTTTACTCAGGACGTAATCAAATGTTGACACGGACATTCGAGTATACTCAAAGAATTTTCTAGGGTACTATCTCAATTCTTCATACAAATTAAAAAATTCATTTCGTTCGTTCTCTAATGTTCAGAATCTCCCATCTCAGGATCGGACTGTCTAGTAGAAATACTAAATCCTCGTCCATGGTTTACAACACCTGTAATACGTCTAAGCCCACCAACAGCGCGCTCCAGCTCGCTCGTCACTGTGGCCACGGCACACGCCCGCCGTCGCGCCCGCAACAGGCTCAAGTCACCGCGCATTCACTGTGGACGCACACTAAGAGGCGACAGAGGTAAACGTATTCGGAGATGGGCAGCAACGTCTTCCTAATAACAATAAAAAATAAAAATAAACTGCAGTTGCCAACCCGCTTGCCAAGCGCAACTATGGCAAAATACACCCTATGAGACAATCTCTATCTATGTTTAGCAGTGTAACGGTAACGGTGTTCAAAATTGTATATTAATATTTTTGGCCACGAATTAATAAATTATTATAGTAAATTCAACACAAATAGGAAAAATTGCAAGGTAAAATAGGGCGTTTTTTTGTTTATTTTTTATTTTATTTTATAAAGAAATTATTTAAATGACTATTCACGTTTGTGATAATCCTTAACCCAGTCAAAAGTCTTAAAAATAAATTTTTATTCTCTTTTATTAGTTTAATATTTTTATATACTATATATTGATATCTATAAGGCTATTATGTGGAAAATATTTGATTTTTTAAATTTTTTGATGTTGGATTTTACTTTTTATTAATAGTTTATTTTTTTATAAATATAAATGACAAAGGAACTTACAGTCCACTAGAGAACTTACGTTCAGTGGCTATTATAGCCCATGGACACATGCAACCAACTTCAAACAAAGCATATGCGTTGTCTCGGAGGAATAAGCCCCACAACCAATAACTATACCGGCGCTATTTACGTTTTAAACTAGATCATAGTATGTAGAATAAATAGGTAAGATGGTGGTAGCCACCCTAATGGATTCTTAGACAGAAAAGGAGTCTATAACCTAGCATGACAACGCGTCAACACCTCATTACCCCACAGTTTTATACGTGGTAGAGCCACGCTGCAGCTATGTTATGACTGTAGCGCGAATGGGTCGGCTCTACCGGGATAAGACTACGCTCTCACAGACTACCAGCGTAAAATAGCAGCTTAATGCTGCTGTGTTTCGTATGGTGAGTGTAGAGCACTTAGTCCTCAAGGGTGGCAACGAATCTGCTTTTAGATTTTAAACCCCCTCGATTACAAATCAAAATGCAGATGCGTCGTCACACGTGAGGACTAAGATCGAATGCCTCGTTTCCAGTGAAAAGGGTATCCGGTTCTCTACACTCACCATACGAAACACAGCAGTGTTAAGCTACTATTTTACGCTGGTATTCCGTGAGAGCGTGGTCCTTCCCCGGTCGAGCCGACCCATTCGTGCTACAACTATACTACTAATATAGCTACAGCATGGCTCTACCACGTAAAAAAATGCTCGATTGTCATACTTATTCTATAAAAAAAGTTAGTTGCTGATGCAATTATGATGCATTATACACTTACTTTAATCTATACGTAGAAAAAATAATTATATGTCTGTAATATTCAAATAACTGGCTTTGATAAAGCTATATGTGTTACTTGAATGCTTTGAGATATAAATAACCATTAAAAAAATGTTTGTCAATCTGTCTAGGCTAATCTTCAAAACGGCTAAACTGGTTATGATAAAACTTTGGAAAAATTACTAAAATAAATGGTATTTCGTTATTTAAAATCGAAATAACCAGGCGAAGCCGCAACGGGTCGCTTGTACTAACCATAATGAATACACTGTTAGCTCGTTAATTTGTTTATTGTTAAGAATAGTGATTATTACGAATATGTCCTCTTGATCAATTCCAATCACGGCAACAACTTTCAAATACTGTCAATAGCTAATGATCGTGCAAGGAATATTTTAGTACCTCATAGAGACATTCACTAGTTTTAACCTACGCGATATTGTGATGTACTTTCACTGTCCGATTTTTAGACACAATAGATAGCCAATAAATTTCAGCCATATGTAATACATAGAATAGGGAATGGGTTAATCTAACTGATGTCAGGATGTAGTATTGGAGAAACGGGGTTTATCACACCACGCATTTTAATTTTATAAAATATTATATTGCAATTTTTTTTAAATACAACTTTCTTGCTGGTTTTTTCTAGGACGGAGATATGTTTCCGAACCAGTGGTAAAGCTTAAATGACTTTTAATAAGTATTCTTGTTATCTATATAGGATAAAGATGATTCTATTCTATTCTATCGCAACAAGACCCGACAACGAACAATTTGTGTTGTTTCACAAAAGTTGACTTCAACTGGGATTTGAAACTAAAGACCTGATTTATTTAGCATAATAATCTGACTAAATTTTGGTTACTGAAGCCGGTTTCAACAGAGACTAGCCATCTGTAAAAAAACAAGTTTATAGTGCACTAGTGTGTGTGCAAAAATAGGTGCACTTTCTACTCCCTCACTGTTATAGTCTCATCATTACATCATTACAGCCCTTCACAAGTCCACTGCTGAACATAGGCCTCCCCCAAGGAATGCCACAAAGCACGGTCCTGAGCCACCTGCATCCATCGACTTCCTGCATGTCTTACCAGGTCGTCACTTCATCTTGGGGGGGGACGCCCTACACTTCGCCTACCGGTACGAGGCTGCCACTCGAGAACCTTTCTTCCCCATCGGTTGTCGGTTCTTCGAGCTATATGGCCGACCCACTGCCACTTCAGCTTACTAATCCGTTGGGCTATGTCGGTTACTCTGGTTCTACTGCGGATATCCTTATTCCTAAGTTTATCACGCAGAGAAACTCCGAGCATAGCCCTCTCCATAGCTCGCTGAGCGACCTTGAGCTTCCTCATACGGCCAGCAGTGAAGGACCACGTCTCAGTTCCGTAAGTCATCACTGGCAACACGCACTGGTTGTACAATTTTGTTTTAAGGATTTTGAGGTATTTCTGACAAGAAGTCGTAGCTTCCCGAACGCTGCCCAGCCGAGTTGAATCCGTCGATTGATCTCTCGGTCGAAGTTGGACTTACCTAGTCGGACTATTTGTCCCAGGTAAACATACTCGTCAACAACTTCGAGCTTAGTGCTCCCAACAACTACCGGCATAGGTGTGACATGGACATTAAACATAATCTTTGTTTTGTCCATGTTCATCTTAAGACCTATCCGTTGGGAGACATATTGAGGTCATTGAGCATAGTGCTTAGCTCCTCCAGCGATTCTGCCATGAGGACTATATCGTCGGCAAATCGAAGGTGAGTGATGTACTCGCCATTGATGTTAATTCCGTATCCTTTCCAGTCCAGAAGCTTGAAAACGTCTTCCAATGCAGCGGTGAAGAGTTTCGGGGATATAACGTCACCCTGTCTTACACCTCTCTGCAATTGGATAGGTTTCGTACTCTGGTTCTGTACTCGGATAGTCATCGTAGCTCTACTGTACAAACACTTCAGCACTTCGATATACCGACAGTCAACTTGGCACCGCTGAAGGGACTGCAGCACCGCCCAAATTTCGACGGAATCAAAGGCTTTCTCATAGTCCACATACGCCAGACATAGTGGCAAATTGTACTCTTCGGACTTCTGTACAATTTGCCGTAGGGTATGTATGTGGTCTATGGTGCTAAAGCCCTTTCGGAAATCGGCTTGTTTGGGAGGCTGGAAGTCGTCAAGTCTGCGCGCGAGACGATTCGTAATGACTCTCGAAAACAGCACGTAGACGCGGCTCAGAAGGGAAATCGGTCTGTAGTTCTTCAAGAGAGCGTTGTCAGCTTTCTTGAAGAACAAGACCACCGCACTTCTGCTCCACGCCTCCGGTGTAATGCCACCATGGAGGACGGAATTAAAGAGCTTCTGAAGGACTTCAAGTACCGGTCTTCCACCCGCTTTCAGAAGCTCCGCTGTAATTCCATTCTCGCCTGGGGCCTTGCCGTTTTTAAGGTGCTGGAGAGCCATTCTTATCTCGCTCAGACTGACGTCCGGGATATCTTCGGAATAGTGTCGAATAAGACTCGCTCTTGGATCGTTACTCACACTTGCGTGTGGCTCCAACGATGACGTGTACAGCTGCCCATAGAACCTCTCAATCTCACTCAAAATCTCAGGTGCCCCGGAAACGATGCTGCCACATTCGGTCTTCAGCTTTGACAGTTGGCTCTTTCTGGCAGACAGATCTCTGGCAAAGACTTTGTAGCCTTGGTTCCGCTCGATCGCTTCTTCAATACGAGCTGTATTGAAGTTGCGTAAGTCTCGCCGCATGAATTTGGAGATCTGTCTGTTCAGTTGCCTGTATGCTGTCAAATCTGTTGAAGAATGTAGCCTCATCTCCCGTCTAACAGCCATGAGATTAAGAGTGTGATCGGAGAGTTTTTGTGTTCTTCTGCGGTGGGTCTTGCAGAACTTAGCTCCGACCGCATGGACAGTTTCCACGAGCTTGTCATTCATATCGTCCACTTCATTGCAGTCTTCTAGGCACTGGAAACGGTTTTGTAACTCGAGCTGAAAGGTTTCGGGACTTTGGATTAGAGCACGAGGGGGACGGAGCGTTGACTTCATCAGACGAGACCTCTCCAACTTAACATTTAGGTTCAGTGTGCCTCTAACCATTCGGTGATCGCTGCCGGTTTTCACCCTCGCGATCACTGAGACATCACTGAACAGTTGTCGTCTGGTCGTCATAATGAAGTCAATCTCGTTTTTTGTCGAACCGTCGGGGCTCGACCAGGTCCACTTCCTGTTATAGTCTAAGAGGAGAACATTCGACAGGATCTGAGAGAGATAACTAAACGAGGCACGGGAGTGAAACACCGTCAACTTCCTGTGCCTGGGCTGTTACTGAAAACTTCTTGATTGATAACCCAACTAATGATTTTGCCCATCCCAGATTTGAACCCTCATTTTGCACCGCATGATCAGTGATCGCATATACGACCAGTAGAGAAGAGTATTACAGACTAATACAGATAGAAGAGAGAGAGAGAGAGAGAGAGAGAGAGAGTAGTACAGACAGTAGATATCCATGAGGCAGACTGAGGAGGGAGGACACGATAATCCCCAAATCCAGCAACTTGTTCTATCACCGGGAGAGCGACCATCTGTCCCAAGGAGGTGTCGGATTTATCGTCCACAAGTCTCTCGTTAACAACGTTGTCAAGATTGAGAGTGTGTCGACGAGGGTTGTGTACCTTATACTCAGAATCACCAAACGGTATACGTTTGTAAGGACGAGGGAAATGAAACACTTGATTGTTAACGTAAGACTGTCTGTAATTATGTATTGTTAAGTTTATATATTAGATTATACCCAAACATACGTATAGATACTAGGTAGGTACTACACCTTCCTTCCCAAAGAAAAAAAGAAATGAATACCAGCATTTCTTTTTTTTATATATATAATACTAACATCTAAAATTACACAATAATTATATCCCTAAGTATTCTAATTTATAAAATGTAAACATGGGTATAAAGAAATAGTTAAAATAATATTTAGATTAATATGGTAAAATAATTAAGTACGTGAAAATGTGTTTATTATATTTGATTAATATTTATTGTTTACGTGTGGTTGTGTGGATCGATAATAAAGTTACTGGGTACATGTGTAACTTGTGAGTAGGATTTTGGGTAGCATTAATAGCTCTAATACAGAAATGCAAAATAACTACATATCTCACTTTTAGATTTGGTCGGGGATCCCCTTATTACCTCATTTTAATTATTCTCATGTCCTTGTATGTTAGTCCTTTTCATGTTAGCACTAATCTCATTTCCTTTGTTTTCGGTTGTCAGGCCTTATTTATTTATTTCATAATTCTTGTACGTACTTTCTTTTCTTTCTTAATATTTTTGACCTTTAGCTAGCTTTATTTCTTTGAGTATTCTCTTCCCTTATATATTTGTTTATTTATTAGATACCGGGAATCGGAGTATTAATTCACTTTATTTTTATATTTTATTTCGTGATATTTATCACGCGGGTACTTTATAAACATGGGCCCCCCATTTACTTGGATATTATATTACTTTTTCATAACATTTATTTAATTTTATTGGTACATAAACTTTTTTTTATCATACTATATCAAGGTAAAACTGTACCTTGGGTTGTGCGCAAAACCTTGAGGTCAACTTTTGAGTCATTTTTAAAGGACTCCAACAATTGTCACGGAGGAAAACTAAGTTCACACTATGATCCAATGAAGGATGTGACCTCTATGTACCATTATTAAGGGTAACAAATTTAAGACTTCTCTTGTCCCCAACAGTACTAATATGAGTAAACTTGTTCACATCTCACTTGTACTGAAGGTATTGTTCCCTAGTACCCGATACTTCCGATTTTTTCATCCAATTATGGAAACATACCCTGCTCGAGGACTGTATGCTATATCAGTGATGGACGTTCCCGTATCTGTCCATTATTTGTTCGTCAAGGTCAACGTGTTGTTTTTTTTCTTTTTTTTTCTTTACATTTATAGTATTTTATTAATCATTATTTAATTGTACCATAATATACTTCCAGGTACATGGCTCGCGTACATACATACATGATAAAGAATATGGACACTATTCCTATACAATACATAATATATTTTCATTGCGCCATTAAAACTCATTACGTCGTTAATCGCATCCGAACAATCCTAAAAAAATTACTCGGTTATTAGGTTTTCCAAACTCTCAGCTGATCATGCCGATTGTATGTGGATATGCTAATCTCCGATAATTTTCTTTACTTGCCTTACTCTCACAACTACACTCTATTAATATTTTTCATTTATAATTCCGTATTTCTTAATTATATTATATTATCCTTTAATATAGTAGCCATAAATTAACTCACATCTTTACAAATTTATTAAATAAGTCGCTTATATAGTATGTAGTATTTAGGTACATCATTTTCAGTCAGGGAATGAGGCTCACAATGATCACAACAAAATTTAAATAAATAAATTGAAGAAATTATTTTCTCATGTATACAAATAAGTAAGATATTTAAAACTTTATCATTTTCCCAGGAAATAATGAATTATAAAAATTAAAAGTTTATGATTTAAAAGTTGAATAAATATAAAATCGAAATTAAAAAAATTATTCCATTTCATTTTCAAATTAAACAAAGAAATAATAATGGGAAGATAAGTCGTCATCACTATAACGGCTACCAAGTTTATATAAACAAAACATTAATTTATTTAAACATTGAGAAAAACAATTTTCATTTTTAAGTATGCTATATTACGATAATTTACTAAAGTTTATATGTTCATTTATTTATAACTTTAAAATTGTTTTAAGGTTTTCATACCTTTAGAATAAGAGAAAAATAATTGTCTTTGATTAATAGCGATTTTTTTAATCCTAAAAATTATATATATTTAAATAAAAATTACTACAGAAATAAAAATTGGGTTAAATTTAAAAATAAATTTGCTTTAATCCGAACTTGGTCATCCTAAAATGTAGCTTAATATATTGATTTTTTTTTGAATACAGTACCTATTAGAAATATTATAAAATGTGACAAATATTTTCAAGTTACTTGTAAATAACGTACGTTTAATATTAAATGCATTATGTACTTTTATTTTTATTTTATATAAGTAGTCTAAAATATAATAAAAAATATGGTGTTGAATGTGTAGAATTATTTTGTTGAATGAATTGTATAATTTTATATTAAAAGACTACAGAAAAAAAACAACGAAATGTATATATATCACATTGTTATTTTAACAATAAATTTGGTGAAATTAAGTACGTAAAAGTTTTATCTTTCATATTATTTCATTTTTTTTTGCAAAACAATTACTGAAGAAAGGTGAATATAAAATCGTCTAGTGCTTTAATACAAATGCCACTGAAGCACTTACGTAACTTAATTTATAATTATTGTAATATGATTTTTTTAACAATAATAAAATAAGAAATAAATCGTTAATATAAAATATCTAATAATTAATTTCAACTTAAACATATATGAAATACAGAATATTTAGCACATAACTTTTTTTTTTAATAATATTTAAAACTTTTAAAGAAATCTTATAAAGAAATGACAAAAAGTAGGCTAATGCGATGTTACCTCAAATTTTCTTCTTTGTTCTTTTTGGCTCATATTTCATATTCTTCTAGATGAAGCTTGCAAAAGTACAACTGTTACTTTCTTTTTAAAACTAATCTGCCGTTTCTTGAATTTTGAACTTTGGTCATCATATAAAAAAAATTGACATTTTATTTCCTCATTCTTCATTAGTTGTCTTCATAGTACTATATATTATATATTTTAAATTTTCAGTCAGCTTCTATAAAATTCTTATTGTGTTATTGTGGCTTCTTCTCGAATTCATATTTACTTATGTTTCGTCACGTCCGGTGTTGTATTAATTGCGTTGTAATATAACTTTATTGTCAATCATTTTACTTAGGTCTTCTTAATATAATATAATAGCAATATTTATTCCCATTTTTTTTTTATTTTAATTACGCCCGGCGGTGCGCTTGCATTGCCGCAGCGCACCGCCTGGCAGGGTCGCCATGTAAGGACGAGGGAAATGAAACACTTGATTGTTAACGTAAGACTGTCTGTAATTACGTATTGTTAAGTTTATATATTAGATTATACCCAAACATACGTATAGATACTAGGTAGGTACTACACGTTGAAGGTCATACAGGTTTACGCACCAACCTCGGCAGATGGAGCAAATATATATATATATATTTGCTCCATCTCCTCATCGCAATCTGCCGAGGTTGGTGCGTAAACCTGTATGACCTTCAACGTGTAGTACCTACCTAGTATCTATACGTATATATATATATATATATATATATATATATATATATATATATTATAGAATAAGGGTGACAAACGAGCACACAGTCCACCTGATGGTAAGTGGTTGCTGCGGCCCATAGACATCTACATCTATCCTCTATTACAAATCAAAATGTAGATGCGTTGTCACCCGTGAGGGCTAAGATGGAATGCCTCATTTCCAGTAAAAAGGGCCTCCGGCCACCTGCACTCACCAAGCGAAACGCAGAGGTAAACCTCTACTTCACGCTGGTTTTCTGTGAGGTCGTGGTACCACCCCAGTTCGAGCCGGCCCATCCGTGCGACAGCAAACGGTGCCGCGTGGCTCTACCACTGTTAAAACACTCTATCACTGTTCCCGGTGATATTTATATATTTGCCTTGCATTCATCCAAAACCCACTACACGGCATTAATGGGAGACTTCAATGCAAAACTAGGCTAGCTAGCAGCTAGTATAAACTGTAAGTTTGTTTGTCACTTGAGTTAAATAAAATATTAAAATACATGATTCCACGGGACAGCAATTCCACTCTACCGAATAGGGATCAAACACAGGATCATAATCTTTTACGTGCTTTACATGTTTTCCGAGGCTCTATCGTTTTTCCTTCGTATCACAGCCAGCTTTCTGACTTCGAGCTGCCACTGAGAATTACTTGAAGGAAAATCCAATAACTTTGTTTAGGCTTGACCCTAGATTCGAACCTGACTCGATATATCCAACCGATAATATTTTTTTGCGAAAATAATTCGATACCATATGAACCTGAACTAGAATAAAACGACAATAATTTAAAATTAAAAAATTGTAATATAAATTATTAAGAATAACTCAAAAACCTATGATATTCCGATAA
Organism: Parnassius glacialis; assembly: GCA_033319125.1. NCBI lineage: Eukaryota > Metazoa > Arthropoda > Insecta > Lepidoptera > Papilionidae > Parnassius > Parnassius glacialis. The sequence goes on from JAVANC010000016.1 coordinate 13,378,572, forward strand.
TATTCCGGACATCAGTCTGAGCGTGATTAGAATGACTCTCCAGCACCTTAAAAAGGGCAAGGCCCCAGGCGAGGATGGAATCACAGCGGAGCTTCTGAAAGCGGATGAAAAACCGGAAGTTGAAGTCCTACAGAATCTCTTAAATTCCGTCCTCCATGGTGGCACTACCCCAGAGGAAAGCAGAAGTGCGGTGGTCTTGTTCTTCAAGAAAGGCGACAACGCTCTCTTGAATAACTACCATACTACTAATATAGCTGCAGCATGGCTCTATTACGTAAAAATTAACAAATACAGATAAATGATTACTATAAAAATGAAGCGCCATTTAAAATAACATAATAATTTGTTTAATAGGAACATAACAAAAAGTGCGAGGAAGATGGATATTATTCCATCTCGCTTCCTTATAGCCGCCAAAGCTTCAACGTCAAAAGGGGTCGTGACGGAAATATCTTACAATTTTTCTCGCCTAATCCCCATCCGCCAAATTCGTACCATTTGACAAGGAACTTCGTTCCAAAACTTTATCCTCTATTTTTATACTCGGGATATACAGGGCTAGAATTTGAAAATAGCCTACTCTTGGCCTAAGAATTAAATAATTACTAAAATCTGTTCACAACCGAAGAAGATATAAATTGTAAACAAATTATTTTTTTGAGCTCTGCTAAAAATCAGAATATTTTTGTTGTAAATTTTAAGTCATAAAAGGAAACAAGAAGGAGCTATGAGTATCTGACTGACTGCCAATCGGTGATAGCATCTGACGAACAACCATTGACATCCGAGCTGATCGCTAAAGTCACGACCAGAAGCTATTTCCAATTTATTAAGTAGAATATACACCGTCTTTATTGTGACTCCAATTATAATGTAGAATATATTCTGCTTTTATTGTAACTTATTTTTTAAACAAATTTTAATGTAAAAGGTGACAGCGAGAAATGGGCAACAGCACCTTGGTGGTTGCAAATTAATATATTAAGAAATAAGCGTAGTAACTTTGGAAATATCTTCCCATGAACCAATTTACGAATGACTATAATCAGTAGTGGACTTTTGATAGTTTGTAATGATGACGATAACGGTGATAATAGTTAAAATGTTAAAAATCGATGTCAAAAATCAAGCAATTTGAGAATTTCGAAAGTCTTTCAAATTCGTACTTATTAATTTCATACAAAATCACTGAAGTTTCGTGTACTGTATATTTTCTTTGCTGAAGTTGTAAACTTTTTACTTAAATTTTATAAAGAACCTCCAATAAAAAATGTAAATGAAAAAAATCTTTAATTAAATATTATAAACAAAAAATAATACTACACATACTCGTATATCTACAATGACTACAGAATCGGGAAATTCATGTGCTAAATATAACTAATGAAACATTCTTCTCATTTGGCTAAGCATCGGCAACGCTTAAACTTTAAAGGACACACATATCAACCAATTTCCTGTGAATAAGCCGATTAATTCTGGCTGCCGCTACATTATTTTATAGTCCATAAATAACTTGCAAATTGTTTTCTTAATTAAGTTCACGAAACCAGTCCACCGGTCCAGTCCGACTGGCTCATTCAAAAGTCACTAAAAATGTTATATTAAATACGTCTTTTTATATGACTATTAAAGTGATTTTTTGTAAATTTTCCTAAAATTAACAACGAATTGTATGACGACTTTTTCAAAATCCATATTATATTATAATAATATGTAAACAATTATTTCTTTGAAATTGATCTTAAAAACTCTAGTTAACATTTAAAGAATAAAGCACTAGATATTTATTTTTGATTTTACCATAGATATTAGATACGAGAGATTGCTTTGTTTATATATATATATATATATATGATTTTTTTATGAATGAAATTATATATGAATTTGTATATGAAATATATATATATATATATATGTAATTTCATATACAAATTCATCGTGTCCTTCTGTCTGTAATTTGAATTGGAATTGAATTGGAGTGTAAACAAGAAAAATGCTATAGAGCTTTCTTCTTATTAAAGAAGTGACAGTAGTAATGGCAGGGTTCAGACCGCAAGCTCAAAAGAAGGTCGTGGGTTCGAAACCGCCACTCGACTACTGTCGTGAACCAGTTCAAACAAAAGCATTGAAGCTTACTATGAGTGGTTTAAGATAATATAATACTAATACATATCATCTTAAACCACTCATAGTAAGCTTAGTCAGTAGAATTACTAGTATTTTTAATGAAATTAAATAAATTTGCAATTATATATATGAATGATGATGATATAATACAAAAATATTAGAAATAATTTAATTAAAACTTGAACTTAGCCTGAAATGTGTAGTACCTTTCAGTTTAAAATTATGCAACTAAAAATCTGATAAAAACTTTTATTAAATAACAAGCACTAGCTACCGGATCTTTCATTAACTAAGCGTGGCCCAAATGGTAATACACAATTTTGACATACTTTTTAAAGTTAAACATTGCCAAATGAAAGTCTGTAGTCTCTGCCTACCCATCTGGGTGGTAGGTGTAAGAGATTATTACTGCTTATGAGGTACTATTACTATTTATGACGATAAACTCTATACCGTCAGAGTTTATCGTTATAAAGGAGTTCGTAATAGAGTTTACAGTGTTAGTAGGATATCTGTGCCCTGGACGAAGTGGGAGGAGTCTGTACCTCGGGGAGCTAGGACAGTTTATCCAAAAATATCTCGATCATTAAAGTATTGATTCGTCTTACGAACCGGTTTATTCGGGTCAATCATTCAAATGGATCATTAAAAGTTCTTTCAGACCATTTCTTAACCTTTTCTTATCCAAATTTCACAACATGTTAAAACCTATTACCGTACCCTTTAAGTACAGTATATTGACCGTTAAGAAATGAAAAAAGAGAATACTTTCTTTGGTCGTATTTTAAAACTTAATCACTACTTAAAAAAACAAATCCACTATTAATAAGCCTCCCTCATACATTGCTTTTAAAAATCGTAAATCGTATTTCGAAGTAGATACATAGATCACCATCATCATTCATCATTACAGCTCTTCACAAGTCCACTGCTGAACATAGGGCTCCCCCAAGGAATGCCACAAAGCACGGTCCTGAGCCACCTGCATCCACCGACTTCCTGCTTGTCTTACCAGGTCGTTACTCCATCTAGTGGGGGACGCCCTACCACTTCAACCGCTGGTACGAGGCCGCTGGGTCGATTCGACAACCTGTTTTCCCCATCGGTTGTCGGTTCTTCGAGCTATATGGCCGGCCTATTGCCACTTCAGCTTACTAATCCGTGGGGCTATGTCGGTTACTCTGGTTCTACCGCGGATATCCTAATTTCTAAGTTTATCACGCAGGGAAAGTCCGAGCATAGCCCTCTCCATAGCTCGCTAAGCGACCTTGAGCTTCCTCATACGGCTAGCAGTGAACGACCACATCTCAGTTCCATAGGTAATCACTGGCAACACGCACATGTTGTACAATCTCGTTTTCAAGTTTTGAGGTATACGTGACGAGAAGATGTGCTTTAATTTCCCGAAAGCTGCCCAACCGAGTGGAATCCGTCGATTGACCTCCAGTTATCCATCCATCCATCCAGTTTCCATAGTATTTGCCATAGTTGCCACGCTTGGCATGGCAACCGCATTTTTTATTGTTAATTTGCTGTTATCAGAAAGATGCTGTTGCGCATCTCCTGCCTGTTTCCCACTGTCGCCTCTTATGACACCCACGGGAAGATATGGGGTAGTGGTTTTTCTTAACTACCACTACATGGGGCATATCAGTATATCGTATAGGTATATGTATGTGGTATCGTATAGGTACTTATGTAATACGTATATCGAGGTTGAAACTCCATGAAGTGTCGGTCACACGATACTGTGCTTGCCGGTTTCGAAACTGCCCACGAGAACTTTTTTTCATTGGCGGGTATCGCTTCTTTCAACTATATTTTTTTTTATAGGATAAGGATGACAAACGAGCATACAGTCCACCTGATGATAAGTGGTTGCTGCGGCCCATAGACATCTACATCTATCCTCTATTACAAATCAAAATGCAGATGCGTTGTCACCCGTGAGGACTAAGATGGAATGCCTCATTTCCAGTAAAAAGGGCCTCCGGCCATCTGCACTCACCAAGCGAAACGCAGAGGTGAACCTCTACTTCACGCTGGTATTCTGTGAGGTCGTGGTACCACCCCGGTTCGAGCCGGCCCATCCGTGCGACAGCAAAAGCTGCCGCTTGGCTCTACCACTGTAATATATATGGCTGATTTATTGCAACTTCAGCTTAATAATTCGTTGAACTATGACAGTTACCCTTTCTTGGGCTAATGCAGATTACTAGTTACAGATTTTACCAGAAAAGAATCCCGAGCATAGCTCTTTATAGATCAATGGGTGATTTTGAGCTTTTTCATAGGCCACTAGTGAAGGAACGTGTCTCGGTTCCATAAACCGTCACTATCAAAACACATAAGTTGCATAGTAACTTGATTTTAAGGTTTTCAAATCTGATTTTGTTAGATTTGTCGAAATATCTCGAACATGACCCAGCTGAGCTCATAAGTAAAAAAAATTTGACTCCTTTACATTAATTATATATTCATTTGTTAAAAAAATATGTACGATTGGCAACATAAAGATTATTGCGCAAAAAGTTATTTTGCACTTCATTTAATAAAATAATACTAAGTTTTGTAGGTGTATTATAAGTATTTTCTTTGAAATTTATTTTTGTATTCGAATTGTTTATTATTAAGTAAGTACTTGGTACTATTAAAAAAAGGTTTTACCGAGCGTGCCGACAACTCGGAGCGTGACCGCTCGCGGGTGCTCTGCGCCTATCTCTACTAAAGGAACAATGCCGGCAAAAAGCAGTGGTTACGAACTAAGCAAATTTAAGCTTTATCCCATTACCCTAAGATCGTTTACCAAACAATCGATATAAAATTGGTAAAATGTTTAGGAATCTGAGGTCCTTTAGAGTTAATATCTAACTTCAACGTTACTACTCAGATCTTATGTTTTATTTTCCACTGCCAATATTTTAGAGGATTTGCTACGCTTGTATCGGGCGCTAATAAAACGACACAATAGAACGGTCAATGTGTCTCGTGCCATAATTTTTGTTGGCCAAGCGACCCAGAGAGCCGTTTGTTTTTTGTTCAGTAATAGAACACTTTTTAAGCTTATCGAAATCACGTAGCACCTTGATATACAATGAGCTGTCGTGAGCGATGAACGAAAGAAATTTTTAATCTACTTTTTTCAAAGTTATTTTGTCACAGTAACATTACTTTGAGATTACTTCGCTTTCCGCTCTATTACATCATGTTCTACGAGTTATTGATCCACTAGGACTACTACTACTATATAATTATATACCTACTACATTGTGGGCTAATCATGTCATGAAGGCATATTTGTTTTTTAATTTAATTATATTTTAAATACAGTAAAACCCGCTTAAGACGATTTTGAAGGGACCCAGCCAAAATCGCGACTTATGCGGGAAAGCGTAATACGGGATAGGGAAAATAATACATCATTTACAAATATAGTGTAGGTATTGAATTATAGGTATATGTATTTATAAATATGTTAGAAAGGTATAATGTTGTACATATGTATAAGTATTTAAATACATTACATCATATTAAATTAATATTTATAATGACATTACTTAAAATAATCACTTATTTTGTTTGACAAAAAGATTTTGATGCATTCTTAAAGGAACTCCATCTGTAGCTGGTCGTTGCTGCTGGTGATAAGAGGGCTGGTTCTTTTTTCGCTCAAAGGCTAAGTATAGCCATTCAGCGGGGAAACGCAACGAGCGTTCTTGGCACGATACCGCGGGGAGTAGGACTATATGATAATTAAGTTTCTAGTTTTAGTTTTTTTATATTATTATAGTTTTTAATATTGTATAAAATATGTACATTTAATGACAAGGTTTTCAATATAATTTAACTTTTGTAGTGCGTCTTCACTTTTCCCGAAAGAATACATAGCGCCTTAAATCGTTTACTGCTGATAATGCCTCTACGTTTGACAAAATCGGAATTGACTTCATCCTTCATCTTCATCGTCATTACTTAGGGCCTCTTTTTGGGTGTTATTCACATCTTGAATAAGATCTTCGATCGAACAGGTTTCGTAGGGTGCAACATTATCATCAATGGAATAATGTAGCTTTTCCGACCCAGATGGCGTATTAGACGGGATGACGAATCGTATTAAGCCTGTTAAAAATGTTTGAAAACATGCCTCAAGTTGCAGGGACTGACATAAAATGGCGTTTTAAACGAGGAATCGTATTAAACGTGATCGAGCCAAGTTAGAAAAAAAGAAACGACACACCGGTAACAAAATTCCCAGCACTCCAAAACTAGGTATAGACACACATTTATAATTAATAATTACTAACAAACCCAATACTAAATTCATGAATACCTATAATGCCTGAATAAATATTGTCTATAGATTATAAAGAATAAATCGACCTGCATTTCATCAAGTTAAGCCACAATTAGTGGTGAGCCCTATTTCCATACAAAAATAAATTGTCTCTTTCATGAATAAATTGAGTATAATAGTTCTTGACTTATTAAGGTGTGGAAAGTGTTATTCTTATCACTCACTAACTCACTCATCGAAAACATAGGCCACTTCTGAGTTATCAATCTCGAAATTTGGCAACAAGGAAAATCACAAAACTAGAAATTATCGATATTCGATGTCGAAAAGGTGTCGATAAAGTTATTGGTGAGGTTAGCTCCAATGACTGTGCAGTTTCAAGAACTTTGTTTATTCCTAGAGATCCTGTGATTTAAGCAAACACTATGGAACTTGGCAATCGTTCTGATCTCAATTTTTTATCGGCGAAGCCAACAACACCGAACGTCGTTTCTACCGAACTTGGCCTTTTTACAATTATAATTTCGGATGGATTAAATATAATTTAAAAAATAATAAATTGAATTATTGTTAAATACGATCATAACTTTACATTAAATTTAAAATAGATCACATTAAAAAATGATATTAATTAAAGTGTAAAAAACAAGCAAGACGTTCGCTGTTAGCCGCTGGTGTGTGAGAGATTATGATATAATTTCGAAGATTATATTTTATTAAATAACATCATGTAATAGATAAAAATGTATAGATGAAGCCTTACATTTGCACTAAAATAAACCAGTCCATTAGTTTCTGATTTTCATGCAGAAAACCCTAAAGTAAAACCATTACTTCAAAAGACCATTCGATTAACTTTTATTGCTACAGTCGTCGACGTTTCTGTAATTTACAGCAAAAAGCAACAATAACAAAATGAGGAAAGGAAAGTAATTAAAAACATCATTAACTTCCCTCGTCTCTGACTAGAATAATATTCGGCTTTAGGGCCATTTCAGTTTGTGCAACCCACAAAATATTTGTAAGTGTAGTTTCTTGATATTAAAAAAATAAATACATGCTTACATTACAAACACATGTTTTCTAAAGTTACAGTCTATATACGTCCCACTGCTGGGCACAGGCCTCCCTCATTTCTGATAGGATTTTAGGGCAAGGAAATATCCACCGCGCTTCTTCGGATATATATTTTTTTCTTATTTCTCACGAAGTTTTTCTTCACCATCGAGCACGTGGTAAATCAGCGCCTAAAATTGCAGTTAACGATTTCATTGGTGTCGGTGGGGAACCAGGGTTGCTAGCGTAATTTGAAATTTACTGCGAGCGCAAACCATCTGAGCTATCATCACTGTTCTAGTTAGAGACATAGTTTAATATATATATATATATATATATATATATATATATATATATATATATATATATATTCCAATCAATATTAATTTTTACATTTCTTTAATTATTTTTTTAATAATTCATTTAATTTTCAGTTCTTCGCAGTAGTCTTTGTTTAGGGTGAAATTGAACGTAGTCGTAATATTCCGTTTTAAAGCAATATCTAAACTTTTAGTAAGATAAATGAATACGCAGGCAAAATCCACTAGGTCTAAATTAAATCAAGTAAAACTAAATAAGTGAAAAAAACTGTCTTACGTTAAAATGGAAAGACAGATAACAAATCTGTTTTCTAACGAACCAGCTCTAAATCTGAGTTACGTATGTAAATGCTAGAGACAGTTTCACTTCAATCTAATCGAGATGAAATTTGCATTTGCGTGCAGAAGCCAGGGGCTCCGGGGCCGTCTGATTTAAATAGAGCGCTCAGACTCGTTACAGACTTGATGCAAGAACTTTCAACGACTTTCAAAATTGCTTTCAATAATAATTAATTATAATCTTTATTGAATAAAAAATAAACTTTTCTATTCTATTCTATATTGCTTAGTGATTTCAAAATTAACTTACGTGGTCTTATTGCAAAACGTAATTGATATAGTTATTGAGTTTAAAGAAGAGTCTTTGTTACGAAATTCGTCCTCAAAACTTGTCCCTTAGCGAAATTTGATATTTGTATCGAATTCAATACATTACATATTAGTTCGCTTATTTTGCCCGGAACTTCTTTATTGAAATAGATACTTGTATCAACGTGAGACCAATTACGAACTACAATTTGTAATAAGATGACATGGGTTTATTAACAGTCATCGAAGATGTTATGTCATTATTGATAATTAACAAACTTGTCATTATTGTTATTTATCAGATAGTTACCTGCTCTATTATTTATATAAATATATAAAACTAATATAATATATATTAGTATATATAAATCCATCCATCACGCATACGAGACCCTCTAACAGAAAGACGCTCTCATATCGCAGATTATAATAAAGCACTTTGCTTTCACAAGTGTGGATACATCTCCATACGAAGTATCTCACACATTCTCTTACTTGAACCTCCGAGATCCCACGTTAATCACGTGAACCACGTTAAAACATGAAGCAGGACAGACCCTAATACATGTTCAGAGGACACAACGTCCGCGAATACAGAGTATAACACTTCCGCGCATACATTACATTACACATTACATTAGACTGTTTCACTACTTCATGTCAACTCTGCATTATTTTTTTATCGACAACAGTTATATCTAAAAAAAATCTTTTACTAACTTGTCATAAAATTGTTAAACCAATTTTTTCATTTTTTTTAATTTCTCACCACACTAAATATCTAAACCTAATAAATACTATGTAATTAGTAGTATTGGGTATATTTATGTAGTTATAACAAACTTTTTAAATAATCTAAACATAATTGACAATGACAGCTGAGTAGCTGAGGTCTTTGACCAGTGATTTTAAAGATAACATGTCCTGAGTAGGCTTAGCCCACGTAACTGGCCTTTTACTTGTTAAGTATACGCAAAAAATTTCAAACTTTTGGCAACAACATATTTTATAAAAACTTCATTCATATCATAAAGCCCTTTTAGGAATACGTTATTCCACGCCTACACCTGTGACTGGCACCATAATTTAACGTTCTAACTTATACTCGTAACAGCTGCTTAGGATAATACCAACAGAGTACACTTTTTAAATAGAAAATTTGACTGAAAGGAATAATAATTACATCCTCTCGATCTACAATAACATTTAATAAAATTATTAGGCTATTTAATTCGATTCTGTCTTTTGTATGTATGTATATTACGCGATATTTTTGTTAACTTGAACAGATTTTTTTAATTAAATAAGCTACTTCAGGAGGGGATAAATTTAGACAAAAACTTCCACCCCTGAGTGTCGAAAAATAGGAGATGAAATTTTAAATGTTACTATTGAGACGCCATTTTTGCTGTTGCTTTGAGCTCCTGACATTGCTTTGTCCACTCAAAAGGATAAAAATTGACATAACAGAATTGAATCATTTCCAAATAATAGTTCCGCATTGGGCATTTCTATGTTCATCAATCGACTTGTGATGGGCTGTAATGATAAGAATAAGGATGATGGTGATCATAGCTTCTGAAGTCACGCTTCAATTCTTTTGTAAACTATGACTTAACACAAAATTATTTTATTATTGTGAAATTCTTTGGAGTCGCTTTTTCATTTATATTAAAATTTTTAATTTTGGTTACAAAATATTACTTTGATAATTCATTTTTATATATTAATTTAAAAGGAGTTTCCTAAAAAGTTCCATTTTTCTAATGTGTTTTTTTATTTATGTATTTTTGTTCGTGCACCCTTACGGGACTTTTTATCTATCTTAAAATTGTGGAGAATTGTAGTCTCATTAATTAATTATACTATACTAAACATAAGATAACATGCATAATGCAGTCTTTGTAGCGGGGACGTAAGTAAATTCATTACTCTAACTATTTGGAATCAAACGAAACACTGTAAAATAATGGAAAGCAAGGTTTAAAAGGTCAGATATTGCTATCTTTAAGAAGCATATCAATAAGAAGTTACAAAAAACCCTTCTAAAGTCATGAAAAATAAAATTAAAATAATGTATGTAATCTTCTATACAAATAAATAAAATTGAAGTGTCTGTTTGTAATGTCAAAATTACAGTTTTTTACTAAATGCATATGAAAGTAAATAAGGTAATTATAACTCAAATACAATTTTAAAAATCTTTGTCTGTCTCTCTGTCTGTATGTCTGTCTGCTTGTTCCGGCTAATCTCCGAAACGGCTGGACCGATTTTGACGGGACTTTCGCTGGCAGATAGCTGATTTCATAAGGAGTGGCTTAAGCTACTTTTATTTAACAAAAATAATTAGAGTTCCGCACAAAAACATAAAAACCTAAAATTAGTAGTGTAATGGCTGCGATTCACTACCCCAAATTATCCTTTTAATGATGTAAGTAGCAATAAATGAAACCATGATCTAGAAGGTAAATCATCAGTATCTTCTTGGTGAGAACTTAATAAAGGAATAACGGTTGCCAACTCGACTGAAAAGCGAAGCAGTTTTGGCAAACGTGCTTGGAAGCTATTAGAGAAGTCTACGTAAAGAGTAGTTAATTATTATTTTATAAAACTGTTTTTACAAGTCTGTATTATATATCTTAATGTATGAAATAAAAAGTATACAAACCTTGAAATTTAAATATTTCTTGAGTAAATCTCTGCAATTTTTGTAACCACGTTAATTAACTTAATCGCAACACAAAATGAGAGGGCTAATATTACAGCCGGTATTTATGAGGTGGAGCAATTAACACATGTTATTTTTCTTAGTATATTAAATCAACGGCTTTATCACTGGTGTTTTGTCAGAATAAATATGTCGTATTATACGTAATAACATGCTTGTCAACAAGTATTAATAACCGCCGTTAACGCTTTACTTACTCAACGTAGGAAACTGGATTTATTTTTAAGGTTAGTACTATTTATTCCACTTTTCCTATTACATTAAGAGAAATCTGTGTCAGAACTCAGAACTTCATAATATTTATATTTTTCATGAATCTTTTATCAAAGTGGTCTTAAATTGAATAATTAATAAGGTATTAAATTTCTTTACAGAATAAGGGCGACAAACGAGCACACTGTTCACCTGATGAGAAGTGAATGATGTGGTCCACAGACATCTTTATCTATCCTTGATTAGGAATCAAAATGCTAATGCGTTGTCACCCGATAAATGGACTTCAATAGAATGTCTCGTTTCTCGGTTTTCGAGTGTACACTCTTCATAACAGACACAGCAACATTAAGCTCCTGTTTAACCCTAATATTCTGTGAAAGCGTGGTCTTTCTTTGGACGACCCATTCGTGCTACAATCATAATATAGCTACAGCATGGCTCTACCACGTTGAAATAAGATAATTCCCGAAGTGTTGATTCTCACCTTATACACAAACATACATTTACATAAAACACTATTATAAAATATAAAAAACGGTTGAACCTGCAGGCCATCCCTGTAACTTCGAACTTATTTCCGAGTGCAATGCTCGAAAATCTATTTAATTACTAAAAAATAATTAAAAAAATAATCTTTAAAACACACATACACACACTCTCACACACACACACACACACACACACACACACACGCACACGCACACACACACACACACATACACGCACACACGCACACCCGCTCTAACGCGCGCCCACGCGCACACACAGGTCCACATGTGCACACACACACACGCACACGCACTCACACACACACACACACACACACACACACACACACACACACACATACACACGTACACCCGTATACACACGCGCACACGCACACGCACACACACACTCACGTACATACACACATACACACGCGCACCTTCGCGTACTCACACACGTACATACACGCACACACACGCGCACATACGCGCGCACACACGCGCTCACACGCACGCGCACGCACACACTACGACACGACTACGAATAACCGAATCTTTTTGAGGGTACACTGACAAAGATGAATATCTCTTATATTTTTTTTGTGTGCGTTAATCCTAACTTGTCCCAGCATCGTGACTTCATCAGATTTAACCCAATTATCTAAGAAAATGGAGTGTATTTCTTTAATATAGAAAGCAATTTGAAAAAAATCGTTTTATATACACACAAAATATTATCTAGACGATGGTTTATACTTAATATTCATAGTGGTTGAACATGGAAATGGAGAAACGTCTGCCGGGACAATTAGTATGTTATACATATTTCAAGATGTTCCCTATAGGTAAACGTGGTTCAAGCATTTTACCTCGGCCATTGATTTAAGTGAAAAAATATTGAATGGGAATAACATTGATTTCTTTTAAATACTAGTAATGCTATTAAACATTACTAATATTCCCTTTAACCACTTCTGGTAAGCTTAAAATGCTTGTGTCAGAAGTGGTTCACGACAGTAGTCAAATGGCGGATTCGAACCCACGACCTTTCGAGTTTGCGGTCCGCGCCCTGCCATTAGGCTAGTGACGCTTTGAAATTCGCTGTGTAGTGGAGGTGGAAAAAAATATCCACTACCCTGGGTCTTGTCCCGTGGTCCTAAACGACGACAGAGGGAAACAAACCAAACCATGGGCAGCAGCGTATTCCTTCCACAATAGCTAATTATGTGCATTCTACACGTGTATAGTAAAATATAGTATTAACTGTTATCACCAATATTTTACTGGAGAAGTCATCTTTGCCAGGTAGTACGTCACTGTCTTTTTTCTTTACCTTTTTTAACTAGAGCATAAAGTTTATCTTCATTAACTGTTCAATCAATAACAATATCTTTGATCGTGGCTACATGTACCTACTTTTACGCGGAGGTCTACAGTTGAAGTCCTGATGACCTAATACTGGAAAGCATTCATAACGTTAAAAAAATTAAATCAACCGCGATAAAATCCGTAAAAGTAGTTTTATCTGCCGATTTCAAAAAGGAGACGGTACTCAATTCGACTGTATGTTTTTTTTAATGTGTGTTACCTCACAACTTTTTACTGGGTAAACCGATTTCGACAATTATTTCTTTATTTGAAAGTTGGTATTTTACATGTGGTCCCACATGAATTTGATCTAGGTCAGTCCAATAGTTTTTGAGTTATTTTTAATCATTTATATTGAAGTCGGCTGTACAAAATTTTTAATTTTAAATTATATATTGTGGCTACAATATACAATAAAATATAATGTATTGGCCCATGTTCAGCAGCGAACTTTGGATAGGCTTAATGTTTTTTTAAATTACGCGAACACTACACTATAATTAAAAATTTAAAATTTTGTACAGCCGACTTCAATATAAGTTATTAAGAATAACTCAAAAACTATTAGTCTGACCTTGATCAAATTCATATGGGACCACACGAAAAATACCAGCAACTTTCAAATAAAGAAATAATCATCGAAATCGGTTATATACACATAAAAAAAAAATACAGTCTAATTGAGTACCGTCCTTCCGCCTTTTTGGAAGTCGGCAGATAAAACTACTTTTACGGATTTTATGGCGTTTAATTTAATTTTTTTAACGTTGTGAGTGCTTTGCAGCATTCATTGATAAAAGGGTACAGGGGACGGTGTTTGACGTCCTGATATCGTAATTGATCCGGAATACCTTAAACCTTTAATAATAATTATAATGTACTCTTGCCCGAATTTTGGTCACAGTGCAAACTAGTCACATATACAGGACAGTATTATAATACCCGAGTGTATGCGCAAACACAAGTGCCTTCTTTATTTACTTACTCTCACAATCCGATGACAAGACCGGAGAGAGATCGGGCGCAGAACCAACGGCTTTAGGTGATTTCCGATGTACAGAGGTGAAACACCGCCAACTTCCTGACTCCGGGCTGCTGCTTAGAATTTCTTGATCAAAAACCCCAAAAACTGGTTTTAGACCGATCCGGGATTCTAACCGGAAACCTAATGATCAGCAGTCGTGCTTGCGCGCACGACTGCTGATCATCACGCAGCAGGCGTGCTTGCGCTTGGCCCTAAACTTACGAGGCATTCAAAGTTCAGCCTTTAATACGTTTTTTGTTTTTGTCCGGGATTTTCTCCTGTATCGTGGAGGCAGTTTACAAACACAAATTGCACAAGGACAAACATCCAGACCCAGAATAATTATTTGTAGGCCAAATACGTGTTCCGTGCGGTATTCGAACCCGCAGCCCACAGCGCAGCAACTCCATTGCTAAGCCACTGCGCAACAGATCCGTCAAACTATATATATATATATATATATACTTCTGTTCCGTATCATAGATTTTTTTGATAGACTGTAATGAATTTTACCTTTAAGTAGCCGGGAATGTAAAGTAACTTTTTAAATGATATGACAAATCTGGGAAAAGAACTGAAAATTAGCTTATACAGCCAAATTTCTACCATAATTTTATCATCATCATCATCATTACATCCCTTCACAAGTCCACTGCTGAACATAGGCCTCTACCAAGGAATGCCACAAAGCACGGTCACACAAGCAAAGCAAAGTCCTGAGCCACCTGCATCCATCGACTTCCTGCATATCTTACCAGGTCGTCACTCCATCTAGTGGGGGGACGCCCAACACTTCGCCTGCCGGTACAAGGCTGACACTCGAGAACCTTTCTTCCCCATCTGTTATCGGTTCTTCGAGCTATATGGCCGGCCCCATTACCACTTCAGTTTACTAATCCGTTGGGCTATGTCGGTCACTCTGGTTCTACTGCGGATATCCTCATTTCTAAGTTTATCACGCAGAGAAACTCCGAGCATAGCCCTTTCCATAGCTCGCTGAGCGACCTTGAGCTTCCTCATACGGCCAGCAGTGAAGGACCACGTCTCAGATCCGTAAGTCATCACTGGCAACACGCACTGGTTGTACAATTTCGTTTTAAGGTTTTGAGATATGTCTGACGAGAAGATGTGTCGTAGTTTCTCGAACGCTGCCCAGCCGAGTTGAATCCGTCGATTGACCTCTCGGTCGAAGTTGGACTTACCTAGTCGGACTATTTGTTCTAGGTAAACATACTCGTCAACAACTTCGAGATTAGTGCTCCCAACAACTACCGGCATAGGTGTGATATGGACATTAAACATGATCTTTGTTTTGTCCATGTTCATCTTAAGACCTATCCGTTGGGAAACACTATTGAGGTCATTGAGCATAGTGCTTAGGTCCTCCAGCGATTCTGCCATAAGGACTATATCGTCGGCAAATCGAAGGTGAGTGATGTACTCGCCATTGATGTTGATACCGTATCCTTTCCAGCCCAGAAGCTTGACAACGTCTTCCAATGCAGCGGTGAAGAGTTTCGGGGATATGACGTCACCCTGTCTTACACCTCTCTGCAATTGAATAGGTTTCGTACTCTAGTTCTGTACTCGGATAGCCATCGTAGCCCTACTGTACAAGCACCTCAGCACTTCGATATACCGACAGTCAACTTGGCACCGCTGAAGGGACTGCAGCACCGCCCCAATTTCGACGGAATCAAAAGCTTTCTCATAGTCCACATACGCCAGACATAGTGGCAAATTTTACTCCTTTGACTTTTGTACAATTTGCCGAAGGGTATGTATGTGGTCTATGGTGCTAAAGCCTTTTCGGAAACCGGATTGTTCGGGAGGCTGGAAGTCGTCAAGTCTGCGCGCGAGACGATTCGTAATGACTCTCGAAAACAGCACGTAGACGCGGCTCAGAAGGGAAATCGGTCTGTAGTTTTTCAAGAGAGCGTTGTCGCCTTTCTTGAAGAACTAGACCAAGGCACTTCTGCTCCACGCCTCCGGTGTAATGCCACCATGGAGGACGGAATTAAAGAGCTTCTGAAGCACTTGAAGTACCGGTTTTCCACCCGCTTTCAGAAGCTCCGCTGTAATTCCATCCTCGCCTGGGGCTTTGCCGTTTTTAAGGTGCTGGAGAGCCATTCTAATCTCGCTCAGACTGACTTCCGGGATATCATCGAAGTAATGTCGGATAAGACTCGCTCTTGGATCGTTACTCACACTCGCGTGTGGCTCCAGTGATGACGTGTACAGCTGCCCATAGAACCTCTCAATCTCACTCAAAATCTCAGGTGCCCCCGGAAATGATGCTGCCACATTCTGTCTTCAGCCTTGACAGTTGGCTCTTTCTGGCAGACAGATCTCTGGCAAAGACTTTGGAGCCTTGGTTCCGCTCGATCGCTTCTTCAATACGAGCTGTATTGAAGTTGCGTAAGTATCTTTAGTAAAAATATTGTGTACAATTTGGCTCTAGAATAAATAAAAAAAGGAATTTAATTATTAATTTGATTATACATTGTCGATCATATTAATTGTAAATCTTATGACAACAGCGTCAGTAGTTTTGTGATTTAATACTTTCGAAAGGACAAATTATATACAAAATGTTGCGAACTACCACAGTGGGCCTTACTGCTCCTGATGCAAACCCTTTCAGAAAGAGCACGAGTTGTTTATGTAAGGGCTATGTGTAGCTTCGCCTGTTGAAAGCTTGATAATTACAAACAATATGCGATTGCAACAAGCAAATGCAAACAAGCTATTAATCATAATGGTGATCATCATCATCGTCGTCATCGTCATCGTCATCATTACAGTCTATTACAAGTCCACTGGTGAATAAAGGCCTCCCCCAAGAAATGCAACAAAGCGCGGTCCTGAGCCAACTTCAGCCGTCGAAATCCTGACCAGGTTGTCACTTTATCTATCTGGGATCCGCCTTACGCCTCGCTTACAGGTACGAGGCTGCAACTCGAAAAATTTTCTTGCCCATCGATTTTTGGTTATTTAAGCTATGTAGCCGGCCCATTGGCACTTCAGATAACTGATCGGTTGGGCTATGTCAGTTACTCTGGTGGTACTTTAGATATCTCCATTACGAAGTCTATCAAGCAAAGAAACACCTGCATAGCCCACTCCATTGCTCGCTGAGCTATCTTGAGCCTCTTTATACATCCAGCAGTTAAAGAACGACCATATCTCAGATCCATATGTCATTACTATGGTTGGTTGTACCTTGTTTTCAAGTTTTGAGGTTATAAATACATGACAAGAAGATGTGTCACAATCTTCCGAAAGCAGCCTAACACATCGATATTGTAATATCTCTCAATCGAAGTTACCTAATCGTAAACATCAAAACTTCATCAAAATATTCAACGACAAAATTATGTATTTATTTTATTTACTTATTTAGGTGCACAAAACAGAATAACATCTAAACATAAATTTTTAAACATAATAAATGCAAAGTTACAATCTGTATGGTATTCCAAAACATGTATATGTTACAGTAAGAGCCCGTATTTTGGGTAAATCTTAGAATTTTCTTTTAAATCCTAGGATTTTCAACATGAGCTGGTAAATGAAACGTTTGGTATAAAATAAATCTAGCAAGCTAACAGCATAGCAAAGTGGCGAAGCAGTCAGCTTTGTAGCGGTTTCTAACGGTTGCCGTTGAGCAATCAGTTTCAAAATAGGAGGTTCAGATGCCTGGGTGATCAGTAATCGATTGCTGAAAACAGAATTTAAAAATTCGAAACCGTTCTCGAGATAATCGTGGGACAGACGGACAGACGGACGGACAGACGGACAGACGGACAGATGGACAGACGGACATACATCGTGAAAGCAATAAACCTAGCAAGCTAACAGCATAGCAAAGTGGCGAAGCAATCAGCTTTGTAGCGGTTTCTAACGGTTGCCGTTGAGCAATCAGTTTCAAAATAGGAGGTTCAGATGCCTGGGTGATCAGTAATCACTTAACAGTGGTAGAGCCACGCGGCAGCTTTTGCTGTCGCACGGATGGGCCGGCTCGAACCGGGGTGGTACCACGACCTCACAGAAAACCAGCGTGAAGTAGAGGTTTACCTCTGCGTTTCGCTTGGTGAGTGCAGGTGGCCGGAGGCCCTTTTTACTGGAAATGAGGCGTTCCGTCTTGCTCCTCGCGGGTGACAGCGCATCTACATTTTGATTTGTAATAGAGGATAGATGTAGATGTCTATGGGCCGCAGCAACCACTTACCATCGGGTGGACTGTGTGCTCGTTTGTCACCCTTATCCTATAAAAAAAAATCGATTTCTGAAAACAGAATTTGAAAATTCGAAACCGTTCTCGAGATAATCGTGGGACAGACGGACAGACGTACAGACATCGTGAAATCAATAAGTGACTTCGCAAGATTCGCCACTTAACAATACGATTTTTCTGGCTTTTAACTATAGTGTTTGGTACATTTTAGGTGTTACCAACGACTATCAGTAAATGTTGATTTTGGAAATAAAATAATATAATGTAATGATTTCTTATATTTACGCAAACACTACACATTTAAATAAAACTAATTTGACGGATAATAATAGTCGCGATAAAATCCGTTTAATTAGTTTTATTTAAATAATATAATTTAAGTAGAAAGTATTTTTTAAACATCGAGTCATGTTACCGACTAAATTTTAAAATTAAAATTTACCTACTTAAAGCAACACAGACCGCCGCCAACGTACCGGATATTTTATAATTACATATCAATATCATTGACATACCATAGGCATAAGTCCACCGTACCTTCTACTTCGTGCTTATAAGTTTAAATAATAAAGATATAGAATAATAATTTAAAATTAAAATTTTGTACAGCCGACTTCAATATAAGCGACTTCAATATAAGTTATTTAAGAATAACTCAATAACCATTGGTCTGACCTTGATCAAATTCATAT
The DNA here is from genome assembly GCA_033319125.1 of Parnassius glacialis. NCBI lineage: Eukaryota > Metazoa > Arthropoda > Insecta > Lepidoptera > Papilionidae > Parnassius > Parnassius glacialis. The sequence continues at coordinate 13,397,713 of JAVANC010000016.1, forward strand.
GGGACCACACGAGAACTATCAGCTTTCATATAAAAAAAGAATCATCGAAATCAGTTCCCCCAGTACAAAGTTATGAGGTAACACACATAAAAAAAACATAGACTCAAATTGAGTACCGCCTCCTTTTTGGAAGTCGGCAGAAAAGATAAAAGACACGTGCATAAAGTTTTATGAAATATTAATTATTATCAAAAATTTTGTAGTTTCTTATTATGAGCATAACGAAATTTTAATAAAAAATGTTTTGTACGCATATCATATCATGATTTGTAGCTTACTTGCCCTACGATGATCGAGCTGAGTCACAGTAAAATAAAAATGTGTTATTACATTTGACTATGAATTACATAAAATAGTTTCCCAACATATATTAAGTTCTACCAAAATCAGCGTCACAAGACAACAATGACCCCTTTTAGTGCTAACGAGGCATTCTATCGCAGTCGTCAGGGGTGAAAACGTATTTGCATTTTGATTCTTAAACGAGGATAGGACTTATATAATGTTGTAGGTGACGAGTCTTAGTTTAAATTAATAACCGAGTATGTACTCTAATATTTTCTGAAGTGATGAGAGCTTCTGGTTTATAGCCTATTTAAAAACATTGCTGTGGTTTAAAATGAAATTTAAATTAGTATAATTTAAAATTAAAAATTTAGTACAATTCAATATAAATTATTAAGAATAACTCAAAAAGTATTAGTCACACCTTGATAAAATTTATATGGAACCGCATGTGGAGCACCACCTTTCAAATGAAAAGAGATTTTTTTTTATAGGATAAGGGTGACAAACGAGCACACAGTCCACCTGATGGTAAGTGGTTGCTGCGGCCCATAGACATCTACATCTATCCTCAATTACAAGTCAAAATGTAGATGCGTTGTCACCCGTGAGGACTAAGATGGAATGCCTCATTTCCAGTAAAAAGGGCCTCCGGCCACCTGCACTCACCAAGCGAAACGCAGAGGTAAACCTCTACTTCACGCTGGTTTTCTGTGAGGTCGTGGTACCACCCCGGTTCGAGCCGGCCCATCCGTGTGACAGCAAAAGCTGCCGCGTGGCTCTACCACTGTTCATCTGTTAGAATCATCGAAATCAGTTCACCCAGTAAAAAGTTATGAGGTAACACAAATAAAAAAACATACAGTTGAATTGAGTACCGTCTCCTTTTTGAAGTCGGCAGCAAATAGTCAATAGGAAAATCATCGTATTACTCTCTCCTTAAATTGTATTTCATTTTGTAACGCTTAAAGCGAATGAAATTTTAATAGCAGTTTTTATCTGATCGCTTGGAGTTATGATTTCGATTACCTCATAATTTACTAGCCGGGGGCTAAACAATTAAACTCTGATAGCACTTTGCTTTAATGAGAACAGTGAATGTGCCTCATAAATATCAAATGTGTTTTTTATATGATAGGGTGACAAACGAGCACACAGTCCACCTAAGTAAGTGTGTGTAGTGTAAATGTTTGCTGTAACCCATAGACATCTAAATTTATCCTCAATAAAGAATCAAAATGCAGATGCGTCGTCACCCGTGAGGACTAAGATGGAATGCCTCTCTTCCAGTAAAATAGGTCCCCGGTTCTTTGCATTCACCCTACGAGATACAGCAGTGTCAAGCTGCCAATTTACGCTGGTATTCTGTGAGAGCGTGGTCCTTCCCCGGTCGAGCCGACCCATTCGTGCTACAACTATACTACTAGCTGCATGACTCTACCAGTTGTTGGAATAGAATAAAGCTCATAACTTTTTCTTTTTCTTTTGTTATCACGGACGTTATTGCATACCTTAAGCGAAAGTGCAAGGTATGTTCTACTATCGCCTAAAAATTAAGATTCCAACGTTTTATCGAATAAAATCGTATCTAGCAATCATATTATACATATAAATGATATAAAAAGCACATTTTTAGAAAGATAAATGATTGTTGAACTTATTAATAATTTTTTTAAAACGATTAATTGCAATTTTTTAATAAAAAAAGGGTTTTAGTGGCTTATGGTGTGGATTTATCATGTCCCTGTGGCTTGTAAACACGATAACTTTTGAAAATATCAATTGTTTAACTCCATCTATATTTTAATCTCTTCATCTATCATGTGGGAAGCCACTGAATGTAAATGGCAGTGTAATTTTGTTTTGTTTAGCTATAATGGCGAAATTTTCGTTGATTTGGTAGCCTCGTATGTAAATTATTTCTGTAAATAGGGAGCTACAGCCACAGAGTAGTTTAGTTCGGCTCATAGATAAGCTAATATAATCGGGGTTCGGCTTCAGATGCCGTCGTGAGTGGACGTTGTTTCGGTTGTTTGCAGCGGCTCAAAAAGATAGCTGTACAAATACACAATATTCGAATAACCAAATTTCTTAAATACTTGATTATAATAGTAATAAGAGATTTTTTATTACAATATTTAATAGCACAGAATAAATAATAGTAGTACGTACTAAAAGTAAGTAGTATATTTTTTTTTGTCATGGGTGACATTTTCATGGTTTTCGAGGGTGTTGAAACCGATAGAGTTGTCGAAATGTAAATCCAAGATGGCGGCCGCAATAGGTATCAATTTTTTCATCATGGGTGTCATTTTCATGGTTTTCGAGAGTGCTGAAGCCGATAGTGCTGTCGAAATGTAAATCAAAGGTGGCGGCTGGAATAGGTATAAATTTTTTCATCATGGGTGTCATTTTCATGGTTTTCGAGGGTGTTGAAGCTGATAGTGCTGTCAAAATGTAAATCCAAGATGGCGGCTGAATTAGGTACCAATTTTTTCATCATGGGTGTCATTTTCATGGTTTTCGAGAGTGTTGAAGCCGATAGTGCTGTCGAAATGTAAATCCAAGATGGCGGCTGCAAAATATATAAATTTTTTCATCTTGGGTGTCATTTTCATGGTTTTCGAGGGTTTAGAAGCCGATAGTGCTGTCGAAATATAAATCCAAGATGGCGGCTGCAATAGGTATCAATTTTTTCGTCATGGGTGTCATTTTCATGGTTTTCGAGGGTGCTGAAGTCGACAGTGCTGTCGAAATGTAAATCAAAGGTGGCGGCTGCAATAGGTATAAATATTTTCATCATGGGTGTCATTTTCATGGTTTTCGAGGGTGTTGAAGCTGATAGTGCTGTCAAAATGTAAATCCAAGATGGCGGCTGAAGTAGGTACCAATTTTTTCATCATGGGTGTCATTTTCATGGTTTTCGAGGGTGTTGAAGCCGATAGTGCTGTCGAAATGTAAATCCAGGATGGCGGCTGCAAAATATATATTTTTTTTCATCTTGGGTGTCATTTTCATGGTTTTCGAGGGTTTTGAAGCCGATAGTGCTGTCGAAATGTAAATCCAAGATGGCGGTTGCAGTAGGTATCAATTTTTTCATCATGGGTGTCATTTTCATGGTTTTCGAGGGTGTTGAAGCCGATAGTGCTGTCGAAATGTAAATCCAAGATGGCGGCTGCAAAATATATAAATTTTTTCATCTTGGGTGTCATTTTCATGGTTTTCGAGGGTTTTGAAGCCGATAGTGCTGTCGAAATATAAATCCAAGATATCGGCTGCAATAGGTATCAATTTTTTTATCATGGGTGTCATTTTCATGGTTTTCGAGGGTCTTGAAGCTGATAATGCTGTCGAAATGTAAATCCAAGATGGCGGCTGAATTAGGTACCAATTTTTTCATCATGGGTGTCATTTTCATGGTTTTCGAGGGTGTTGAAGCCGATAGTGCTATCGAAATGTAAATCCAAGAAGGCGGCTGCAATAGATATAAATTTTTTCATCATTGCCGTCATTTTCATGGTTTTCGGGTGTGCTGATGCCGATAGTGCTGTCGAAATGTATTTAAACTACTTTAAAAATGTCGTATAATCATCTCATACGTATTTTTTTTAATGCGCTTAAGGTATGCCCAATTAGATTTACCAATACTTTTAGACATACGATGTACTTTTTCGTAAAAAAGCATTGTAACAAACCACTCATTTATATAAGTTAAGCAGCAGAACAGTGTTCACCGAACTGTTACAGTGACAATTATGAACTTCAAGTATCCTTTAAACATTTTTTAATTTACCTTTTATTTTCTTTGAAATTATTTTCTTTAACGAAGATCACGTTTTAAGTCAGAATTCAAATTTTTGCTTCATAACTATAAATCCGCCCTGATCTTTAGTTATGAAATAAAAAATTGAACTTTGCTTCGCACGGGTGATTTCTGGATCTGGACAACAGTGCTGCGCCACCTACCGGATCCAATTGTAATCTAAGCAACTTAATTACACACACACAAAATTTCATCAAAATCGGCTCAGCCGTTTGGAAAGAGTTCCGTCACATAGACACGGACAGAAAAATATATACATAAAGTTTATTATATAATTTTTCTGTAATATGTGGTGTCGGAGGAGAATGCAGTCAGGTTACCCGATTTCTATAAAATTTAATGCGGCCGTGCCCCGTCATATTTAAAATGGTTTTTGTTACAGATGGACAGAAAACAATTTCATTTACGTCTAACTTAATCTTTACAATAAAGTAAACAGCATACATAAGTCCCACGACTCATTTGTGAGAAGGTTTTAGCGCAGGGAAAACCCATTGGTTAGTGGTCCGCCGGACTACTCAATGCGTGTGGGCATGCTACATATTCTTAAGTTTTAAGACGTGCGGGATTTTCTCACAATTTTTTTATAACAGTGAGCACGTGTTTTTTATAACGTAAGCACATAAAATTGCAAATATTTTTTGTTCCACCGGCTATCCCGCCGTATCAAACTGTGTTCTACCGCTAAATTCTATTCATAATATTTTAAGGTAATAAATAAAAAAGTTCGTTCATTTACTCTTAAACACAGCTGTTATATTTATGGCCGGAAATTTTTAATTGGTTTTTAATACACAGCAATAAATTGCGATAGAGATATTTTTACGGCTCCGTGACGCGATGGCTTAACCTTTAGTTGCATCAACTAATAGTGGAGTGAATAGAAACAATATGGAGTCTATCAACTTTGGGCCTTCTAATCCACAAGTCCAGCTTCGTGAGTCTGGGGAATGTTTTATCTAATGCTTATTATCTAGCATATTAATGAGAAGGCTTCCCAAGACTGATCTTAAAAAAACTGTTGATATCTATCGTGTAAACTGAAGATTGTTCTTATAATAAATTTTATTTATAAAAGAGTGATAAACTAGCTAACAGTCAGTCAATAATAGTAAGTAGCTTCGACCACCCATGGATAACCACAATCAACTTAAATCAAAATAGAACCACAAATGCGTAACCCTTGTGAAGATTCGGATAAAATACTTCTCAGCCTATTTTTGGACTTCATACCTTACCTTTTCAAATAAAACACAATAGTTGGTGCAGGTCATAGGTAAGAAGTTGGTAGAAACGCAGACGGAACCCTAAGCAGAAAAGCAGCGTCACCACCTCATAAACTATTTCAAGATAATTTAATATTTTAAATTATTCCATTAAAAACTTTTCTTACACAACTTTTACGAGCCTCTCGGGACGAGATGGAGCGATACATTATTTAATATCACACGATGAAAACGTTTTATGTCCGTCTAAGTTGGTTTATTTTTTATTTTCATTCAATACTTGACAATAAGTGAAAGCAAACATGCTTTGTGTCATTCTCCTATTGAAATATGCACGCTCTATTCAAATGACCCTACGAGTTCAATAATAAAGTAGCTTATAAATCGACTTCACTGCGTCAAATACAACTTAAATAAGTAGACAAATTGGATTTTGAACTTTAATATTGAACATGTAGACTCGTAAATAAACGCAGTTTATCGTTGCAAAGTTTCCAGACGCATAACAAGAATATTCACAATGCATAGCAATTAATGCACACTGATTGTTTTCACGCCATTATTAGGAAGTGTGCCAAATCGATGCTGAAACGTTTACGTAGCAGATCCAATAGCATTCTGAACACATTGGCAGATAGGTGGGATTCGCCGCTGCTTGAGCGCTGGATACGGCTACATGCCACTGTATAAGTCACCGGTACCCTCGTGGCGGCTGGTCTCAAACATCTCCATTTACATTTGTCATCATTATTATGTAAATTAATTTAATTACTAACACTATAATTTAAGTTATGTTTCACTTCACTGTTACTAACATTATTGTATGGGTCCTGTGTTGCCTGAAATAAACATATTTTAATAATATTTATTTATAGCAATTTATTCGATTTTAAATTTTTCCGTAAAGCAAAAACACTTACATGGAGTCCTTAGCTTTATGATTAATATTTTTATAGTAGCAATAAATATTATTCTCGCATGATTTTTAATGTGTTATTTATTATTCATTACAGCTTATTAAAAGTCCACTCTTGAACATATGCCTATAGACTTCCTCACAAGGTAATATTTGCAATAACTGTCATACTTGGGAGGTGAGTTAGCAACCGTCGTTATACATTATTTGGCGTTTTTATCAGGCTATTGCCCATCTCCTATTCCATTTATTGTATTTCTGTCTGTTGTCTCTTACGACAGTTACGGGACGATATTATGCGATATTGGTCACCCCGTCACGTCACAGGTGTATGTGTAATTCTGTTATAGCGCAAATCATTTCAAAAATATTGAATTTAAAAAGAAAAATTATCTTCGACCTTATACGATACATGTATTTGTAGCTTGCAAATATTCAAAAGGCATAAAAATAAAGAAATACGTACCTATATCGTGGTGAGCCGAAAGAGAATCTATAACTCTGTTTTGTCCCATATAAATTGTAAGAGGTGACTATAGCAAATGTTACTTACCGTTACAGCCTGTTAAGGTCCACTGCTGAACATAGGCTCCCCCCATATCTTGCCTGGTACGGGGGATATTTGCCATAATTGCCATGCTTGGTAAGCGGTTTGGCAACCGCAGTTTTTGGAACGAAGTTCCTTATCGGATGATACGAATTCGGTAGATGGGGGCTAAGCGAGAAAAAGTGTATGATTTTTCCGTCACGATCTCTTCTGACGTAGTATAGACGACCTTGGCGACTATAAGAAAGCGAGATGGAATTATATCCATTACCTTCGCATTTTTCATGAAAGAAATATTATTTTAAATGACGCTTTATTTTAATATACGCTATTAATTCATTTATTTGTATTTGTTTATCAATAATATAATACGATTATCAATAACAATATACTACGAAAGGAACTTCGTTCCAACCGAGTGTTCCACGGCAGTCACGCATGTTTCTATGTTTATTTTTAGTCGTTATAAGGAAGATGCTGCTGCCCACCTACTGAATTTTTCTCTCTGTCACCTCTTACCAGACCTACAGGATGATATGGGATACTGGATACTCTTGCATCGTCACTACACGATAAATACTACTTGCTTTATAATCACATTCATAAGATTCTTTTGCCTTCATCCAGTGGCACAGTGGCACTACCCGTGTGGAGTCCCGAAATTGACATCATTTCGAAAAATCGCAACCCATGTTCTCTTTTATTATAAACTAGCGACCCGCCCCGGATTTGCCTGATATGTTATAAGTATCATACATGTCGTTATATCGATTAAAGATAATCATCAACGTCCACTCATTTTATAAATTTTTCAATTTCACTAAAAATCTTCAAGCCTTTCGGATACATCACAATCCCGAATTGACAAATAAACAGACATTCACTCCTGTGGCGCAGTGACCCCGAAGTGGACACGAGAACACGCCACTTCTCCCTGTGCTGTGCAAGCTCTCGCGAGATGTCTTGGACTGATATTTGAATCGACCTACTGGAAGGTTTCCAGTGGGTCGACCCTAATTTGCTTTCCTTGCACCTCAATCTTTTCCCATCCGTTCTACATGATAAGCGATAAGCTTTTATTTCTCCAATGATGTTTGGCTCGGCTATGAATTTTTCTATTTCGGAGTTTTCCAGAACTTCCAGTAGCCAACCTCCCCTCGAACTGGGACAAAGATCCCTTTTAGGATCTTCCTTTCGGGTACTAAGAGCTTGTCCTCTTTCTTCTGTGTTAGTGTCCAGGCTTCACAACCGTATGCCAGAATACACCTCAGGACGGTTTTGTAAACGCAAGTTTTCGTTTCTCTACAAAGAACAAACTAGCACTTTATGCAGCGCTGCACTACATCTTAAGGATTTTGTATGCGTAATTCAATTTCCTGCTCTCTGGTGTTAATTTTCTTAATAGTGAAGTCCACATATTTAAATTTGGCCACTACCTTATAGCTTGTATCTCTCATACAAAGATGTTGCAGTTGAATGCAAGTATTTAGTAGCGCTTAATGTGGAGATACTGTGTTTTTTCTAGGCTGGTTCTAAGTCCAAGCTTTCTTGCTTCCGCTTCCAAGATCCTGGTGGCTTCTGCAATCTCTTCGCGACTTTACTCTAAGAAGTTGCCTTCTTAGAGTAAAGTCGATAGTTGTCGTCAGCATATCGTATCAACCTATCTATGCCTTCCATTCAGTTCCAGTCTCCAATCTATAGCAAGCATTTTTCTTTAGACCTACTGCAAAAAACATTGTTTTAGTTCGATAATAACCGCAAAATCAACTGTGAGCTCTCCGTCTATCCTTACTCGCATGTTGCTCTTGCAGCAGGTCACTTCAATCATATTAAAGAGTTTTGTCAGGATCTGAAACTAACAGACAGACATACAAACATTTTAAAAATGGTTATTCATACCTAAATGCCATGTAAATGCTCAGAGGGTTAGCTCAATAATGGCTGTTATTTCGCTGTTGTAAACAGAGATATACATTTTATTTATATGTAAAGAATAGCTTTTGCCTTTTGGTTGCTACTCTTGTTGATGTTTTATGTTGACGTTTCTTTGATTGGATAATGAAGTGGGCATACATATATACACACGCACACGTTAGCCCACACACATAAACACGCACTGGCACGCCTGCATAAAATAATTTTAATAATTTATGAAAAAGCACGATTTTTATCGCTAGGTATTAACAAGGCGGACATTAATTCGAGAGTTTTAGGTGTCGTAATTTATTTTAAAAAAAAATATTATGTAGCGCGTACATATAGTCCTGCATTTCTTTTCTTTTGTGGCTATTATTGTCTTTTATACTTATTAAATTTTTGCATGTTGTTACATTTAAATTAGACTCTATTTTTGATGCTCGTATTTGTGCTATGTCCTTTAAACGACAAAAGATTGTTATTGTATTTCTATTAGTAAAAATCTGTTATTGGCTTCTTGTAAATTTACACACTCGCGCGCATCATATTACATTGCATAAATTTAAATCCCAAACTCACTAACATTCGACAATTCGCCTGCCAAGCGGGAAATTCCATCATAACTTCCCTCCAAAAATTGAAGGAGTGCATTTTCAGCAGTGGACTGACGTGCTGGTAAAAAATAAAAAAAACCACCTAGAAATTTCTCAGCTAAGCATGAATTCATTTTTGAGAGGGAATGGAACACGTACGAATATATGATGCTTAGTGTCTGACATAGTTATTATATTATCATCAACATCATCATCATCATTACAGCCCTTCACAAGTCCACTGCTGAACATAGGCCTCCCCAAGGTTTTTTTTATAGAATAATGGTGACAAACGAGCACACAGTCCACCTGATGGTAAGTGGTTACTATGGCCCATAGACATCTACATCGATCTTCGTTTGCGAATCAAAATGCAGATGTGTTGTCACCCGTGAGGACTATGATAGAATGCCTCTTTTCCAGTAAAACGGGTCTCCGGTTCTCTACACTCACCATACGAAACACAGCAGCCTTTAGCTGCTATTTTACGCTGGTATTCTGTGAGACCGTGGTCCTTCCCCGGTCGAGGCGACCCATTCGCAGCTATACCTCTACGGCTATACGCGGTATAAGTATAATCTAACAAGTAAACAGTATAAAATAACAAAGTATGTCACAAAGCACCATTATGAGCCACCTGCATCCATCGACTTCCTGCAAGTATTATAATATATTTATTAATATAAGTATTAATATTATAATGTATTTACCTGACTGCCTCGTTGGTCTAGTGGTTGTAGTAGTGCGACTGCTGATCATGAGGTCCCGGGTTCGAATCCTGGGTCGAGCCAAAAAATCAGTTATTGAGTTTTTCCATCAAGAAATTCTCAGTTTCTGCCCGGAGTCAGTAAGTTGGCGGTGTTTCACCCCCCGTGCCTCGGAAAGCACGTAAAGCCGTTGGTCCTGCGCCTGATCTCTCTCCGGTCGTGTCGGTTTACCGTCCCATCGGGCTATGAGAGTGAGGGAATAGAGAGTGCACCTGTGCTTGCGCATACACTTGGGCACTATAATCCTGTCCTGCGAAGATGGCTACTCTCCGTTGAGGCTGGCCGCCGTGGCCGAAATTCGGTCTGGAGGACATTATTATAATATATTATGTTATTTAATTCCTTCCTTCTTTCCACATTATGTAATACTTATATATTATTTTGTTTTACATTATTTCGAATTTTTCACTCTGTGGTTTTTTATGGACACAACGTTAGTCAATCTCTTACAAAAAATTTGTTCAACTAATGAGAATTAACTTTTTATCGACGCATGTTATAATAGTTAACATAACAAATTACCTCTAACCTTGTTAATATTATCGAGATTCGTCAAAACACATTTTAATTAATAGCCCTACCCATTAAGCACTGTACAAATTTGACTGATATTTGAGCGTTATCACATGTTGTTCTTCAAACCAGTTGTTACCAGGTAGATAACTTTCGAATATCTGAATATCGAATAATATTAACAGCACAGAATATCATAGTGTCCCATGTACATATATATACTGCAAGCCGAGAAGCACTTACTCGGTACCAACCCTTATTAAATTGAACACTTATATGGCGCAAAGTCCTTAATATCAAGTCAATAACGTTATATCAAAACCCTAAAACCAATTTTCACTTTGGTCTGGGGCTTATAGCTCATGTGTTTATGTAGAACTTATAGGCTGTGCAGACCAAGATCTAAGCTAAGTTAGTTTAGCTTAGCTTGCATAGCTGACGCAGTTTCTCATACTTGAGTACAAACTGCAAACTATGCAAACTAAGCTATGTGAGCTAACTAAAATATGCGAAGCTAAGTTAGTTGTGTAGGCCGATGTGCAGCTACAAGAGATAAGCTAAGCCCCTACCGCCTACCCCGCACCCCTTTCGCTTCTGGAATATCTTTTTTTTAAATAATAATAGGTCAGTAGTCTTCTTTTTCTATATGTAACATATTCATCATCGAAACTTTTTTTATGGATTGTATTCATGGTGATTGACGTCCGTCGAACTGAACTTCACAACATTGACTGAGCTTTCGTTTAGTTCTTGGTGTGCACAGGGCATATTTTTAGTTTATCTAAGCTTAGCTTAGCTAAACTGCTTTTTTTAGCGGAATAGCTTAGTTGTCGGTCTGCAACCGCATTATAGCTAAAAAATATGTACCAATTGTGTTACTTACCCAGCATGTTGTAAAAGACCGGTTAATGGGATATTAGGTTCGTTATTGTGTGAGCGCTGACTTTGAATTTTGATGAATTTTCCATCTTAACCCATATTTTTGGCTAAACACGGTCCCTGTAGCTCGCTGCTCTTTAAACTTTGCCTAAACCCTCAGGGATTTCAGGCGTGTAATTAAGTCTTAAACTTATACTTAGAAACGTCGCGTCCCAAGAATTTACTAACTGTGAATATACTTAACAGGGTAGAGCCACGGTACAGCGATATTATAATTACAGCATCGATCGTTCAGCTTAACAAGGGCAAGAACCACGCTCTCGCGCAATATACCAACTTAACTCCGTTGTGATTCATATGTTGATTGTTAAGAACTGGAGACCCTTTTTTAATATGTTATCTCCTAGTACTCAAGGGTGGTAACGCATCTATATTTTAATTCTTAATCGAGGATAGATGAAGGCACCATCAGGTGGCCCGTGTGCTCCGTTTATCTTTATTCTATAGAAATATTTATTTGACTCTGAAAGTAATTGTTGTGTAGACAAAATGATGCACTACGTCTACAGTGGCATCCTCAGTTTTCCACAAGTACATTGCATTTACGAACTTCTTGTAATCTCTATGGTATAATGTGATCTACATAATACAGAGAAAGGCAACAACTGTACGTACAATAGCACGAAATTAAATACTTTACGAGATAGGTTTACAGCAACTACATTAGAAGCTACATTTACGATCTTGGGAAACACAAGTGATTGATTTTTATGACTCATACTATAAATGACAATCACACAACTTAATGGTGATGGCTCCGTGGCGCAGTGGCTAAGAAATGAGTTGCTGCGCTGGGGGCCGCGGGTTCGAATCCCGCACGGAACAAGTATTTGTATGGCCTGCAAATAATTGTTCCGGGTCTGATGTTTGTCCTTGTGCAATTTATGTTTGTAAATTGCCTCTACGATACAGGAGAAAATCCTAGTGTGAGGGAAACGTTTTATAAAAAAGAAAGAAAGAAGATGGTATCTGGCTCTTGTAATAATAAAAAAAATGTTGATGTGTTGAAACTGCTTGAAGTATAAGAAATTTTAGAAAATCGAGAGCAGTATTTATGAACGTTTTAATTTCTGTATGTATATATGTAATAATTTTTTAAATTAATAATCAGTTAATAAGCTTCTCATTATTGATAATAAACATGATGTAAAGTAACAGCTACAAATTAATTGCTACTAATTAATAACCATGGATTAATCAAGCACCATATAAAAGCGCGCTTGCAAAACTATTTCGTTTATCGTGAATACTACTACGAGTATTGAAGTGTTCTCATCTATAATAATGCACTCCAGCATTATTATAGTTCTAGTTTTGGCCGTTTCTGCATTAGGCTACGTTGGTAAGTTTTTTTTTTTATATAATAAGTATGACAAACGAAACACACAGTCTACCTATTGAATAAAATCACTTTTACGGATTCTATCGCGTTTAATTAAATTATTTTTATTAATTACCGACGTTTCGGGTGCTTACAGCACCCATGGTCACGGGGGACTAAGGTGATTGACGTCCCAATGTCTGAGTTAACCCGGAGTACCTTCAGCTTTTTTAATTATTAATTTTGGTCCGATCCACGCAGAATGAACATACTGTGTTTCTAAGTCTTGTAGTGGTATGCTTGCGTTTAGTTTTAATTTTATTAATTACAGGATCCCAAGCAGGTGGTGGTACCCAGTCTACCTGATGTTAAGTGGATGATGTGACCCATAGACATTTATCCTCCATTAAGAATCAAATGCATTTTGACTCTTGATATGTTGCGACCCTTGAGGACTAAGATGAAATGCCTCGTTTACAGTAAAACGGTTTCCGGTTCTCTAAGCTCACCGTACGAAACACAGCAGCATTAAGCTGCTATTTTACGCTGGTATTCTGTGAGAGCGTGGTCCTTCCCCACTCGGCCGACTCATTCGTACTGCCACCTGCATGGCTTCAGCGTAGCTCTTCCCCATTCAAAAAATTTACTTCTTGACGATAATTAATACTACACATATTCTTATTTAAATAAAGCAGATATTTAAATTAAAGCTGTTTAAAGTATAGTTTAATATAATTGATTTCCGCAAAGTAACGCCTGATTCTATTAATTAAACAAATATTTGCCACAGTTACCACGCTTGGCAGGCGGGTTAGCAGCCACATATTTATATTATTGCGAGCTATAATACAAAAATATAATGAAAATGGTGCTAATTCCCTTTTTCAGATTCCCCCTGTCACCTTATTGTGAAATGGACTTTCATTAACATTTAACTTATAGGTACATACATAACATATATGTTATGTATGTACCTATAAGTTAAATGTATATATATTCTATTAATACAAAACATTATTTTTAGTTAAGAATGATTCTCGACCAGCCCTAAAATGGCCTAAAAAATATGCTTTTGAAGCATCAAGAATGTCGCTCACGGCTGGCTGGAACGAAGACATCAAAGTATGGTACGTTTATTTGAACATACTATGTACAGTGGTAAAAAAATTATCTTGCCAAAAACCTAAATGTTAAATAAAATACATTGGCAAATTTCCTACAAAAATAACTCTTAAATTCCGCGGATATTGAAGGGACTAAAAATGTCATAAATCAATACAAATAGGATCGTAAGGGTAAGTTCCTTTTTTGGGCACAATATAAGTCCTGCTCAGAGATCTATATGTACACTATTTTTCTCCTTTTTTGATCGCTTTTAAGTTAGCGGTTTGGTGATTTTCACACAGCTCATTTTTGGAGTTCCGTAGTTACACAAGCCTTATAGTTTCGCCTGTGCCTATGCCTATGTCTGACCGTCCGTCAGGCCGCGCTTTTACTCAGAGACCCTAGGTGCTACAAATCAGTAATTTGGCATATTATATCAATCACGGCGGTTATGGATATCAATCACGACGAGAAAACTGTGAAATATAATCTTGAAAAACATTTTTATTTTGGATAATTCCCATACATGTAAATGTAGGATGATTTTTTTAGCCGTATATTCTCTCGTGTGGGGTATCCTTGGATAGATCTTTTAAAAACACTGGGTGTGTGAAAAAAAAATCTTTTCGATTCAGTGGGCCGTTTGCGAAATATTTAGCTTCAAAGTGGTATTTTTCATTAGAGTCATAAGCCCCCCTCTACCTACTAAATCGCAATTTTTGGAAATGTGAAAAATATATAAGAGTAGTATATTATGTAATGAAGTTAAATTAAAAACTATCACAGCTAAGTAGAATTAATAAGTTAACGAGTAGTTGTCGACCAACTTATAAAATGCACTTGGATTTGTAAACATTTCGTTACAACTCTAGAAAATGACCTAAAACTATTTATTTATTTATTTATTCACAAATTGCGTTACATGTGACTTAGAGACTAAACAAAACATGCAAGTTCTAACAATCACATGCACCTCGAAAGGCATAGCAATGAACATGAGAGGGGCAGGCACTTAAAAATTATTTTTCTCAAATGTATTCATTAATTGAATAATAACTTTTTTAATGAGTATATCTTTTAAAGATTTTATGAATTTATTAATATTTCTTTCGGCTTTTATGTATTCCGGCAATTTATTATAAATTTTTATTGACATCGGGTAAGGACCTGTACTGTGTAATTTTAATTTAGATTTTGTTTGCTAAAGGTTATTCTTATAGCGAGGTACGTTGTGCCGGGGCGCGTCTATGATTTTGGTGTACAAACTTGGGTGTTTTTTTACAAACTTACATATTTCTAATATATATATATATTCGTAAAATAAAAAGTTCGTGTGATTCTACACTATTGCCCCACAGTAAGACGCCGTAGTTTAGCCACGCTTGAGCGTAGGCATGATAGGTTGTCACTGCCGTTTTTAAATTTGTAGATTTTTTTATTCTCTTAAAGCATATATAAATTGTGATAATTTTAACTTATTTTTTTGAATATGTGATTTAAAATTAAAATTCGAATCTATATTTATACACAGCAAAGAAACATTTTGAACACATTCTAATTTTGTTTGATTATATGTATAATTAATGTCTAGTTCATGTTCATTCATTTGTCGTGGTCTGAATTGTAACTAGATGCATTATAACTTTGTAATGTGAATGTAAATTGTCAAAAATAAACATTTTATGAAAAAAAAACTACGTATAAGCATTACTACTACAGCTTTACTTTTTCATTTGCGGCATACGCAGGGAGGATCTTTTTTACTTACTAGGTACTTTTACTAATTTTTTTGTTGGTAGTTATTGTAGGCCTCATTCAAAGTATTCATACAATCATGTAGACTCATACAATTTCATTCGTCACACTCTTGGTTAACGCGGGCGACATCAGGATAATTTGGGGCAGTGGTGGTTAACGTGAAGGTTCGTTACGGTCATATATGTATAGGGTTGCACTGCCAGGAATATATAGATAGTCAACTTTGATCATATTTGTACCTTGGCATATGAATGATTTAATGTAAATTGTATTATTTTCAAAACCGAAAAGTTTTTTTAATCTTTTTTGAATACCACTCCCTATAAGTCTGATTTGAAAATAAGTCCTTCAGTTACCATCTTCCTATTTGGGTCCATTTTTGTAGTTATAGCGCTCAAACCGCGAACTCACTTATTATGGTCATTT
The DNA here is from genome assembly GCA_033319125.1 of Parnassius glacialis. Lineage (NCBI taxonomy): Eukaryota > Metazoa > Arthropoda > Insecta > Lepidoptera > Papilionidae > Parnassius > Parnassius glacialis. Next base: position 13,413,848 of record JAVANC010000016.1, read on the forward strand.
TCAAGTAAGCCCACGTATTGTGACGGGCAACTACGGAACCCTACTTCTATATTTCTACACTTGGTCAGTTTTATTAAACTAAGACGCAGTTCACCTGATATTAATGAATACTGCTGTCCATTGACATCTTGATTAATAATAAAAATTCAGGCGCGCTGTCATCATCCCTGTGGACTAAGATGAAATGCTTCTTTTCCAGTAAATAGGGGCTCTTTACTTATACTATACAAAAGACATCCACATTAATCTGCTTATTTATGGTAATATTCCTGCTTACATGAAAAATATGCGTTTAGACGTGGAGTTGCGGAAAATAGCCCTTCGTAATCTAATCTAATCTAATATATGCTGGTATTCAGTGATAGTAGTATTCTTTGGTAGTTTTCCCCGATGGATCCGAATTTTAGTACTAACGTAATAGAACAACAGTGTGGCTCTGCAACGTATAAAATCTCTTGAATGCCAAATGTAAAATACTCATTTCGGCAAAAAGCAGCATTGTAGAAGGCCTCTTTAAAAGGATGTTGGGTTCTCTTCACTCACCATACGAAACCCAGCAGCATTGAGCAGATATTTTACACTCGTATTCTGTGCGAACGTACTTACCCGATCAAACCAAACCATTGGTGCGGCAGTCATAAAAACCTGTAGCGCTGGTCTACCACGTACACGTACTTCCACAGTTTAACACTATAAGTAAATGCTAGAAATTGCTACAATACTAACTTCTTTGCAATGATTATTAAAAAGTATTTTTTTACTTTTGATAGGCGAACAAATAACAGATCAAGAGTGGATTATAATAATGGTGCAGTTAAGTCGTTCGCAATTTCTTCCAAGAAACGCAGCAAAAAATTAAAATTTGGAGTTAAATATCTGGTTGGTTCAAAGCTTTATATAATTTTTTTTTAGTTTGCAACTATTTCAGAATGCCATTTTGTTTATATTTCATGTAATAATTGATTTGTAGTAGTGTGATAATAGTAAGTATTATAGTTATAATCTTCTTATTTATCAGTTCGTAAAATTCAAACCACGCTGGGGAGGCGGATTAAGAAATGATACCAAAACCTTTTAAAAAATACAGACATAATGTTACACTTACAATGTGTAAAGCACCCTAGTTTCTACAATGTTGTTTGTTACACGCCAGATACATACACACAAAAACAGCATGGTCCGACTATTGGCGCATTGCAACATACAGCGCAGTGTGCAGCGTGCTTCCGCTCTTACCAAAGATATTTAAATATATAGGTCTACTTAAATGTCTCTGCGTGCGTATGACAATTAGAGGACGTAGGGTGCTTTACACAATTTTTTGGTTTAACATTATGTTCTTATTTTTTTACGTCCGTATTTATAATATTTAATGCCAGTTTTGAAAGGTTCTAGCGTGGCAGCCTCGTACCATCAAGTGAAGTATAGGACAGTCCCCAATAGATGGAATGATGATTTGGTAAAAAGTGCAAGAAGTCGATGGATGCAGGTGGTAGACCGTAGACTTATAATGGGCTGTAATGATAAACGACTGCTCTAATTTAATAGATCCGATTGTATTCTTTTTCTCATAGATTCACCCAATAACCACTGAAGAAGAGGAAAATGTGATGATATGTAGGAAGCTTGTTGGCACAATTTATCACCGAATTTCTTTGGAAACAGTTTTACCAAAATACTTAGATGACTTTGAGTTTATTGGTAAGTATATATTAAACTCATTAATTTTATTAATCTATTAAAATTCCCTTCTTTATTTACTCTGATAAAATAAATCAGGAACATTGTTTAGTTTACATAACATAACGTTTTTTAAAGTTCAATTTTCCGTGACGTTTTTAAAATAGAATTGTAACATTTTCTTCGTCAAAACAAAGCCTTCTTGCTTAATGTTCGCAAGTGAAACCAACCAAGTCCCGAATAATTTATTCATAAAACTTTTTATGACTATTTCTTCGTTTTTTTTTTAATTTTCAAATAAATTATTCTGCAGCAGTGGGTAAGCCAAAATAAAAAGTTAATATTATTAGTATATATAAGTATATATAAGTTAATAGTATTATTATAAATAATATTTCCGTTTTACACGCAGGTTATGACACATTAAGAGAAGGAAACTTGTCGAAATTTTATTATCAAGAAATTGATGACTCGAGCGATAGTAGAAAAACTTTAATAGCTAAATACGATGAAGACATCAAAGCTTGGATTCCCATCAGGTGCATTTTATATTTAATTATTGTGACATATTGTGTATATTTTTAATTTGTTTATTATTATTTAAATCTAAAATAAGGTTAACACATGTTAAACAGCGTTTTAATCTTAGATTAATTTAACATTAAACAATTGATATTATTTCGATCCTTATTCAGATTTGAAGAGATTGAGTACAACACATGGCAAGAAAATTTGAACAAGCATGTTATATGGGAATTTCACAATTTCAAAACTGATTTTAATGAAGATGTTTTCAAAACGGAAGAATGTAAGTTGACTAAAGATTTTTATTACATTAGTATCTCATTGTTTACGCAAAAGCGTTGGTGTCAGGCATCGACGTTAGATGGCTCTCGGCTCGGCTGATACGGGATGACGTTCGTGCGTGTTGAACGTCCGAGCTTACTGAACGGTGGGAGTCGAGAGCGAAAGATTAGAAGTCTTCTTCGCGTCGAAAGAGAAGGCAGTCCGTTTTGTTTGGGAGCTCTTAGATCTAATTTTATGTTAGGCGCGTATAGTAAATATACCACTGGGAATGGTAGCGCGTGTTGAGAGTTTACCCGGGACTTTAGGTTTAACGCAGAATCTGTATAAGTGGATTCGACTGTATTAGTTACTAGTGCGGTAGTTAATATTCTAGAAATAACGGTGACCTTTGACCCGTACGTTCTGTGTTCATTTTCGCGAGTCAATCGTAACAAAGGAAGAAAGTGACTGCGCAAGGCGACCTTAGCTTGGAGAGGAGCTGAGGGCCGAACTGCTGCAGGGGGAACGGTCAAATAAGGTCAATAACACTACCAGCCACACCCAAATACACATCACTGACCTTTACTTTCTAGCACAATACATCCACACGAGACCTGACCGAATTCTGAGGGACCAGTCGCCTTGAATAGAGGTAAGTAAGCTCTGTTCAATAATTGTAACGCTCCCCCCGGATTGTTTAGTGTAATTAGACTTTTAACCCGTGGCGTGAGGACGCCCGACCAGCATCTGCCTGTAGATTCTTCGTCTATGGGCCGCGAAGGATTCTACTCCTGGGATAGGCAGCTGTTGGCCGTAACATTTGGTAGCAGAACGCGGTGCTGGGATCGATTCCCGGTCGATCCACCGACCATAGTATTTGATAAAAATTAAATAATTTTGATGGCAGGGAGCGTTGGGTTGATTGGTTTAATTTTGTGTCTACAATCACGCCCGTCCGTAATACGTAAAAATATTTTTTTTATTATATACGTAATAATAAAATTCCTTTCTTTGTTAGCTTGCTTTGTTGTTTGCGGGTAAATTTGAAAAGCCACGCCTGGTTCGCGCGCAAGCGGGAGTTTGCGTCATGTAGGTAGATGGTTATTTTTGCGTAATCGGTTAATTATCGTTGCAGATAGTTGTGGTGTATTACTTATCGAAGGGTCGATTTCCGAGCAAGGCATTTTTTGTTGATGTGTATCTTCGTTATGTATCTTTCGTATTGTAATTTGTATTTGAACTAAAGGGTGGTAATTTGTATTTACGTAATTTGAATTTAACTTGATTTGATAGCACTAGTATTTGTTATTGTTAATTTGATTTACCTTTTCTTTTGTACTAACTTGTGTTTGATTTGATAAATAGCGGTTCTTATTTGTGTACATTCTATTCAACTCGATTTGATAGGAACTGCATTAGTTAGCTGTTAATTTTTTTTGTATTTTTTATTTGTTATTTTTGTAATTGTGCTCGAGCGGCGTCGTAATTTGTATTTAGTATTGATGTCCTCGCCCAAGATGCTAATCCGTTGCCTGCGGACTGAGTTACGCTGGGCCACCAGCGCCCATGCTTTGATAGGTCGACCGGATAGGGTCCATAATTTGATGAAGCGGTTCGAGCAGGTTGATGCTCGAAGGGCTGCAGTGGAGGAGGCTTACGCTGAGCTCGAGGATTCGGATGTGGAAAGGGGAGTCCTGGACTCCTGCTTCGCAGACTACGAGCAGTTCTTTTCGCTCACGGACGAGTTGATCGAGGCTGAAGGCAGGTATGCCGAGGAGGCGCGTGAAGCTCGGACGAGTGGCCTGCCCGAGTCCTTTCAGAAGCAGCCTCAGCCGGAGCTGTTGGGACGACTCCCAACTCTGGACTTGCCAAGGTTCTCCGGGGTCCTTTCCGAATGGCTGACCTTCATTAGTCTTTTCGACGGCCTAGTGGACGCCCGGAGTGACTTGACCCCGAGCCAGAAGATGGCGTACCTCCTGGCCTCACTGGAGGGGGAGGCCCTGGGCGTTGTCAGCCATTTTAGATTGTCGGACGACGCCTACCAGACTGCTTGGGACCTCCTAGCCAGAAGATACGCCAACGTCCGGCGAATTGCCGACGAACATGTTAAGCAGCTTCTAAGCCTTCCGCTGCTTAGTGACCGGGCCAGACTACGTCCGGACCTGTTGGATCCAGTCTTGGTGGCCTGTAATACGTTGAGGCGGCTGGATTTACCAGTAGGCGAATGGGCCTTCTTGTTGCTCCGCATCGTGCTGTCCCGTCTACCTCTCGACCTTCAAATGCATTTTGAGGAGAGGTACGGCGGGGACGAGGCCTCCTATATTCCGCCCTTCTATGACCTGCTGCGGTTTTTGGAGGAGCAGTGCCGACAGATCGAGCACGCGGCGGGCACCGTCGACGACTTACGAGCCGTGCCCAGTGAGAGGCGAAATCCGCCGGGCAAGTCGTCTCAACCCCCCCCCCCCTGCTCCTATTGTCGAGCATCTGATCACCGGGTAACGTCTTGCCCAAAATTATTAAGTAAGCCGGTTCCGGCGAGGCGAACTTTCGCCAAGGAGCGCCGCTGGTGCTACTCCTGTCTGGAAGGGCACCTCCAGCGAGACTGTCCGCACCAGCGGCCCTGTCTGCATTGCCAGGGCAATCACCATGTCGTACTGTGCCTGGGTGCGAACGGCGTCTCCTCTCGGGGCGCTGCCAGGCCCTCGACCCCCACGGGCTGGGGCGTTCCGCCATGCTCTTTGACGGGCGACGCTCGGCGCCCGCCGGCTAGCCACCAGGCCCCTAGGTTTGAAAGGGGTCCCTCCCCCGACCAGTCGGGGGGTAATTCCCCCAGGGGCGGGGGTGTCATCACACCCCCTCAGCGTGCGGAGAGGAACTTCACGGCCACTCATCAGTCCGCTGGACCCTTCTCACTCCCGTTAGCTGAGTGGCCGCGACTGGTGTACCACTGTACTCCATTTGATGGAGGCGGCCCTAGCTAGCTGCCGCCTTACCTCCCACCATGGCTGCCTCTACTGAGCCTTAAGCCGTCAACAGTCCACTTGTCAAGCTGTTCTGTTGCCGACGGCCTCAGTGAGGGCGTACAACCCGAGTGGCGACTGTTAGCGGTTGCGCTCTGTTAGTCTCAGGTTCACGCGGTGTGGCCTCCACTTGGTGGTGGGAAGATTAGGGCCCCCTGGAGAGTTGAATCACGCTCTCAAGGGGTATTGGATTTGGTTTGGTCGAGCACTTAGTTAAAAATTCTTTAAATTTAAATTAAAATGCTTTTGGGTTTTCCGCGAAATTCATATTGTAGCGGTTATGATTAAGAGAATTGAATTTAAAATACTCCTTTAAATGCTGCTGCATATTTTTTGTAAATACATTTGATCACTGCGTTTATTGTTGCACGGAAAATTGAGATTAAATTGTGTGCCCTTTTTTAATGCTTGTGATAGTGTTTAATCATTTTTCTTTGTGATAAGGAAGCTTGAAATTAGATAACCCTGTGGTTGCCGAAGGAAATAGGAGTCAATTCTCTTTTGGTTTAGATTTTGTTGGCACTGTCTAAGATATTTATTTGAAATAAGAAATAGGGCTGTCCCTTACGTTTATTGTTTTGTTTACTTTGCCAAGTTGACCTATGTGCATCGGTGATTACTTGTTTTAATTAATTCTGTAATTGAACATTGATGCTTTTGAAAAATTAGTTGAAATATGAGCATAGGATCACCTGCTAGGGACCATCTGTGCGTTTCGTTCAGCTCTCCACAGACGACGTTCATGGGGAATTTGGGGGTGCTCTCTGCACTGAAGCTTGAAGGTCCCTCTGGGCCGCTTCGTGTCGCGTCGCTGTTTGCAGACCTGATCCGGTCGAATTGCGGAACTAATCATAGGAGCGCAGATAGGTGTTTGAAGGAGGTCGTCTGACTTCTGTCTAGAAATAGGACTTATTTATGTGCTGCGATGACCAGGAAGGGCATCCAGTTCAACTCTCCGGCTAGCCCACGTTGGGGCTGTAATTTTGAGGCGTTGGTTAGAGTTGCAAGATCTGATTGGGTGCGTAAGGTGGCCTAGTTTGGTTGTAGATTCGATCTTGCAACTTGCCATCGCGACCCTGTCCCGCTGACCGGTTTGCTCGCGGACCTAAATCCTTATGTCCGGGACGGGGGTTTGTTTACGCAAAAGCGTTGGTGTCAGGCATCGACGTTAGATGGCTCTCGGCTCGGCTGATACGGGATGACGTTCGTGCGTGTTGAACGTCCGAGCTTACTGAACGGTGGGAGTCGAGAGCGAAAGATTAGAAGTCTTCTTCGCGTCGAAAGAGAAGGCAGTCCGTTTTGTTTGGGAGCTCTTAGATCTAATTTTATGTTAGGCGCGTATAGTAAATATACCACTGGGAATGGTAGCGCGTGTTGAGAGTTTACCCGGGACTTTAGGTTTAACGCAGAATCTGTATAAGTGGATTCGACTGTATTAGTTACTAGTGCGGTAGTTAATATTCTAGAAATAACGGTGACCTTTGACCCGTACGTTCTGTGTTCATTTTCGCGAGTCAATCGTAACAAAGGAAGAAAGTGACTGCGGAAGGCGACCTTAGCTTGGAGAGGAGCTGAGGGCCGAACTGCTGCAGGGGGGACGGTCAAATAAGGTCAATAACACTACCAGCCACACCCAAATACACATCACTGACCTTTACTTTCTAGCACAATACATCCACACGAGACCTGACCGAATCCTGAGGGACCAGTCGCCTTGAATAGAGGTAAGTAAGCTCTGTTCAATAATTGTAACGCTCCCCCTGGATTGTTTAGTGTAATTAGACTTTTAACCCGTGGCGTGAGGACGCCCGACCAGCATCTGCCTGTAGCTTCTTCGTCTATGGGCCGCGAAAGATTCTACTCCTGGGATAGGCAGCTGTTGGCCGTAACACTCATCATTAGTAGCAAAAGTTTATAATACATTTCTAAAGTGAAAGTTAATAAAATGGTGGTAGGTTGACCCCTCACGGTTCTTTCAACGATGTGTTCTAAATAACTTCTCTCTATAAATGTTCCATCGGTTTTGGAATATTGTGGAATATTTAGAGATGATGGATATAACTTTGGAAGATAGTCTCCACCCTGTGGGATGCTACGCAAGTAGGGGGTACTTCGTTCAGAGCCGGGGCGACATTAGAACTAGCTGAACTAAGTGAGTGACGCAAATATGAGTCTGTTGTGAGATGACTACATCTTAATTTCTTATGTTTACGCACATTTAAATAAAAGTAGATTTTAATTTAATTTAATTTTTAAAATTAATAATTTTAATCTGGAGGTAGTAATGGTTAACTATGAATCGAACACCACAGTCTCCGTCCGTGATCATGGGTGTTGTTAAATGCTCGAAACGTCGGGAATATCAAAAGTTTATATACACGATAAAAACCTTAAAAACTAGTTTTATTTTGACGACTCTCGATCTTTGTGCTATTTGCTGTAGAGACCATCAGTCTTTGTGGTGCACGTGCGGTGTTCACAAATTAATGTATCCCTGACTGGTCGTCGTTGCTGTTGATAAGAGGGCTCGTTCCAAGGCTAAGTATAGTTGGTTTCTGATTGTTGTTAGCCTTTTCGGCTTTGCAGCTTCATCGGTCTCGGGGCTCGTGACCTTACAGGTCTAACAAGGGATGAATTTATATTACACTGTATCGTTACTTGCGTAACGATGACTCCTATGACAGTGTACATTGCACGTAGATGAGTTATCTAACGGCCGTCAGAACAGGGGGTAGGGGACCCCGGCTTTGACGGCTAACTCGTATCGTTTGATGTTTTGGGCGGTGAGAAGCGCACAGGGACGCGGGTGTATGGTGTGTACGCGGTCTGGAGGAGTGTGCGGCGCGCTCTTCTGTGGACTCGCAGCGTCCCATTCGTTGTTCTAACGGTATTTGTGGCACAAGGTTACTGTGTAGTGTTTGTGAGTGACTGGCCGGCGACATTTCTGTCGTCGGAATCTAGCGGAACGGGGAGTTCGATTACAACGTTACGGGGCCTCCGCAGGCTTTCCGTAACGTTCGAAGTAGCAGCGGGTTGGGATGGGTCTCGGTCCTCTCGAAATAGCGCCGAGACATTTCCTTGAAGTTTTCACAGATCGTCGGAAGTTGACAGTCTCTGTGCGTCGAAGTTTCGCTGGTACTACCAAGTTTCGGTGACTATGCGAATGAATCTATTTTGGATGACTTGGAAGGTCGTACAAATTTCTATGAGTCGCGTGCGCGAAAATTACGCTTGCTTAAGACATGATAGGTCTTACGCACTCTGTAAAAAAGATGGAATTTGCGTCTTAACGACAATTTGCTCTTGCTGTTAACTACTTAGTGGAGGCGACTAGTGACGAATTTGATACGGTTGCGGACATTACGAATCCGTTTCGCCAAGGTCATACAGTGTTCGAATGTGATCCATAGGTATTTGGTCGTTGTTTACCAGGGGATCTTCCGGCCTTAACATATTATTGGGTTTTGTTTGACGATGGAGCGAAGTGTTCCTTTGAATGTATATTGCTACAACTAAGTATAGCCATTCAGCGAGGAAACGAAACCAGCTTTTTGGTACTATACAGCGGGTTATAGGACTGTATAATAATAAAAGTTTTTAATTGTAGTCGTTTTATCATGTTTTTTGTTAATATTGTAAATATATGAATGTTACGTAAATAAACGATTGACTAATATCTCTAACGGCAAAAATAACAATATTAAAAATGTATAACTACCGATTTTACTCCTGCGTCAGAAGTAAATCCTCCAAAGTATTTCAATATTAATATAATTTGGTGGGTCGCAAAAACGTCGTCTTTTTTGTTGGCGCTGTATATTTAAACGGCTTTTCGATTATAGTAATACCGTCAATTCGCATTTCCAACTTATGATCGAACTCTTTTTTATTTACTTTTAGTATATATTATAAGCAACTGTATTTTATTTTAATAAGATTATATTTATATACCTATCTATGTTTGTGTTCATTTCCATTTTTAATTTTAATTTAGTATCTGTACGTGACTCTTAATTTTATTATTTAGTTTCGATATGTAAAAGCTATTCCCTGTAACATAATTAGATTTTTTTTAGCATTAATTAAAAATGAGTTTGTTATTGTGGCTTTTTACTCGTACCAAAGTAGATATTATAATTAAAATAATTTACTTAGTGTTATTGTAATTTGTCTTATTATAATTGAATTTTTTAGATATATACAATAAATTTGATTTTCTAATAAACAGTAAAATTTCATATAACAATAAGACTATGCATATAAAATATACTTTTATCTCAAATACTTATTTAATTTTACATGAAATAAGCAATAATAAGCATAACATAAAATAACATTTACGTTATACTCTTATTAATTTTATATTTTGTATACCTACTGGCGGGACATATAGAAACCTTATATTTTATTAACTCCATATCGAAATATATAAAGTAACCTATGCTCACAAAATATTAGGTCTTTACCCATAAAATTGCCGTTGCGAAGGAATTTTGAACCGCATTGTTAACTGCCACGAAAAATAGATTCTGTCGGACAATCGCAAGTGCTCAGCAAGTTGGTTGGATTCTGGTTCAGTGCCTAAACAATGCAATAAACGAAAACTTACCCCTAGAAAAGTGATAGTCACTGTTTAGTGGCCTAGCGTCGGTTTGATTCATCCCAGTTTCTTACCAAATGGGATGTGTATTACTTCAGATGTGTACTATGAAGAACTGAACACAATGATGGAGAAGCTCGCACGTCTCCAACCAGCTTTGGTCAATTGTTCGTCCCCGCTGGTGCTGCACGGCAACATGCGACCTCATACTACACAACAGACGGGAGCTGGAGTTGGAAACTCTCCGTCATTCGCCGTCCTCACCAGACCTTGCGCCTACAGACTTCTACATTTTCCGGAATTTGGATAAATTTTTGGCGGGAAAAGAATTCAACACCCGAGAGGCAGTACAAAATGTCGCAGTTGTTTTCTTCAAAAAGGGCATTAATAAACTGCCTAACTGCTAAACTAAACTTCGTTGGCAAAAATGCATCGATTGCATGGTTGATTAATAAAAAAATAATAGAAATAAAAAGTATAGAAAAAATTATGTTTAGTTATTTCATAAAAACGGCGTTTAACTATTAGACCTAATAAACAGATTTGATTCGAAGATAAATTTGACTTAAAAATGTTTTCCAGATGATTGCGAAGGAAATTCAGTTACTTACACCATGGAAGATGAAAACGTAACTAATGATTTATTGTTCATGGATTCAGAGAACAAGCAACACGTAGATCACTGTTTCGAGAGGTAAGTTCTTTTGAAGTTATACTTCTTTTGGGGAGTTTTAGAAAAATTATGAGTTATTTTTTTTACGATACTCGCGCACAGCTACACATAAAAACGACACCATGAAGTTGTTAGGATGCGCGCGCACACTGACACTTACGAGTAAAAGCGACAACTTCAGTGGGTAACTCTCAAGTTTTTTTGTTTTGTTACGCTAAAGAAGTATAACTTCCTACGTGCGTACATAAGTACACACACACACACACACACACACACACACACACACACACTTTTTATATTTAATTTTATCCTTAATGTAAAATTAATCAAATAATAATCAATCATTTTTAGTTTTAAGCAAAAATACAGTAGAGAATATGCTGACGACCAAGAGCATGCAATAAGGAGAAGTATTTTTCAGGAAAACATGAGGTAAGTTTATCAGGAGTTTAAAAATAGAGACATTATTTATTTGACGATTTTCGTTTACACAAAATAGTGTAAAAAAATAACACTTATTTTTTAATTATAGACTCATTATTACACGAAACCATCAAAACCTTGGTTACAAGCTGTCTGTTAATAAATTTGCTGACCGAACTCCCGCTGAAATGGAACGTTATAGAGGTTTGATAAGAAGAGGTAAAAATGACGTCGGCACTGAACCTTTCCCATATACTAAGACGCAAGTAAAAGAAATAGCTGACATTTTACCGAAAAATTTCGATTTAAGGATTGAAGGACTGATAACACCTGTTCACGGTAATAACACAAACCTGCATCATAAAACTTATTATCTCAAAATTTTATTAAATTATAATTGAAGGTAAAATTCTATTGACTTTTATATAGGTTAAGAGTGAAAAACGAGCACAAAGTCCACGTGATGGTAAGTTGATGCTGTGGCCCATAGATCGATTATGAAACGAAATGCAGATGTGTGAGGACTAAGATTGAATGCCTCGTTTCCACTAAAAAGGGTATCCGGTACTCTACACTCACCATACGAAACAGCAGTTTTGAACTGCTATTTTACGCTCGTATTCTGTGAGAGCATGGTACTTCCCCGGCCGATCCGACCAATAAAATATTGCATCTTACTCCCCAAAGAAGCCACCTTGATTCTGTATTGTAATCTGTCTGTCAGTTTTACAACCTTATTGGAAGAAAATAAAATTGAGACAGGAAGATCTGATTTACAAGCTTAACGAAATACATTTGAAAATGGTAAATGTACATTTAAAAGTAGATAGTTCATATTAATTTCTCATAAATCGCAACAGATCAAGAAGACTGTGGCTCTTGCTGGACTTTTGGAACCACATCTGCTGTTGAGGGCGCACTCGCCAGAAGCAATGGAGGCAGGCTGTTGAGACTTAGCAACCAAGCCCTTATCGACTGCGCGTGGGGGTAAATTATATCTCATTTTTTTTTTGGATTTAAGTGAAACATTGGTGCAGTGTGAAATGCAGATTAATATAATTAATCTTAATTAACTATCTTATTTTTAACCGAGCTTAAAGGAAAAGTATATTTTTTTTCATATTGTTGCAAATTTCTTTAAGAAATTACACTGTAATGACTTTTAGATAACAGAGATTTGTGTATTTTTATTGATAAGATATATTGATATATTGAAATTAGATAGTGGAATTAGAAGCCATAATTTTAAAAAGAAAATGGATGATGTGCCGGCAGTGGTTATTTACACGAACCATTTTGAGCATTTTCGTACCCCTTGCCCCCAAATAACTCAACTGTGGTAGACTGTTTCAACAGTGGTAGAGCCACGCGGCAGCTTTTGCTGTCGCACGGATGGGCCGGCTCGAACCGGGGTGGTACCACGACCTCACAGAAAACCAGCGTGAAGTAGAGGTTTACCTCTGCGTTTCGCTTGGTGAGTGCAGGTGGCCGGAGGCCCTTTTTACTGGAAATGACGCATTTCATCTTAGTCCTCACGGATGACAACGCATCTACATTTTGGTTTGTAATAGAGGATAGATGTAGATGTCTATGGGCCGCAGCAACCACTAACCATCAGGTGGACTGTGTGCACGTTTGTAAGGGTGACTAACGATCCTATTAAAAAAAATAAAAAAAATAAACTGAGTTAGCTCGTTAAAGTTTCCTTGATACCTAGAAATTTGTTTTCTGTTTAGATCTGAAACGTGCCATTTTTATCATTCACTCAATGATTCACTGACTTATCAAACTTAGGTGACTTCGAAACTTGAACTTTGTCATCAATGTATATTATTAGGAGTACATTAAAAATCTGAAAACCAAAAATTATCGATATTCGGTGTCGAAAAATTTACTGGTTTTAATTTTTTTTAATTGGTTTATATCAAAGAAAGAAAATAGTGAAGCATAAACGCAAAACACGTTGAAGGTTTTGTAGGTATTTATTCAGTATAAAAAAGAATAAAACTGTTTTTAAAAACTAATGATATCCAACCAAACATAAATGTGGAAAAGGTGGCCAAGCTCGACACAATCGACGTCAGGAAAAACTAATAGAATTTCTGTAGAACTGGGCATCTGCCTAACTCTTTTATCAGCGAAGCCGAAAGCCCCAGACGTCCTTCTTTTCTCATTTATGTTTTCGGTGTGATACAATAATTTATACCCCATAACAGAGCCCCTATTTATATTCCATAATATAAATTAAAAAATACGTAACAATATTTCTGGGAGGGTTAAGTGCAATTTGAAACAGTAGAGGCAGCAGCATCTTCCTTTAAATTACTAAAAAAAAAACTTGCGGTTGCAAACCCGGCTTGTGCCAGCAATGGCAAATACCCCTCCTATGAGGTAATTTGTGGTGGAGGCCTATGTCCAGCAGTGGACTCTTGATAGGCTGTATTAAAATAAACCATTATATTGAATAAAATACTTTTAGTTATGGAGCTGCAGGGTGTGACGGTGGAAGTGACACTGCAGCTTACAAGTGGATGATGAAACATGGTATGCCTACAGAAGAAGAATATGGAACGTATACGAATAAGGTAATGAATTATGATAACAGTTAAGTATACAAGTAAAGTCTGTTATTTAATGCATATGTTGCGGCTAAAAACCGAAGTGTGGTTACACTTAGTTCTAGCCGGCTAGTTCGAACCGCATTTCGTTTTACGTGTACGTGTACGTAGGTGTAGTGGGTAATAGAAAGTGTAGTTGATTGCGGTTGATGTATCATATATAATATATAAATTAGATAAATGTGTGCGACTTTAAGGTGGCCCAAAGGCCACGTTAACCGCAACCTTAACCTACTGTCGCTGATATTACTTGATACGATTTTCCGTATTTTTACAAATTTAACAGTACACCTAAATTTAACCAACTATGGCCGCACCTAGTCTTTTAGCCATAACACTTACATGAGTAAATATAAGATGTTCTAATAATTTTCGATACAATATCATGATACCCTGGCCTGGCTTGGGACCTGACCCAGGTCTGGAAACGCTTCCGAGGCCTACGCATACTAACACAATGTATATGTGTTAGTGTGCGTAGGAGTTATGACCGTGCAAAACTTCATCGTGAAATAGAATAACTATATCTATTTTAATACTAAATAGAGTGCAATTTACTTTTTCTGAACAATAAAAATATATTACACACAAATAAAACACCATGAGTATTTATTTTCCTCGGAAGATTAATAAAACAACACAACGAAATAGTTACAGTTTATTTATATACTCTTTCTTGAACATTATACGATGTATAGGAACAAAAGGCATAATTAATGCTATAAGCATTCTCTGCAAGTCAATCTTCATTAGGATGAACAGGAATTTCCAAACTAACCATAGCTGTCATCTTGGGGCTATTAATTATAAAAAATATAATCAAATGTAATACAATATTTAAATGTAAAGGATAGGCCAACATTAAGTTTACGTGTCAGTGTGCTCGTGCGTGCTTGTGAGCGTGCATGAGCGTGTGTGAATGCGTAAAAACTGTCGAGATCAGGTTAAGAATATACGTGGTAGAGCCATGCTGCAGCTATATTAGTAGTATAATTGTAGCACGAATGGGTCGGCTCGACCGGGGAAGGACCACGCTCTCACAGAATACCAGCGTAAGATAGCAGATTAACACTGCTCTGATTTGCATGGAGAGTGAGTGCACCTGACGCTATTATTATCTATCCTCGATTAAGAATCAAAATGAAGATATGTTGTCACCCCTGAGGACTACTGGAAAAAAAGGCATTCCGTCTTAGTCCTCACGGGTGACAACGCATCTGCATTCTGATTCTTTCTTTATTGAGGATATGAGGATAGAGACATATATGTCTATTTATATACTAGGGTCACAGCAACCACTTACCATCAGGTGGACTGTGTGCTCGTATGTCACCCTATCCTATAAAAAAACTTAGTTGTCCGAGAGTTAAGTGCAGGTAACTAATTTTGGTTTGATGATAAATTATTCTAGGCATTAAGGAAGTGGAGAGCGTATAGTCGCATATTGGTTAATGATGTAGGATTACTACAGGGAATTTTAAATTTCAAATTTCACAAGCTTGTGAGCATAACATACTTGTTTCAGGACGGCTTCTGTCGCATCGACAACATGACTGACATTTACCAAATCCGAGGTTTTACTGATGTCACTCCATTCAGCGTTGAGGCTTTAAAGGTAAAAACGTTTATCATGTTTAAAAAAATGCATAAAAAATAATTTGTACAATATTTTTCTTCTGCTTTAGGTCGCCCTCGTTAATCACGGACCATTATCAGTGTCTATACATGCAACTACAAGTCTTAAGCTGTATTCCGGCGGGATCTTCTATGACGAAACTTGGTAAGGTTCATAAATTATTAAAATAAAGGTATACGTCCATAAGAGGTATACATATTAAAACATGTGTTCTCTCGATTACTTTGAGGTCACAACTGCCGAATAATTTCAGTTGCGTATTATTATACGAAACAAAGAGACACTAAGTCATCCTAACTTACCTTTGTTACGACAGTAGCGTAGCAGGTGGGGTAGTTACAGGGGGGCCATGGTCCCGGACGGCAGATTTTACGGGACTACATTTTAAGAAAGTTGTGTAAGCTCCCAGCCTTAACTTTTTAAAATTTTAAAGACTTGAATGAACCAGTAAATAACCCAAAATATCTGAAAAACACTTCTTACTGAATACTTTTGATTAAAAAATATCGAACACTGTAGAATTGAAAGTTCTGAAAATCGGGATTATCTCTATTAAGTGGCCAAGAACGCCAAGTGCATAAGTATAAAAAATAGATTGTAATATTTTTTAATTCATTTTCAAATTTCAACAGACTATAAAAGACTTTTACCGATTTTGTATTTCTAAGGCTCTTGCGTAAATTTGAGGAGGGTTACGGATCTGCATCTAAGACGACGGAAAATCTAGAGTCAGAAGCGAATAATTTGCGTTTTGTATAAATTAATTACAAGTTAATGCCGTTTAGTGGCGGTGTAAGAGTATCCACTACGCTATATCATCCTGTGGGTGTCGTAAGAAAGCGACACAGGGAAGCAAATCAAGAGATAAAATTAGCAGCGTCTTCCTAATAACGACTAAAACAAAAAAAACTGCTGTTTCCAACTCATTTACTAAGCGTGGCAACTATGGCAAATATCCCCCATATGAGGTATAAAGGAGGTCTATTGTTCAGCAGTGGACACTAATAGGCTGTAACGGTAACAAACTGTTTTGTTCTTTGGCTGGGATTCAAATGAGGGCTAAATTCAGAATGAGGGCTAATAATTTTCTGCTCACCAGATGTCACTAGTTGACACTAAGGTAAAGTTTTTTCTTACCCAATGTAATTTAATTGAGAAGTTGGTTTTTAATACAAGTTTATCAGTTTCTAGAGTATTATATTAATACACAAAACAATCCGTCAGTGGTTTGCTCTTTAATTTTTTGCACATTATTTACTTTTTTTAATTTTTCTTCTTTTATGAATATCTGTGGTTTGGTTTATTAATTTTTAATATTATCAATATAAAACATAGCTAATAGTACAGAAAGAGACAATAACTTTTACATTTTCCGAACAAATCAACTTCCCCGCTATGAAATCTGCCAAATATACCTCACTTTCTAGTGCGCCGCCCTGGTGGCAGAAAAAGTCGTGGATGCCCTCATTATTTTAAAAACAGCACTAAGTTTTGAATGTTATATTTCAGCGATCCGACAATGCTAAACCATGAAGTCACTTTAGTCGGTTATGGAGAGAAGGACGGTGAAACTTACTGGATCGTTAAAAACTCTTGGGGCACAAACTGGGGCATAGACGGCTACTTCCACATAACAGTTCGAGACAACAACTGTGGCATTGCAACAGAACCCAGTTATCCAGTATTCTGAAACTATTTAAACCTGCTCAACCTACTGAACTTACTTGAACCATACTTTGAATTCCGCAAAATAATTTTAACAATAAGTTAATAATTTTTATAATTCATTGAAAGATTTTACATTATAATATGGTGAGTGAGATTGGTTAGGTATTGAATTGGAGTGGCACGAATTTGGACCTTATTATTTAATTTAAATATTTTTAAAGCATATTTTCATTTTGCACGTGGAGTTTGCTATATTTAGTTTATTAGTGCTTGTTTTTCTTCAATAAATCTATTTTATGAGAATTTGTTCGATTTATTTACTATTCGATAATACTGGCTATGTGTAAATCGGGATTCCATTATACAACACATTCGAATTTTGATTTTCAATAAAGATGTATATTTTATTTATCGCCCAGTGCATCCACCTTTTTAATAGCGGTATAATCACAGACTGTGAGGCGTTTCGTCTTAGTTCTTAGAGATACATACGTAGCCTTCTTTGTTTAAAGTTCTTTGCAGGTGCCCAGTGCTGCAATTGCCACTTATCCACAGAGTTTTATAAAAAAAAGTTTCGCGCGAATGCGAGTGGCAGGTCGCCGGTCAGCCTACAGCGATTAAAGCAAATCTTTGGTACTATTAGAGGCCGGTTTCCAGCCGTGGACTTTTAAATTGTTGTTAATTATATTCTAAATTACATCATAAACAAGTCTACAATGTATACAGCGTAAAATCTCAAATAAAAAAGAAACATTCAGCGTTTTACACATAAATTTCTTTGGATGAAATTGTGTATTTAAATAATTTTTTTAGTTATATAGTGATATTTAGATAATGTTGTACCAGAAATTTAAATAATGTGATCTAGTTAACATTTAAAGCGAATAATTTCGTTTGTGGTTTTAAAATAACGCCACGGGCAAAAAGTTTCTTAAAGTACTTTTCATCTTCTAAGCCGGAACAGCTTTTAGTTTTAATTGTTCCCTTAGGCAGTCTTAGTAATGGCGTTAGATGAGTACAGAAGATTAATTAACTTTTTATAATGCCCTTTAAAGTTATGGTTAAGTTTTCAAACACTAACTGCTGAGGCATAAGTACCTAATTTTATTTAAGACTGTTTAATTTAATTATAAACTTTGTGGATAAAAGTAGATATAAACAACGAACAGATCAAACCCCAATAACCCATAATATAGGAGGAAATAAACCTAAGTTGACAGTATGGCGGAGGCATAAGAGAATTCATCGCCCCATTTCGTCCCGTGGGTGTCGTAATATGTTGTGACTATGGAAAATGGGAGAAACATGTTACAGCTTCGATAGATGGCGGTATAGCCATCTCTTTTACGTCAGGCGTAAAATACCAGGCTTGCATACATATACATACAGGCCTAGCTAATATAAAGCCTTTAAAAAAAATCATACCACCTACCACCTACCTATTCATTGCTTTATTCGTTTACACCTTTGGTTGCCTGGAAGAGATCGCTATGTAGCGATAAGGCCGCCAAATTGTACATAATATAATCTGATTTTTGTTATGTCATTTGTATATTTGTTCGTAGTGTACAATAAAAGTATATTCATTCATTCATCATACCGTATTTTGTTAATTAACCCTACGCACAGTTTAAATCTGTCTTTTAACTGTGCGCTATGTTACGAGTACATTAGAGGTAATAATATAAAAAAGTAAAACTAAACAACAACGCTAAAAAACTTTTCTCTTCATTTTAAAATCTGAAAAATCCCTAATGGTGCTTACAACCCGTATCTTAAACCGGTATCATAACCACAACCAGAACTGGACCCGTACCGAAAATTGGAAAATTTATAAGAACCGAATACCGAAATTTGGTATGTACCAATATCTGGTGGCAACTATCTGAATTAAAGAAGGTTGATCGTAAGTTCCTCGGGGCCGATGTAAGTATCGTGATAAGAACTAGACTAGCCATAGGAAAATTTCAAAAAAGAAACCAAAATGTTTTATAAGATATTCCTATAGTAGTTTTTAGTTCTTTTTTAATACACACATAAATATAATTGAAGACGCTTGGAAATCACTTCAATTTCAGACTTGTGAATAAAAAGATTTTCAAACAAGTTTAATTATAATTACATAATATGTAAATATATTTAATATACAATATTTAATATATAATATTTTAATATACATATTATGTATATTAAAAAACTAAAAACTAGGTACTATAGGAATATATTATAAAGCCTAGAGGTGTTTAACGTATAAATAAATGATACGAGTTCTTGTGCAATTTATATGTAAGTACACTAGAACAAAACAAACAGTCAGGCTATTTTTAGACCCTACAATTATTTAAGACGTGCGCCGTGGTGCGAGAATCGAACAGTCGACCAGCGGTACCGCATCTAAACGCTTAGCCACAGCACTCCCAAGCCGTCGAATATTTGAAGTTAACGACGCATAAAAGATGTGTGTCACGGCCACGCTTAATCTTTGTGATCTTATTCCGGATTTACGCTTCCTTTGAAACTCTTACTCAAACAGAAAGCTGATTTCCTGGAGGCAGACAAACATTACGTAAATTTCCGCTAAATTGAGTACTTTTATACGAAACCAGCAATCTAAATGGACATTGAATATCGCATTTAAATTTGTCAAGTACGAAATAAAGAATAAAACTACATTAAATGGATTATTCTGTGGACGTAACTGAAATCAAAGATATACTTTTATATTAATATTATAAATTAATATGAAGAGTTTATTTTTCCGTTAATAAGTTAACAAAATAGAACACATATAAAATTATTTCAAACTTAGGCTCCAAATCACGTAAATATAAATTTACACAACAAAACGCATATAAAATGCATCGAGTTGCTGTCAGCCATCTTATGCACATCCTCGCTCCTTTCAAGTCCTTACTCCGTGACACGTTTACTCCAACGGTTCTCACTTCTGCGATAAAATTGAGCAGTACATTGTCACTTTAGTTTTTAAAATATAGAAGGCTATGTCAGTCACCATAGCTCTCTGGCAGATTACTTTAACATGAATTTTATCGACCAACGACTGTGAACTTGAAGTTTTGTGTCGTTAATGAGTACAGACAGGACGAACTGATCAGACTTTCTTTTTCAGATTTTGGGCGATGAGAAGACCTGACGAAGCTTCCTAAATACTGCTCATCCGTTCACTTTTCAAAAATTCTGCTTTATACTAGCGGGCTCTTACACGTAGTTAACCTATGATGTGTAAATGCGAGCGGATTATGATTTGAAAATTTGATTTTATACCTCGCATACACTTAATGTAGCACATTACAAGTTCCCATTCTCACGTTAACGTTCAGTAGCCAACTTCTTTATACAGTGTTAATTATTGCCGCAATAAAAAGCCGTGAAATTCGTCAGTTAATAACGAAATTTAGCGCGGCTTTGTTTAAATTGCATCTACAATTAAACTTAGCAACAGTATCTAAAGCTGTTACTATAGTTTAAATAAATTTTACGTATAAAAATCTTGTAAGTAAACGATAATTTTGAAGCTCATTTTAACGACAATTTCTTTTTGGTCTTTATATATTATACGGAATAGAGATATAATTCACCGGTTGAAGAGCCGTAATGAACCTTCAATTTATGTTTTCGTTGCAGTTAGGTTGGGTGTGAGGACTAGATAAAACCAACTTAGCTCAGTGACTGAGACATCGTTTTATTGTTAATCCAATAACGTCTCTAAATAAGTTTCCTCTGAGCGAAAAAAAAACACTCGATGAGTATCCTTTATTTTATATATTATTGTCAAATTAATGTAGACAGAATGTATGAACAAATAGTGACAAAGCAAATTTATGTTGCAGAAGTGAACGGCAGAGTCGAGAAGGGAAGCCCTAGGCGAAAGTTTATCGACCAAATTGGCGATATATTGAAAATGGGCCAAATTAAATGTACCCTTAACCGACGAGCATGTATACGTAATTTTTAATTTATTTTTATTCTTTGTTGTTATAGTGGCAAGAGAAATACAAATTCTGTGAAAATTTCAACTGTCTTACCTATTACGTATCACGAGATACAGCCCGCTGACAGACAGATGGACGGATGGACGGATAGGCAGCGGAGGCTTAGTATTAGGTTCCCGTTGGTTACCCTTAGGGTACGGAACCCTAAAAAGACAATATTTAAAGATTGTTAAGGTATAGTCAAACTCTGAACTCTAACCGAAAAAGGAGAAAATACGCACATATGACGCGTGTGATATGTAACAGCCATAGATCTTCTAGACATATCAAAAAGAATTGAACGACCCATCATACCTTTTACGGACACCTTCCGATGGTTTACTATCAAAAGTTCTAAGTACAAAACGTTTAATGGTGCGAAGCGTCTAATCTCTATATATAAATATCAATGACTGGACCGATTTTGATGATTTTTTTGTATGTTGTTGAGTAGATCCCTAGAAGATCTAAATGAGTCACAATTGGAGCCAGTAGATGGCATTGTTGTTGAGATCTAGAAATAACACGTTCGAAGCCGGGGCGGATCGCTAGTGAGCAATATGTCTAATACGTCCATGTAGGAAAACTGCCATCTATTTATCGAAAGTTCTATAAAGTCAAAGATATTAAAATATAAAGGTATACTATAGAGCGGGCATTTTGAACATTTATATACAAAACTTTGAGCTAGTGCGTGTGGCGCCCTCTAGCTAAAAATAGCAAAACAACGCTTAGCATTTATTAAGACAACATTTTAGCTATTCTCCAGTAGGTGACGCTAATAAATATAACGTCGTTTTAGGAATGTTACCGTTTCGATATCAAAGTATCGATAATGTTGTTGAAGATTACTAACTTCGAAATGCTTTTCGATATAATAATAGAAAATATACATGATTGTTTTATTGTATAAATCTATTTATCATGACTTCCATCACACGAAAAAATCATATTAATTTTTTACGCCCCTTTAGTGTTATGAAATAAAATATTTCATTTCCAATAACTAAGAATCAATTCAAAGAGCAGTCACTTTGCTTGCCACCTTGGTGGCATCTTGGATGACGTCACTCGGTCCATTAGCTGCTATAATAATAGCATATGATTGATCGGTCGACGTTAAATACACATCTAGAAACGCCAAATCCAATAAGAGAGCGCCTCTGTGTTTTTAAATTCATTTTTTTTACAAAAATACACTTCAAATCTAAAATATTTTAGGAAAACACTGAACTTAAAAGCCGTTTCACGAGTTTTCTCGTTTCATCGGCTGCAGTATTTAAAGACACTACCCAATCAATAAAAATTATTATTTTAAATTTTTACCTTATTTTCTAACTCAGGCTTAACCTATAACTTCTTGCATTTGATATCTTTAACAGTACAAATTGTTTTTAATGAAACAAAGCTATAGCTCTCTCCTAACATTGTAAACCAGGATCTATAATGGCTTTGTCCTTGAAAACCACCAGACAATGAAGCCCGGTGTAAAACCACCAGACTATGAAACCTGGTATGTAAAAGAGAAAGACTTGCTGTATTGCTAAACATGAACACAGCAAGTATTCTCAGCATGCTCATAAGCAACACAAAAAATCTCATCAGCATGCCTAAAAAAAATTCCCACCCCTGCTCCACATAAAGTAGGCTACTTAGCATAGTTGGTATATGCTACTCATTTTTGTTGGTATGGGTATAGTATCGTTAACTGTTTTACCTTTTTAAATATTGTAAAGGATTAAATCGGCATCCTGTATATTTTTTTATCGATAACCCCAATCAATAAACGTCGTCAATCACTAACTTTAACATTGGTAACTAAATAGTGACGTTTACGGGATAACAGAGGGCGCTTATTACAATAAAAATGTTCTAGAACAATCTAATAAAAATGATAAAATTTAAAGATTATTCGGTAAATACTCGTATATGTTATGGTTATGACAATAAACCGAAATCACGTTCATTTTTTGCTCCATACCGTGACTTACAATATCTTAATGCACGACCGTTCATATTTTCTTTAAAAATATTTTTTAAATAATATGAAACGAATGCGTCTTGACTTTTTGACGATGTCACTAAGACTAAATGACAAAAATCGGAGATATATCCTATAGGCAAAAAATCATGTTTGTTGTTTTTAATTTTTGTTGTAGTGCGGCTAGAGCCCCTGGATCACCCGAAAGCCGCAGAAATTATAATATAAAAATGAGACATAAGGTGTAATGTAGTAGGTGCGAAATCAGGCACAAAGTTCAATGGACTTTATGCACGGGATATATAAATTATGCACAAAGTGTGCAAGTAGATGACCGTTTTATTAAATTATATACATTATATCCACTCATTGATTTTAAATAAACAAAATTTGATTATTTAGGTCCATTACGCAAGTACTTACAATTAACGTTCATGAGTGCGTGCATTGACGCTTTGCTAAATAGACGTCCAGCTATACATACCTCATATATTGCTATACATTTAATGAGTTTCCAATTGTCGGCCGTTTTTAGGCTTTCGTAGTTAAACAACAAGGAACCAGTGGCGGGTCGCCCGACAATGCGCTTGCCAGTACGGAATCTTTCTTCTTCATCGATTGTAGGTGCTTCGAGTTACGTTTCGTATTAGAAAAACGTTACCCCCACACTAGGATTTTCTCCTGTGTCTCCTGTGTCGGCAGCTTTAGTTTACTTAATCTACCAGGTTGTCTGCTGCTAGCAACATGTGCTCTAGATATTGTGCGTAATACATTAAAAATAGGTATATATTTGAAGGGCGTCGCCTAGGGGGGCATGGAGGGGCAGCTGACCCCCCCCCCCCCGAGACTCAAGAAATGTATAGAAATGCAAAGCAAACATTCTTATTTATAGTACAGCCAAGAGCTCGTGGTGGACACATTGGAATTTGTACCGTTCTTATTACATCGTAGGAGAGGTAAGACTCGCAACAGAAGTGTACAGCTTCCTGTGCTCTGGAACCTATACTTTCCCACATCCTCTATACATATCTTGCACTCCCCCCAAACCCCGATCACGAAACTTTCAGCTCAAATTATAAAATAGTTTTCAGTACCCACAACATACACTGGACGATATAAAGGACAACCTCGAGGAAACTATCCATGCGGTCGGAGCTAAGTGCCGCAAGACCCGTCGCAGAAGTACCCAAAAGCCCCTTACCGTACGAGATGGGGTGATAGACAGTTTTATGCCACCACCATGTGAAAAAACTAAATTAGTTTTGAAACTAAATTAAATCTTT
The DNA here is from genome assembly GCA_033319125.1 of Parnassius glacialis. Lineage (NCBI taxonomy): Eukaryota > Metazoa > Arthropoda > Insecta > Lepidoptera > Papilionidae > Parnassius > Parnassius glacialis. The sequence goes on from JAVANC010000016.1 coordinate 13,438,208, forward strand.
GTGTAATTTTTATTAGGTTTTGTTTCCTATCTAAGGAAGTAATATATCACAGAGAACATTAAGACTGATTTGAAAGTGGAAGTAGCCTTACTTTAGTATTCATATAATTGATCAGAACATTTAAAATAGAAAGTGATACGGAAATATATTTTATTCCAATTCGCTTACATTTAAATAAATATAAAACTTCACTTATTTCTACTAGAAATAGTCTACTGCTGGATATGTGGATTCTGGGTAGCATTTACCATAGTCGCTCCGCTTTGCAGGTAGATTGGTTGTCCTGGTACTGATGTCTAACACGTTTGGCGCTACTACGCTTATACGTGGTAGAGCCATGCTGCAGCTATATTAGTAGTATAGTTGTAGCACGAATGGGTCGGCTCGACCGGGGACGAACCACGCTCTCACAGAATACCAGCGTAAAATAGCAGCTTAACACTGTTTCGTATGGTGAGTGTAGAGAACCGGATACCCTTTCTCAGTAGAAATGCAGATAGATGCGTTGTCACCCGTGAAGACTAAGATGGAATGCCTCTTTTCACTTTGCAAACGAGGATAGATGTAGACGCCTATGGACCACAGCAACCACTTACCATCAGGTGGACTCTGTGCTCGATTGTCACTCTATCCTATAAAAAAAATACTACCCGTCGCTATTCTAGCAAAATTCTAACTAAAAGATAATTCTACCGCCGTCTATCGGGCTTATTCCACTTTTCCCACCAACTGTCCCATTGGTGGGACAAAATGAACTCTTAAAAATGTTCTCGTCTACTTTCCTCCACTAATCGTTTCTTGTTGGGATTAATTACACTGTTACAGTAACCTCGTCCATTATTTACCACTCGGGCTGATATAAGCAAATTTTGAAGTGTTTTTTCAATAAAACAAATCATCAAAATTAAATAATCGTAATCAATATAAATCGTAAATTTTCTTTTTGTATATGTAATTTTTTGGACTTAATAAAAGATTTACTTACATAATAACCAAGTCTGGCGAAAATAAAGCAGCAAAGTAAATAATTTATAATTACTGTACATATATAATATCCATAAATACGTAGTATATATATATATATATATATATATATATATATATATATAATTATATTGTTGTTATAAGTAGGTTGCTTTTGATGTTTTCAAAAAGTGTTCTCGAACGAGTCTTTTTGTAACGTTCCTTCCTATTAGGAGCTTGGGCCATCGCGCAGAGTTCCAAAGAAGTGCAGCCTTAACATTAAAAGAGTTGGCGATAAAAGTGGAACAGTAATGTTTAGATTAGATGACGAACGAAGAACTCTGTCACAATTTGAGGAATGAAATAGTTGTTCATCTATTTTAATATATTTCAAAAGTTGTGTTAAAAGTACATTTAAACATTGCTATGTTAATCACCATAACATTCACAAAACATTATTTAAAGAACAGTGTTCCCTAATTTTGGAAAACACATTTATAATAATATCTTGTTTTAAATAATGGTATTATCATTTACCCTTTACAAATTAAGATATTTTATGACTGAAATAAATTGAATCAAACAATTCTCTGACCAACCGCGACATCATTCTGGAACCCTTCCAAATTTAGCAGCCAGGACGTTAATTACGGATTACGGCAAAGTCATTATGTACTTCTGTTTAGGACCTAATGATACAGCGTTATAATAAGGTATGACATTCAAACTGAATTTGTTTTTATAATTAGTTACACGTTATAAGTACGTAGTTTGACTGCCTCGTTGGTCTAGTGGTTGTAGTAGTGCGACTACTGATCATGAGGTCCCGGACTTGAATCCCGGGTCGGGCCAAAAAATTAGTTATTGAGTTTTTCCATCAAGAAATTCTCAGTAGCTGCCCGGAGTCAGGAAGTTGGCGGTGTTTCACCCCGTGCCTCGGAAGCACGTAAAGCCGTTGGTCCTGCGCCTGATCTCTCTCCGGTCGTGTCGGTTTACCGTCCCATCGGGCTATGAGAGTGAGGGAATAGAGAGTACACCTGTGCTTGCGCATACACTTGGGTACTATAATCCTGTCCTGCGCCGATGGCTAGTCTCCGTTGAGACTGGCTGCCGTGGCCAAAATTCGGTCTGGAGGACATTATAAGTATGTAACATGCGTTTACTAACTTATTTTCAATGGTTACAATTTTCAGTGTTAGAGCCACGCCGCAGCTATATTATGATTGTGGCACGAATGGTTTGGCTCTACCGGGGTAGAGCAACGCTCTCACAGAATACCAGCACAAAATAGCAGCTTAATGCTGCTGTGTTTGGTACAGTGATTGTAGAGAACCAGAGACCCTTTCTACTGGAAACAAGACATTCCATCTTAGTCCTCAGGGGTGACAGCGGATCTGCATTTTGATTCTTAATCGAGTATAAATGTAGATATCTATGGGTCACAACAACATCCAATTATCATGAGATGGACTCGTCTGTCATCCTTATTTAAAAAACTTTATTTATTAACGCGATCCAACATTTACAGTATCTCGAAATACAGATTGAATAATGACAAGCAAATTGCCGTATTTCTTGAAAGACATGAAATACAGACCATGAAATAGCAACTTGCTAAAACAATGCCAGGTTTTAGTGCAAAAAATGTGTGATTCAGAATCATTTGAGAAAATCAACATCGCGGATTCCAACTCGTTGATTATCCATAGTCACACGGTATAGAAGCTTTGAACGAGCCGCCAATTAAAATACCACTCTCAATGATCTGGCTAAAAAAATACACATTTTTGTTTCACCTTTCATAGCATAGACGCCACCTAATGGCGAAAAAAATTGTACTTAAAACGACTAATTTATAAGCATTTACGTTAGAAATTCAACTATTCAATTATGATGCCTGTGACTTTTCCTTTATCTGCCGACTTCCAAAAAGGAGACGGTACTCAATTCGAGTGTGTTTTTTTATGTGTGTTACCTCATAACTTTGTACTGGGGGAATCGATTTCGATGACTCTTTTTTTGTATGAAAGCTGATAGTTCTCGTGTGGTCCCATATGAATTTGATCAAGGTCAGACCAATGGTTATTGAGTTATTCTTAAATAACTTATATTGAAGTCGCTTATATTGAAGTCAGCTGTACAAAATTTTTAATTTTAAATTATTATATAATATAATAGCGATTTATAAAAAACGAAATTCAAATGATGTGCCTTCCTTTTCATGCGTGGGAAGTATCGAAAACTTTGTAATGCCCATGACCTTGAACCGGCCGCTAGATAAAAAGCTTACTTTAAATTACTTATAGCTTAATTTGATGAAATGGCAATGAAAAAATTAAAAGTTTGACAAATATCTATACTGTTCTACTTCGTTACCCCCTGGTAAAAACATCAGCTGGTAAAAACTAATAAATAATTAGTCTTTTCTTCTTTACCAGTCCATAAAAATACTTCTGGACACGGGTCTTTCCCACTTGGTAAGCAGACTGGCGATCTCAATACTAGATGGTTTGGACCTCTGATGCTGCTTTCCGTCGCCGGTCTAGTTTTGGAATCTTTCATATATACAAGATAGTATACTGCCATCTTTCGGAGGCAACGTGATCTTTGTGGCGTTTACATTAAGCCTCTCTTCCAAAATCGTAAGACGAATGTTGTAATTAATACTCTTAGGCCAGCCACACGGCTATCATATTAGTTGAAGCGATTAACCTATTGTTATGTCTAAATTTCATCAGCCAGTTGAGTTATTATAAGACTGTGTCATAAACTAATAACAAAACTATGCTTCTGCTTACAATTTTTTTTAGTAATGACGATTTCATTGGTGAGTTTCAAAAATGTTATATATCTGATCATGTTTCCACGTTGTCTAAATTTGAGTTGACAACGCTACACCGACCGTCCTTGCTATAACATGTTGATTCCGTCCATCTTTTATCTGGGCATGAGGGACATTATTCCGTTTTGATCAAGTCAGTTACGTGACTGAGCCACATTGCAGTAATAAATGTATCGTGCGCAATTTAGAACAAAAACTCTGATTCTATAGCACCACGCCATAATGTTGCGGTTTCGAATAGCAATCGACGAGGACCAGAGATGCCTAATAACGAGGAATTCCAACTATGTCCTCAGGGGCGACAATGCACCTTAATTTTCATTTCTAATCGAAGATAGACATGTTGATGTCTATGACCAACAGCATTCATTTACCATCAGTGAAATATATCTATGCGCGTTTGCTTTTCTTACTTTTGTAAAAAGGAACATTAATTTTAAAATATTATAATAGTTCTGAGTAAACAATAATTTAAAACACAATTATATATCATTCCTCAAACGCAATATAAACTTGTGTTTTAGCAATCATAATCTAAATAGACAGAATAATAAATTCAGTAGCTACTGGGACGACTCTGTTCCGAAATGAACAAAGCGCCTTCGGGCTCATTGTTGGAAATATTCATTGTCATTTCTACACGGCATGTTGATATTACTTGGAGGAAAAAGTATATTATTAGACACCCATTTCTGTGTTTAAAACAAATAAGTTTAGTCGTGTTCATATTTTTTTTATAATGAACTATTATTCATGAAATGCAAATAAAAATAACCATGCTGCAGCTATATTTTGTGGAGCAGGAATGGGCAGGCTCGATTGAGAAAGGACCACGCTCGCACAGAATATCAGCGTGAAAGAGTAACTACTGTATTTCGTGTAGTGACTGCAGAGAACAGGAGACAGGCATTCCGTCTTAGTTCTAAGAAGCAACGCATCTGCATTTTAGTTCTAAATCGAAGATAGATGTGCATGTATATGGGCTATTGTATTCAATTACAATCAGGTAATTGAATACAATATAATATAAAAATAAATGAATTGTTAAAAGTCTTTTAACAATAATAAAAAACAAAGTGCTGAGATAAGAATACGTTTACGTAATGAGGATATCGAGATACGTATAGACTAATTTTTTGCCTAGATCTATGGATACCACTGTCATATTTCCATGCTTCATTTTTCTATAAATTTATTATTTCAAAAACAAGGGGACATTCTAAAATCACGACATAACGTACACAAGTTGTTAAAATATCTTTAAAAAGTTATTCTTCTAATTTCCTGCAGCCCAGATATCCTCTAATAAATTTAAGACTACTACAATTCGAAATTCTAATTGACTTAACTATAATTACAGTGTAGTGGCGGTGTAAGTATATACACTACTACATGTAGTCCCATGAGTGTCGTTAGTGGCGTTAGAGGGAAACTGACCAGGAGATGGTCAGTAGCATCTTCCTTATGATCTTCCCCATGAACTGAGGGTTATTAAAAAATAACAAACTGCGGTAGCCAACCAGCTTGCCAACCGTGGGATCTATGGCAAATATCCTCCATATGAGGCAATCTATGGAGAAGGCTTCTGTTCAGCTGTGAATTTTTGATAGGTGGGCTGTTGACTAACAGTGCAATGTTATCAACTGGATTGTAAACATAACTTATTATTGCGAGAAATTATTTAGGTTTTGACGTAGATATGTACGATATAAATTTACATATTAGTACATATTTATGTTGAACTTTCCTCTCTTAAAACTGTAAAAGGAACTTGTACAAATAAGATTCTATTTTATTATCAAAATAATTAAGGAAACTTGAAAATATTTCAACACAATGTTTACGGTCCCGTATTTAGTTAACGACGATCTATCTACGCCTACACCGGGCTCTGTTGCCAACATAACGGTTAAGTAATGACCTCACGAATTACGAATATATCAAAAAATAAATGTCACTTGAGAATAACCATTTAACGTATATTATGATTTTTATGGTTTGAACAAAAAGGAAAAATACCGTTATCGTTAGAAGAGCGCTGTAGAACTTATTAACAGCACATTTAATATTAACTAATCAGTGGTTGTCTATTTTAAGGCATTCTAAAATAAAAAATATTTCAGTAACTTACGAATAAACATTTTCATTATAAATTTTCTAAGGCACACTTGTCTCCTTTTGAATTCCGTACAAATTTACTCGTAGAAGCTACATTGTTTATAAATTCTCCTCCTTCCCCTCTTTAGCCCGTAAGCTATCCACTGACAAAGTGCCTCTCCCACCCCAGTAAATAGGACTAGTCTTTGCCGCCAAGCATACGAAACGTCTCGTTATCACTTGCACATTTGACACTGCTTCTCATCACTGGTCAAGTTGTTTTACAATATGTGTATGATTAATTCACTATCTACATTATTAATTTTTATTTATCGTAATGTCATACTAATCTCACACAACACATAGTAGACGCCTACGTTTTCCTCCTATGGTTCGAAAAAAACCTCTACTCTATGAAGAACCAGATGAAACCCAGCGGGATTTTTTCCAAAGTAATCTGTACATATAAATAAAATTGAAGTGTCTGCCTGTAATATCGAAATAGCTGCGTTTTACTGAGCTGAGGGGATGATTATATGTATGTGATAAAGATATGAATAAACTTTTAAAATTTTTGCATGTCTGCCTGTCCGTCTGTTTTTCCGAGCTAATCAACAGAATGGCTTCACGAATAGATAGAGAGTAATGTCAGGAATAATTTTGACCATATTTTATCCAAAAAGTACGGTACACCGGTTGCAACTTTACTAAGGCTAAGACATTTTTTACGTGAAATTAACAGATCCTTAATTTTTATTTGAAGTTTCTATTATATTAGGAGTATTCTTCCGCGTACAACTTCTCTATGGAATAATTTACCACCGGCGATTTTCCCGGACCGATACTACTTAGGGAACTTCAAGAAACGAGCTTATTCCCTTTTAAAAGGCCGGTGACGCATCTGCAATTCCCTTGGTGTTATAGTTGTAAATGGGCGGCGGTAGTCACTTACCATCAGGTGAGCCGTATGCTTGTTTGCTCCCTATCCTATAAAAAAAAGTATTTTCCCATATCGCACTTAGTTTTCAAAATAATAGCAAAAAAACTGCTTTTTTGATAGGTTTTTAACATTGGTAGAACCACGCGGCAGCTTTTGCTGTCGCACGGATGGGCCGGCTCGAACCGGGGTGGTACCAACCTCACAGAAAAACAATTTGAAGTAGAGGTTCACAAAAAGCAAAAAAAATTAAATAAAAATCCTGAAAATCATATTGTGTTTTCCAATTTAAAAACAACACAAATCAATAAGCGCAACTATTGTATAAAAACAAAAGGAAATACGGGCATATCGTCATATTAGATCCGTTTGAATTCGTTCAAATTGCTCCAGACAATCGAAAACAGCCGCAATGATGAGCACTTGCTGGTTGAAATGGAGCGGCCCGCAACAATAAATACTTGGCATATTTACACTGCTAGAACTTGATCTGACCGCAAAATGCTTAATAAATTATTGAAACAGTTATCTTCAAACCAATAAACAATTTTGTTAAAAGAATGTGCTATTATTTCTCTGTAATTATTTTTAAAGTCTTATGATATATTATTATATATTATATCCTTAACTTTAACGATAATCTTAGGTAGCCCAAGATTATTATCTAAACTTGATATTCCCACCTTACCATCAATTAGGTTTAATAATAATGTCATACCATTCTCTCCCCATGTAAATAACCTTGGTTTGTACGTTGATGGTTGCTTAACATGAAACAAGCATATACAGTGAGTCGCAAAATTACTGGAACTTAGCGATCTCTATATGGATTAAAAAACTTTCTTCCCAACAATACTAAGATATTACTTGTGCAGTCACTTATTCTACCGATTATTGATTATGTCGATGTGTGTCGCTCAGAACTGTCTCAATATCATCATAATACATTGGATCGTCTGCTTAACAACTACATCAGATACATTTATGGTCTCCGTAAATACGACCATGTGTTTTCTTTTCGTACTTAGCTAAATTGGCTGCCTTTCCGCCAGCGATATGTTAGAATTCTCTGCACTCTTTTCACAAGTCTGAAAGATCCATGTACTCTCAAGTATCTTAAATCCAAATTTCAATACCTGGGAGATTCTCATAATTGTTCTCTTCGTTCTTCGGTTAATCTTAAGTTGTTCACCCCTTTACACCCGTACTGGTTACTTATCTCACTCATTCTCCCTGACGGCGATAAGACACTGAAACGACATCCCTCTTGACATTAAAAAAGCTCCCAACAAGTTTATTTTTAAAAAGCAAATCCGAAGCATGTGAGAAAGTCGTTGCAAGTTTGAACTAACACAGATCTTATTTTGATATAGGTACATATGTTCCATATTTGTTCTGACATAAATAATATTTATATGTATTATGTATGTTCGTGTATATTGTACATATTTAAGAATATATTTGTGTATATATATATATATATATATATATATATATATATATATATATATATATATATATATTTTATCCTCTCTAAATTGATTATCGCTGCACCGCCTCTTATATGTCTTTCTTATATTTCTTTATCCAAATGGTTGACGGCTCCGTGGCGCAGTGACTTAGCAATGAGTTGTTGAGCTGGGGGCCGCGGGTTCGAATCCCGCATGGAACAAGTATTTGTATGGCCTACAAATAATTTTTCCGCGTCTGAATGTTTGTCGTTGAGCAATTTGTGTTTGTAAACTGCCTCCACGATACAGTAGAAACTAGTGTGGGGGTGGGGGTAACGTTTCTTTTAAATAAATAAGAATAGAAAAAATAAGAATATGTACTATTTTGTGCATGAAAATGTAAATAAATAATAAAATAAAATAAATAAACCATATGGTATATTTATGAATAACAGCGTAAAATAGCAGCTCAATGCTGCTGTGTTTCATATGATGAGTGTAGAGAACCGGAGACCCTTTGTACTGGATACGAGGCACTCCATCTTAGTCCTCAGAGGTGACAACACATATGCATTTTGATTCTTAATCAAGGATAGATGTATATGGACCACGTATAGTGGATGCACTTACCATTAGGTGGATTGTGCGCTCGCTGACAGGATGACAATCCTAATTCTATATACACATATATAAAAAAAATTAACGGTTATAAAACTCATTTTTTATTTATGCCTTACTGCTGTTAACCTAAAAGTAGTAGTTAGTGTAGGTGGTTTACACTTCAGACCAAACGTAATTTCATGATCTGCGACTTACATTCACACGTCATGCAGTACGTGCATGTATGCAAGTTTAATATATATATACGTAGTGCGTACATATAAAAGTACAATAAAAAATAAATAGATGGTTCAGCCTCCAAGTAATTATGTTAGAGTAAAGTTAATGCTGAAAAAGAAAAGACTCATCATAATCAAGTTGAAATGAATTAAAATGCTCTATGGACAGAAATGAATTATTATTATTTTATATTATTTTTTTTTTAAATAAAGCTAACAATTTAACACCCGAGTCATATTGCACGAAATAACTGAAAAAAATAAAACCCTTTATCAAATAGGTAGACAATTTGCAATGTAGGTACATTTACATTCCAACACTTAGCTATTATAAATCTATTTAAATAATTTGCAAACCCTATCTAGTATATAAAGCTATAACGGTTTTATTGTACATGATCACAGATATATGTTTATGACAATAATATTTTAAATTATTATATTGTGAGGTCTTAATCTATTACAATTTGTGAATGTAGGCGTCTGTCCACCTACATGTCTGTGAGCTAGTGAGATTGTAAATCTACCTATTAACTTTCACATTCTTTATTATGCACCTAACCTCTACACATATGACATGCAATACGTTACTTCCTCCCAATCCCAATTTAGTCTATGCTATAAACCTTAAGCGCTTTGCTTCGTGGTTCAATACAGTCGCTGGATTATTTATTTTTAATTTATTTATTTAATCACGAACAAGATATAAGCTTTACAAATTTTAATAAAAACACTTAATCTTAAACTAGACTTAATTATAGGTAACCTTGTCCAGGTAAAATATAAGAAGTAGACAACTAAAATACAAAAAAGCTTAAGATAAGAGGAAAATTGTGAGTAAAGGGAACTTAACAGCTAGATTGTCTCCGATAGTGAATAATTGTGAGTTTATTAAATATGAATTTTATAATTTTTATTTTATCATTACCTATCTTTTCTATTTTTATAGAACACTAGCTGATACCCGTGACTTCGCCCGCGTTACTTGATATATTAACAAAGTTTTCATGTGTGCAGAGGAAAAGATATGAAAAAGATCGCAAGGAAAAATACACTTTGCTTACAAAATTTAATTGTAAACAATGTTATTCGTTGCTCCGTTTGTAGCTAAAATATATTAATTATCTGGGATAGTAACGCGAGAGCAAGCGACGTACAGTTGACCGTGTGAAAAACCACGTATAAAAATCGTTGTTTCTTAAAAATTTAATAACTTTATATTCAATGAAGATATCGCAATAGTTTTGTTTAAGGGCCAAGTGTTTAAGGAATAAAACTTAGAAACCTTAATTATAATCTGTGTAAATAGTGAATAAAGTACAAAGAGCATATTTTTATGTCATATCGATAAATCCCTGTTATATTTATTCGAAAGCAAAAAAAAAATAATTACAATGTTTTTATCGAAAGAAAAAAACAGGGGGAAAGGTGGGTAAAGATCGAAGTAGTTTCTAAAATCGTTCAAATTAATGTCAGACGATATTGACGGTCAGTAGGCAGTGTTGCCGATTTGTGGGGAATTCCCCAAACTGCGGGGAATCTCAAGTTGATTGGGGATTTGTTGGGGACTAGCATTATGCGGGTAAAATGCGGGGATTTTTAACTACTTTTGCGAGAATTCCAAACATTTTAATATTTTTTTTTTAGTTTAGTTACTTATGGATAACAGACGACTCAGTAGTATTCATTGCGCCAAATTTAAATTTCGGCATCTTTATTTTTTCGCCAATCGTAAAATTGTTTTGTGTATCTTATAATATTTTTAGGGTTTATACATGTCTTTCTACAGATTTCGTGTTTATTCCAAATTTATTAAAAAATACTTTGGCGACACCAATTGGCTATTGTGAATATTTTTATACAGAATTTTCTTGGACTAATATAGTTTGTGGTTCAGTTTCTGTTTTATCAGTAGCAGTATATTCCATTAAAAGCCTACTTGACAGAAACAGTCTTCTCAGATCCGTCGAAGACTACCAAAGAAATGCTGATTACAATGAACAACCAATTCATTGTGGTATATTTGGAATTCATGTCCTACGTACTTGCACTGGTAACAAAATTCAATGTCTTATTTCAATCAGAAACATCCCTTCTTCACAAATTGAAACCAGAACTCAAAAACCTTTTGAAAACATTGGCTATGTCAAGTCCTGTGCTAATATTTTGAACGCAGAATTCAAAAATTCAATACATTTTCTAAATTTAAACGAAATATATATTGGATCAAAGGACGGAGAAAGTGTGGAAAATTTAATAAATGATGAAAATGTACCTCATGCTTCTATTGCAGATTTCTATAGAACCTGCCAGGAGTTTTATATTGAATTGACATCAGACATTACCAAGCGATTTGAGTTTGGGGGTTCTTTATTTTCTATTATATCTGCTGTAAATCCATCAGAAGCTCAACATTTTTCGAGTTTTATAAATTTTTGACCGCACAAAAATTAGATGACGAGTGGCAAACTCATGCTTTGTTAGATTTTGATCAACATGGGCTTGCAATTCATGGAGATAACATCGAAGCCGAAAGTTACTGGGGTAAAGTGTTTCGCCTTAAAAATGCTGCGGGAGAACACATGTTTCCAAACATAAAAATTGTTACGTCTTTGTGGTGTATGAGCAATGGCAGTATGTGCATACTGCCATTTTCAAACGCATCGGTCGAAAGAAAATTTAGTGCGCTTCGATATTTAAAAACAGAAAACCGCAAGCTGCTAAATACAGATACTGTAGTATCTTTAATAGCAACAAGAGAGGGAATAAAAAAAATTTGGCGGCAGTGTCAAGTTTAATAATCCTTCGACCAAAATGCTTGCATCAAACGTATGAAAGAAGGTTAAAAAATAAATATCATTTAAATAGTTGAAACAATCATTGAATAAAATATAATTGAGGAGAATTTGTGCGGAATCAGCAGATTTTTGTCCCCAAATTTGGGGAATTTTATTCGAATTTTTGGGGAATTACATACATTGGCATTGGCAACCCTGTCAGTAGGCTATAATTTTAATTGTCCTGATACTTCAGAACTGTCTATAATATCAAAATACCTTCAAGTAACAAAGATCACACAACTTATTTGTTTTTTATATTTCAATCTTGCCCCGCCGGGGAAAGATTGGACTAGAGGTTCTCAAACTTTTTACTTTACTTGGATAAGATTACTTGGAACGACATCCCTACTAAACACGATGGCAGTACCTCTCTAGACTCATCTTCCATACCGAACATCATCATCAGATTCTCACAAAGATATCGCAAGAATGAATTTTTGGCTGCCGTGCGCGCGCGACGTGGATTAACAACTGCTGACGCGGGCTTAAACGGGCCCACCAGTCCTATCTACGTCAATGAGCACCTCGCGCCGCACAACAAACAATTATACAAGCAAACCCGCCTTCTTGCCAAACAGAAAGAATACAAATACGTGTGGTTGTCTGACTGTAAGATTTTATTGCGTAAAAATGATACGTCTAAAGTTCAACTTATATCATGTTATGCGGATCTTAGTAAAATTAAATGACTGTATGTCGTTATCTATTTTAATGTTTTGAAAGAAATTTATTTTTGTTACAAATACTTACATATTAAAACAACATTACCTGTTAAAAAGTGCTGTAGAATAAATTTCTCACGTAACTTAAAATACTGTCATTGGTGTTTTCTATTATTTGTGAATGTTAGTGGAACCCATAATATTTCATTCTGTGATATTACTTTGCCGTATTTTCTACATAGTGGTTTATAACAATAACTTGTCTATTTACTACCAAAACGTGAGGGGCTTACGTACAAAATCGCACGATTTTCTGAAGAATATTCTGTGTAGCAATTATGATGTGGTATGTGTCACGGAATCATGGCTTAATAGTAATTTCTTTGACAGTGAATACTTTGACAGTCGATACGAGGTGTACCGTTGTGATCGCAACGTAACGGTTAGTGGTCGCGGGATGGGTGGCGGCGTACTGATCGCAGTGCGGCGCGACCTATGCCCGTCGCAGCTTCCTCACGAGTGCCCGCCGACGCAGGCAGAAGAGGTTTGGTTATATATCCCATTAATTGAAATATTGTCGCGTGCAGGCTATGTGACGTCATCGCACGAGTCTTACACTACTCGATCGCCGGCTCAGCGCCGCTTACATATTATAGCAACTTATATACCGCACGGTTGTAACCACGAATCACAATTGACATCGTTCTATACCAGAGTAAGCGATTTTATAATATCAAACCCCGACGATACTTATCTAATACTGGGCGACTTCAACGTCACTTATGCTGACTGGTATTTTAATTCTTCTAGTGATTGCATGGAAATACGTACAAACATTAATGGTCTCGCATGTCTTACTACCGATTTTATGAACATATCGTCACTAATACAATATAACAATCAATTTAATATTAATAATAGATTATTAGATTTAATTTTCAGTAATACAACATGTAATGTTACGCGACCTGAATTTCCGTTAGTACCCGAGGACGCGCACCACAAATCCCTAGAAATTAGTTTGAATTTAAAATCCCCCGCCCCATTACCCTCCGCCAAAATTAAGAAAAAAAACTTTCATAAAGCTGACTTTGGCTCGATTAAAACTGGACTTAACACTGTTAACTGGGAGGAAGTTTTTAATACCATGACGGATATTAATTCAATGACGAGTTATTTTTATAAAATTTTAAACAATTTGATAGATACATACGTACCTACTCAAAATCTTTGTAGCGAAAATAAACGCCCGCCGTGGTTTACTTCGTGCCTCATAAAACTAGAAAAGGAAAAGCTTAAATATCATAAGAAGTGGAAACTTAATAATAACTTACGAGACTACCAGACCTTCTCTTGTCTTCGGAAGAGGTTTAAGAGGATGGAGGCAGAATGTTATAAAAAATTCATTGAACTTTCTGAGGACAATATCAAAGCCAGTCCAAAGTTATTTTGGTCTTTCGTAAAGTCAAAAAAAGCTTCTAGTTGCATTCCTGAAAAAATGATATATAAAGGTAAAATTATTTCCACAGGCGATGAGATATGCGAGGCTTTTAATGATTATTTTCATTCAGTCTTCATCCCTTCTACCCGTCAAAGTTCTGATCATACAATTCCTTACTCAGACAGTTCAGCCGTAGACATACACTCTATTAACATCTACCACGATAATGTTATCAAAGAACTTAAACAAGTAAATATTCATAAAGGTGCAGGGCCCGACGGGATCCATCCTCTTCTCATATCCGAATCTGCCAAAGAACTCGCAATACCCATTACAATCATATTTCGTTTCTCTCTCCAAACTGGGGCATTTCCCAGTTTATGGAAAGAGTCTTTAGTAACCCCCATTCCAAAAAATAAGAGACGTGAATGTATAGACGAATACAGACCCATATCAAAACTTTGTATCTTTGGCAAAATCCTAGAAAAGATAGTAACCGCTCAAATGTCATACTCGTTTCGCAATCACATTTCCCAGGAACAACATGGTTTCTTTAAGTGCCGTAGCGTAGACACTAATATGTTATCTTTTAGTGACTTTCTGTTGCGTGCCATGGATGATAATCTACAGGTGGATGCCGTTTACACCGACTTTTCCAAAGCTTTCGATAAAATAAATCACGATCTGCTAATAAAGAAGCTTGCGAGGGCCGGTGTGCATGGTAGCCTCCTTAGATGGATCCAATCCTACATAAGTAATAGGAGTCAAGCAGTCTTTGTAAAGGGTTATTCCTCACGATTTCTTCCAGTGCCTTCTGGTGTGCCTCAAGGGTCTCATATTGGACCTTTACTGTTTTCAGTCTACATAAATGACATTGGTAATGTCCTGAAACATAGTCACCATCTTTTGTATGCTGATGATACTAAGTTGTATCGAATCATCAGATCAATTAGTGACTGCCACAAATTACAAGAAGATTTACACCGATTACATGCATACTGTGAGTCCAACCAACTGTTCCTAAACAGCGATAAATGCTACACAATATCGTATACTCGCAAAAAAAATCCAGTTACTTACGACTACCACATAAATCAGAGGGCCTTGAATAGAGTAACCACAATCAGGGACTTAGGCATAATTATGGATTCGACCTTATCATTTATTCCACACATTGATCACATATTAGCTTTGGCTTTTAGAAATCTAGGTTTTATACTACGAATAAGTAAACCCTTTAAACGTCCCGAAACTCTAAAAATTTTATACGTCTCTTTTGTTAGATCTTTCCTTGATTTTTGCAGCACTGTTTGGAGCCCTTGTTATGAAGTTCATATTAGTAGAATAGAAAGAGTTCAAAAATTGTTTATTAAATCCCTAAATTATCGCCAAAATATTTTAAATCAGTCATACACCGATTCATTAAAAAAGTACAATTTACTTTCTCTTTGCAATAGGCGTAAAATGTTTGACATAGTATTTCTATACAAAATTATTAATAACTTAGTCGACTCCTCGTTGTTACTTAGCAGATTGTCATTTGTGTCCAGAGTCCGTCTGCCAGTGCGCTCCTCACGTCCAAAACCACTTTTTGTAACTCCACGATATCATAAAAAATATACACGTAACTCATTTGTGTATCGTTCCACTAACATCTACAATAAAACATTCACAGATATTGATTTATTTAATACATCATTATCAAAGTTTAAATCCGCTCTCTTTCAATGTTTGGCTTGTGAATAATCTAGTTACCCATCATTGAAAATGATGCAGCACTCAATTCGGTAATTGAATCTGAATTGAATCTGGCAGTGTTATAATAATCAGATTTTTAACATAGGTTTTTCTTCTCTATTTTCCTTAATTGGACACCAAATGTTAACTAGTTATCTTATCTTAGAACTTAGTGTATTAATAAATAAATTAATTTATAATGTCCTTTAGTCCTAAAAGTGGCTCAATAAGTTTAAAATATTGTAAAAGTTTAGTTATAGGCACTATAGGTTTTTAGTTATATTAATATTTATCCATGTTACTATCTTTATACATGACTGTTTGTTGCCTTAAATAAATAAAAAAAAAAAAAAAAAAAAAGATTATACAGAAAATAAAACATATCAATCATATAATTATTTTTATTGTTAATGCCAAGATAATTTTAAACAGAATTACGTACATGTACCTTTTACCATTTTCGTCAACAAAATATGTAGCACAAAAAGTAAAAAATTAAATATTTCAAAATTAAACAGCTAACCAATTAATAAGATCTTAGAAAATGCCACAACTAAAAACATAGAAAAATTTCAAAAAGAATTATATCTGAACATTAATAAAAAAAATTGGTAGTAGATCCACGTCTACACCCTGCTCATTTATGTAACACATAAATGAGCAGCGTCGACCGGTGCGATACTACCCTTTCACAGAAAATCATTGTGAAGTGGTTAGCTTCTTAGTGGCTGCCATGTTTCGTCTGGTAAGTGAGAGTTCCGGATGCCCGTTCCTTTTGCCCTTTTCTTAAGGCCACCCGAATGTTAACGTTTGCTAGATAAACCGATGTGACGTTGCATTGTTCTAGGAGCTGTGATGTTGCATTTACTAACAAGTATCTGGTGGTCTTTCCCCTTTCTTTAAGTGCCTACTCCCATTCCTACGAATCCTGTTCGTATACCTTATGAGAAGGTAACGTACAAGTAACACTCCTGTTGTTTTTTGTGTCTATGGGCAGCGGTGAAATCACTTAGCCATCAGGTAACCCGCTTGCTCTTTTTGCCTCTCTTATAATAAAAAAAAATTAAAATAAATACCGTAGATAATATGACCTGAAATTGTGCCGCTGACAATTTATATAATGGCTGTTGTGGACAGCTAGAGACCCACCGCCCCGTCGCCCCTTCATACCCTGTTGCGCCCCGCACACCCCGCGCACCGGAGCCGAGCGACGACCAATGGGCTTGCAGCATCGTCGCGCGGCACTACTCACAGACTGAGACGCTCTCTTGCGGGATATAAGAAGGGCGTTTTGGTCTGTGAGCTGTTCATTTCTGAAGCGGCACTCGAGAAGACAACAAAGAAGACTCAAGACAGAAAATCAAGACTCCACAATTGAAGACCTCTCTCTGTACATATTATCATAGTTAATAGTGCCAAATTATTGTAAATAGTTAATACAGTATAGTTCTACAGTACCATCTTTTCTTCGAGCAGTCCCCTAGCATAGTTAACCTCAGATCAGTCAGTCAATTAGTCAATACAGTCCACTAGCTACAGTAATAAATAAATACAGTCCACTTTTATCCCTTATATTCTTGGTCCATCGTCGCCAGATTCAAGCCAGAAGATTCAAGCAAGAAGTAAGAAGAAACAAGAAAGAAGGCAATTATAGAAGAAAGAACATAATTACAGAAGAGAGAAGATCATTACAGAAGATCTTCAAGGAAGAAAGAAGTTCGTCGACGAAGAGAGAAGATCGTCGGTACTAATTTCTTCCCTGTTTCTTATTACACCTACGTCATATTGTCTGTTTCCAGAAAATTTCTTGTTTCTTAAACCGCGTTTACGCGGCCAGGTGGTTGCTTCCTAACGGTGCCAAACTGTGACCATCTGGTAACGCCCTTGTGTCGGGAACGACGTCCAATACGTGCGTCTTTTTGAAGACGATACGTGCGTCTTTTTGAAGACGATCGGAGGTCGCAACGAGGGACGTCATGAGGAAAACAAGAAGCCAGAAGACACGGAACGATGACGAAACGCCGGTAGGAATGCGGATATTCGAAGAAGCACCCGCGTCCCCGTCCGATTATCTCGCGTTAGCACAAGCGCCCTCCACCGCGCCCCAGGCCCCGCTCGCGCCCGCATCTACGCCCGCGCCCGCGCCCCCGCCGCCGCGCCCCGCTATGTCCGTGTCTACGACCGATCGTTTGGGAGAGGTTAGTACATCCGCGTCGCGCACAGAGACACTCGCCGCGATTATAGAAGATCTTCCGACTACAGAAACTAGTTCGATAGTACGTACCGTCGCGCCAGTAGCAGACGTACATAGACCCGCGCCCCGCGCCCCGCGCCCCGTCGGTCCGATCAGTTCGTTCAGCCCGGTCGACAGTTAGCGCGATAGCAAAATTAAAGCAAATCGAATATAACGCCGCGGAGAAACTAGCTGCAATTAGAAGGAAGCAATTGCAACTCGAAGAAGATCTTATCAAGAAGAAATACGCTAGGGACGTCGCTCAACTGCAAGAAGAAACATATAGGGAAAGTATTAACGAAGACGATTTAGTTGAAAATAGGGTACGCGTTGATAGGTGGTTAGAGAACGTAGAGACTGTGCGGGGGGAGCCGCCCTACCGCCCGTCTCAGCCCGCGCCCCGCATCGAGATAGAGCAGGCCCTACCGAATATGGAAACCGGTTACGACCACGCTGAAGATGCCCAGGGGAGGACGGTAGCGAATGATGTTCAACCACGTCGCGTAGAAACGATACAGAGGGATAGTGGAGTCGCCGTAGAAATGAACCAGGTGGATCGTCGTGTACGGGTTACGTCGCCGTCGCGCGTCCAACGCCGCACTCTATCGCCTATACATAGATCGCCACATCGCCACGTGGATCGTAGATCACCGTCGCCGTGTAGGGATGTAGGTATACATAGATCGCCATCGCCACATCACCACGCGGATCGTAGATAATCGTCACCGTGTCATAGGGATGTAGGTGTACATAGGACGTCAGCGCCACAGCGTAGGCTAGAGGGAGATAGGAATAGAGATAGGTCGCTTACTCCGCGAGGGAAAGAGAGGGGTATAGATCGACCAGCGGAAGCTCTAGAAAACATAATTAGAGTCAGGCCCGCCGCCGCGAAGCAGACGCAGGACTTGCCTATTTTTGCCGGCCGCGGAATGGTTAGCTTTTAAAGCCGCGATGAAAGAATCCACGCGTTTATATGGATTCACAAATACGGAAAATATGGCAAGGTTAAGAAATTGTCTACGTGGTGAGGCTAAGGAAGTAGTATCGGCACTGCTGTTTACCGCAAAGGATCTGGCAGATATTATGCGAACATTGGAGCAGTGTTTTGGCCGCCCGGAAGTAATTATAGATCGTGCGTTAGAGGAACTGAAACGCCTTCCGCGCCCGGGTCAAACCGCTCAGGAATTAAATTCGTTCGCGATTAAGTTACAAATTATAGTATGTATTTTGCAGAACGTCGACGGCAAAGGATATTTACAAAATCCGATGCTAACTAGGGAAGTCACTAGCAAACTTAGCCCTCATTTACGGTCTCGTTGGTGCGATTATGCGGAGCACTACGGAAGTGCAGACGAACCGGACATCGTCACACTATCTCGGTTCATGATGAGAGAGGCTGACCGTGGGTTAAGTCATGCCTATACGTCCGTAGCGCCGACTAAGGAATCGCCCGTAAGACGAGAGGCGCCGCCGTCGAAAAGGATTATAGTGACACGCCGCGTAGAGGATAGGGCCCGCGACGTAAAGACGTTCACCGCCCAGGAGGACACCGGTAGTGCCTCATGTATGTGTTGCGGGGGTGAACACGTAATCGCCAAATGTAGGAAGATAGCGCAAATGGGTTTGGACGACCGGTGGAAGTGGGTTAAGGAAGATGGGGTGTGTTTTAGGTGTTTAAATAGTAAACACCGACGATTTAGATGTAAAGCTAAGAAATGCGGCGTCGACGGCTGCAACGCCCCCCACCATGCCCTCCTTCACGCCCGCAAGACCCGCGCACCTGAGACATCGGCAAGACCGTGCTCGTCGCGTCTAACGTTGGTAGTAATGCGTCCGTATTGTTGAAAGTGTGTCCCATTACCTTACGCGGACCGCGTGGTAGGGAAATAGATACGTATGCGCTGCTTGACGAAGGCTCTACTATTACGTTAATCGACGACGACTTAGCTCGCGAGTTAGGAGCGGAAGGACCGGTAAAGCCGCTGAATATTAGAGGCATACGTGGCAAGACGCGCAGTGAGGTGTATAATATAAATGCGCGGACAATAGCAAATTTAAAGATAGGTTCGCAATCTGTAAGTAAGGAGTGTTTACGTTTAAAACACTTACGCGACCTACCGAGTTCGGTTTGTTACGACGACGCAAAACCGAGATTATTATTAGGCGCCGACAACTGGCATTTAATAACCACCCGTAATTTAAGAATAGGACGTCGAAGGCAGCCTATAGCTGCACGTACGTTGTTAGGGTGGGTAATACAGGGAACCGTGCCGCGATTCACGTGTAGGGAAGACGGTGAGACCGTATTACATGTCGTAAGCGTTAGCGGACGGTCAGATAGGGTCATCCGAACGTTTGCAAGTCAGGACAAGGAGCTAACGGAACTCCTCAAACGGCAGTACGAGATAGATTCCATAGGTATCTCGCTAAAGAGTAGGCCGCGACGGGAAGAGGAGCGCGCTGTCGAGATATTCCAGCGCACCGTCAAGAAGGTCGGCGAGCAATACCAAGTTGGACTGCCATGGAAGGACGACAACGTGCGGATGCCACCCAGCTACGAAATGGCAGCTCGAAAACTACGGACGATTGAGAGAAAAATTGACCAGTCACCGGAGTTTCGAGACGCCTACACAGCCCAGATAGACAACCTCCTGGTAAAAAGATACGCAAGGGAAGCCGAGGGGACAGAGAGAGAGGACCCCAAGAGCTGGTACCTGCCACACTTCGCCGTACGGAACCCGAACAAGCCGGGGAAGACAAGAGTAGTGTTCGACGCGGCAGCGCTCGCATCCGGTAGATGTCTTAATGACTATCTACTCGACGGCCCCGACTTATTACGGAACTTACCGGGTATACTGTTTAGATTTAGGGAAAATGAAATTGCCGTGTCCGCGGATATTAGGAAGATGTTTTTACATGTGAAGATCGGCCGTCGCGACCAACCCGCGCAATTGTTTCTGTGGCGAGGTAACGAGCGATCCAGCCCACCGCGGGAGTACGTTATGATACCGATGATTTTCGGTGCGAGGAGCTCGCCGTTTCTCGCACATAGTGTTAGAGATCATAACGCGCGCGCACACGCAGAAACACATCCGTTGGCGCTTAACGCTATCGTACGTAGTCATTATATGGACGACTACTTAGACAGTTATGCTACGGTAGAGGAAGCGGTAAATACGGCAAGGCTATTTAACGATTTCTATATTTCTTCTTCTTTCTTTCTCTTCTTCTTCTTCTTCTTTCTTCTTTTATTTACGATTTTGAAGGCGATTTAACCAGTGGTAGAGCCAGGCGGCAGCTTTTGCTGTCGCACGGATGGGCCGGCTCAAACCGGGGTGGTACCACGACCTCACAGAAAACCAGCGTGAAGTAGATGTTTACCTCTGCGTTTCGCTTGGTGAGTGCAGGTAGCCGGAGGCCCTTTTTACTGGAAATGAGGCATTCCATCTTAGTCCTCACGGGTGACAACGCATCTACATTTTGATTTGTAATAGAGGATAGATGTAGATGTCTATGGGCCGCAGCAACCACTTACCATCAGGTGGACTGTGTGCTCGTTTGTCACCCTTATCCTATTAAAAAAAAGGCAGGTTACAGAAGTGCACCAGAAGGCCGGTTTCACCTTGGCAGGCTGGAATTCTAACCACGCAGCCCTATTGGAAGACAAGCCGGAGGAACTACTGGCGAGCAAGCCTAAGGAAGTAGGCTTAAGGCAAGACAGCCCAGGCAGGACCCTAGGGTTGTTATGGATGGCCGACGAAGACGCCCTGACGTTCAACACCTCTATGAATAGGGTGCCACAGGAAGTAAAGGCGCTACAGCGACCACCTACTAAGAGGGAAGCATTAAGCGCAGTCATGTCGGTGTTTGACCCACTCGGACTGCTTAGCTACCTCACCATCACCGCCAAGATCCTGCTACAAGACCTATGGCGAATGAAGAAGGTCGGATGGGATGATGAACTGCCCGAGAAGGCAGCGGATGAATTCCAGAGGTGGCTGCGAGTCGTCGAGGAGGTGTCACGACTGCGACTGCCTAGGTGCTATGCTCCTACGGGGGGAGTGGTAGAGCGTCAACTTCACGTTTTTAACGACGCAAGCGAACGTGCGTACGCATCCGCGGCATATTGGCGTATACGATATCGTGACGGAACGATTAGGGTACGATTAGTGGCGGCCAAGGCGAAAGTCGCCCCGATAAAGGCGCAAAGCATACCGCGTTTAGATTTGCAGGCGAATTTGATAGGCGCGCGACTCGCGGAATTCGTGCAAGGCGAGCACAGAGTGGTAGCCGATAAGGTAGTGTATTGGACAGACTCCACTACGGCGCTCCACTGGATACAGAACGATACGGCGCGTTACACCCCATACGTGGCTCATAGGTTAGGGGAGATAGCAGAGAAGACGTCACCCGAGCAATGGATGTGGATACCGACCGCAGATAACATCGCGGATCAGGCGACGCGCGTAAATTATATGAACAAAGAAGAGAGCGGCAGATGGTTCACGGGACCGCTATTCCTGTACGAGGATGAAGACAGATGGCCTTGCCGGCAAGAAGAGAAGGCAGGGAATGAAGATGAGGAACTGGAGGAAGTCGTGGCGCACCAGAGCGACACCAAGGACGCTCCACACCTGCCGGACATAGAGAGATTCTCTTCCTACGAGAGATTAATCAGGGCCACTGCATGGATACTACAGTTCGTCGATGCCATAAGAGGAAGGGCGCACGGACTGACATTGCAGCACATCCAGAGAGCAGAGCGGATGTGGATAGAGCATAGCCAACATGAGAGCTTCGCTGAAGACATCAGTCGACTTCAGCGGGGGAAGAACCTGGCAACCGGCAGCGCATTAAGGAAGCTCGACCCCATACTGGAGGATGGCGTATTACGAGCCAGAGGAAGAATCGACGCAGCCGACGTGGACAGCCAGATGAAGAGGTCCATCATACTAAACGGACGCCACCATTTTGTGAAGCTCCTTGTGGACAAGGCGCATCAGGAAAAAAGCCACGCCAACAGGGAGAGGGTGGTAAACGACCTACGCACCAGATATCATATCCTCCGATTACGACCAACAGTAAGAGAAGTGGAGCGGAGATGTCTGCGATGCAGGGTACGCAAGGCGACACCACGGCCAGCGGTTATAGGAGACCTACCACCTGAACGATTAGGAACATTCGCGCGACCATTCACCTACACCGGAATCGATTATTTCGGGCCTATAACAGTGACTATAGGACGTCGGCATGAAAAACGGTGGGTAGCGTTATTGACCTGTTTTACGACGCGCGCGGTGCATTTAGAATTAGTGTACTCCCTTACGACGGACTCGGCGATATCGGCATTGCGGCGCATGGCGGCTAGGCGTGGATGGCCACGGGTCATCTACTCTGACAACGGAACGAATTTTCATGGGGCAGATACCGAACTGCAACGGGCCATGGAAGAGTGGGCACCACAGCTGAAGAACTACGCGCTGACTCGGCGGACAGATTGGAAATTCATCGCACTGGGCGGGCCGAACCAGGGAGGCGCATGGGAGCGTCTCGTGCGCTCAGTGAAGACCGCACTCGAAGCCACTCTGCATCAGAAGAGCCCACGGGAGGAGAAGTTAGCGACGCTCCTCACAGGAGCTGAGAACACAGTCAACTCTCGACCGTTGACGCACGTACTGGTCCACATCAACGAGGAAGAGGCGCTGACACCCAACCATTTCCTGCTGTTGGGACCATCGAGCCTACCAGTCACCGCGCCGTGCACACCTAGTGATCGTTGGGCGCGGCGCAAGGACTCGCCGACGAATATTGGAGGCGGTGGATTAAAGAGTACCGGCCGACGCTGGTTGCGCGCGGGGACTCTCGGGATGTTCAGCAGCGCCAGATCCAAGAAGAGGACCTCGTCGTGGTGGCAGATAGCAACATGCCACGGAACGTGTGGCCACGGGGAATCGTAACGAGGACCTTTCCCGGACCAGACGACGTAGTGCGCAACGTGGAGGTGAGGACCACGCGCGGAGTGCTGCGGCGGCCAGTCAGAAGATCGCCGTCCTCCCGAGGGAAGCTTAGGCTCGCAAGCTACGCCGGGGGGAGGATGTTGCGGACAGCTAGAGACCCGCCGCCCCGTCGCCCCTTCATACCCCGTTGCGCCCCGCACACCCCACTCACCGGAGCCGAGCGACGACCAATGGGCGTGAAGCATCTTCGCGCGGCACTACTCACAGACTGAGACGCTCTCTTGCGGGATATAAGAAGGGCGTTTTGGTCTGTGAGCTGTTCATTTCTGAAGCGGCACTCGAGAAGACAAAAAAGAAGACTCAAGACAGAAAATCAAGACTCCACAATTGAAGACCTCTCTCTGTACATATTATCATAGTTAATAGTGCCAAATTATTGTAAATAGTTAATACAGTATAGTTCTACAGTACCATCTTTTCTTCGAGCAGTCCCCTAGCATAGTTAACCTCAGATCAGTCAGTCAATTAGTCAATACAGTCCACTAGCTACAGTAATAAATAAATACAGTCCACTTCGATCCCTTATAATAGCTGTAACAAAACAAAACATTTTTTCAGGTACAGTTTGAGAACATGAGACCATTTGTATGACTTTTGAAAACGGGGCAAGATGGAAACTTTTATATGTTTATCTTACCCCGTGAAATATTGGCGGGCATAGTAGGAATGTTACAATAAATCCTAAAATCCAAAAAGTAGCGATATTTAGACATGGCAACATAACTACCAATTAAAAATAATAAGTATGTATACAAATAAAAAACTCGTACCTACCTCGTTCATCAAGTTACACGACACGGAGTAAGATTAAAACTCCCGACTTGCTCGCGTAAAATTCACAGCGTAGATATTCCCTTATAACACGCAACCGATCCTTTAAAACGACAAGTGCCGACTTATGTGTGGTACGTAACAAAATGGCGGTCTTATGAATGTTGCCTGCATTGGATAAATTACACAAAATCTGTCTTTACTGATACTTTTTTGTGTTACCCCGTTTTTATCTTCCCTCCACTCACCCTACAGTGTTATAACAACAATCTGTTACATCAATATAACTATCAATCAACGGAATATTTTGCCATTATTCATACATCAATATAGCGATGGAGACATTTGCAAACGTTTGGGATTTTTCTTAGATTAGAAATAAATATTAACAATATCAACAAAAATGATAATATTTAATATTATTATTATGTATGTTCGATAATAATTAGGTTTGTTAACGTAGAATACATAAAAGAGCTTTATAATTATTACATATAAAGACTATCGGCCTTACTCAGCCTTCATCTCAAAATATACTCCAAAGAGAGCTAATAATCTTTCGTTTACCAGATGTCGCTAGTAGGGACTGATGTTAAGTTTTTCGTTACTCAATATCTTAAATAAATTGAGAAGTGACGTTATAAATAAAATGTTATGGGTTTCTAAAGTATTAGATAAATACAAAAAACAATGCCGCAGTGATTTGTTCTTTAATGTTTTTCACATTTTTAACTCATTTTTATTTTTTTTTTACTTGTAGGAATATCTATAGTATCATTTCTGATCTAATCTAATTAATATAAAATATAACTAAAATTACAAAAAGAAACATTAACCCTTACATTTTCCCAACAAACCAACTTTCACGTTATGTAATTTTCACCTCGTTTCTAAGTAGCGCTGCCCAAAAGCGGTGCCAAAAAATGTCGTGGATTGAGAAGTGTCGTCATTTAAGAAACTTAAAGTGGCTCTCTCTCTCTCTCTGTGCCTCTCTTTCTCTCTCTATCTTTATCTCTCTTCACTTGAAGGCAATAGAAGGAGACAGGTATAGAATTTAAGGAAGCGTAGTAAACTAGTAAATAGTAAGGTCATATAGTTTCAATAAGTAAACTAAAGCCATAGAATTATTAGGATTAGCCCTTTTTGAACGCAATTTAAATTAATGCTTGAATTAACGGAATAAAATCTGTGTATGTCGTGGACGTCTAGTAGAGATTGCGCGTAGATGATTGAAATTAAAATAGTCAATTTTATGTAATAAATTCATACAACTAAAAAAAAATATTAGTGCCATCGTCATAACATACTGATGATAGGATACAATAGGATATGACAATGACAATAATTAATGATAGTAACAAATTGGTAGGACAAAGTCTAATCTACTTTTTTCAAAGATTTGCATTTTACATTTTAAGCACGCAGATGGTAGGCAATAAATTTATTAGGTACGTGTTTGGCTCAATTCGTCCTAAATAGAACAACATTTGGGAGGCTTATTGGAGAAATTAACTTGTATAAATAAAGTCTTACATAACGAGCTTAAGTAGTACCTATGCGTTCAAGTTTATTTGATGAAATATACCTAAATACAATCTAACGTTTTAGAGGTTAGACGACAGGCTACAAATTTAACGCGATACGTTCATATCCGCCATTCGATTACTAGTGTGAAATTAAATTAAATAAATCGACATCAATCGTTCGAGATTTAGCGATTATGTTTATTTTCTCCACTAATGCATATTAAAAAAAATATGTTGTGTTTATATTTTATTCTAAAATATTTATTCATATCTTAACTTGTAGTTAAGATATGAATAAATATTATCCGAAATATTATCAGAGCCATCTATCGGATCCTAGACTAACTATAAACTATCGTCTTAACAAAACAAATAGGCTGTGTAGATATGACCTCGATCAGTCAAGTCATTCATAAGATCACTAACGCAATTTGAAGTTGTATTATAGTTTAATAAACACTTAAACATGGAATTATATATAATATATATATATATATATATATATATATATATATATATATATATATATATATATATTTATTTATATATAATTATAATATATATATATATATATATATATATATATATATATATATATATATATATATATATTACTTTAAGACCTAGGAAATGTCTATTCCAAATGTCATGTGTGTTCCACACAGCCAGAAGGGAGAATTTTACTGTTGAGTTATGCTTAATTCTCAATAACTACTTATTACACAGGAACTCATGCTGTAGCTATATTGTGGTTGTAGTACGAATGGGTTGGCTTGACCGGTGTAGAAAAACGCTCTCACAGAATACAAGCGTAAAATAGCAGCTTAATGCAGCTGTTTCGCCTGGTCTGTGTAAAGAACCGGAGACCCGTTTTACTGGAAACAAGGCATTCCATCGTGGTACTCATGGGTAACAAAGCATCTGCATTTAGATCCTTAATTGAATATAAATATAGAAGAAATATTTTCAAAGTGCAAGTTTGGCCTCACATGAAATACTGTTCTTATCTCCGGGCCGGGGCACCCCAGTGCCAGCTCCTTCTACTTGACCGCATCCAACGCAGAGCGATTCGAATCATCGACGACCGAGGTCTTTCTGATCGGCTCGATTCACTGGCGCTGCGTAGGGATGTTGCATCCCTTTGCATTTTATATCGCATCTACCATGGGAAGTGCTCTGAGGAATTGATCGGATTATTATTATTCGGAAACGGGAATTTCTGGGCCCAATTGTAATAAGTTGAAATATGGTTTAAAAAAGCGTTATACCTTTCTATTTCAAAATAATAAAATATTGGCCAATTCACTATCTGGAAGACGAGAAATCTTGAAAATACGTTTATGTCACGAATAAAATAGGAAATCGATTAGGTGCTTTAATCGATTAATGTGAATGAGATTTAACAATTAAACATAAAAACAACTTACATCAGATGATTGATTCAATCAAAGTAAATAGATACTTTACACTATATTAACATAGTGTCTACAGTTTAAAATATAATATGTTAACATAATAAAAATAAATCTTAAAATCGATTCACGTTTACAGTTCGATTTATTACTTGTTTTTGTCAACTGTATTTTTAATCTGTGCTGATAGTGACAGCTCCTGCATAACTCAACTCAATCTATGATCACTCATCTTGTATCGTTTAGTACGTGTGTGTTTTAAGTGTTTCCCGTTGTTTTATTGTTTTATATTGCTCGACCACTCCTTTCTTTCTACGGACTTCTGATCTTACTTAATTTGTACAAGGCTTGCTAACATACCGAACACCGATAATCTTGTTTACTCTTTGACTTTGGCTCATAATTGTGGATTTTACGGCCTGGATTTTATCTATTAGATAGTGACTCAATGGATCGCCGTGTGAATTGTCGCATAGCGACTAGTTGCTGTAATACACTAGACCCACTATCGACAAAATAGCAAACGCACTTCAAAAATCAGCTGTTTAGTATAGTTTTTTGCCAACTTGTTGCGTAACCTCACTTTTACTAAATCTCTTATAACTCTGCACACAGATTGCCAAAGGCGGCAGAATTTTTAGTGAAATTTTGATAATATATAAGCTATTAATTGTCACCACTTTCATCTTTTTACAATCTGGGCCCAAGAATGTATGAAAGCGTATCAGTCTCCTTTCACGAACGCACATCGCGTCAAAATTGAAAAAAAAAGTTGATGATACTATTCTCACCATCTGGATACTTGGCGCTCCACCACTGTGTGTTTTACTAGGAGTTTTCTTCCTCGTACAACTCCTCTGTGGAATTGTTTACCACCGGCAATTTTTCCGGAACGATACGACTTAGGGACCTTCAAGAAAAGAACTTACTCCTTTCTAAAAGGCTGGCAACGCACCTGCAATTCTTCTGGTGTGGCAGTTGTTCATAGGCGGCGGTAGTCACATACCATCAGATGAGCCGCATGCTCGTTTGCCGCCTCTTCCATAAAAAATAGAATTCTATCGACCGCAGTATCCACTTATCATCTGTGAACTGTGTGCTGGTTTGTCACCCTTATTATATAAAAAAGGAACCTCGCATTTTTCCGGGATTAAAATTATCCTGTGTGTTATTCCAAGACCTGACACAATCAATATAATTAAAAGCCATTCAAAATAATGTTTTAGATCTAGCTAAAAGAAATTGTGCATTTTCGGTCCATAAACTCAATCCTCCAAAAAAAAATTCAAAAAGATCCTTGCTGTGAAAGACAAACTAACAAACATAGTTTTGTATTTATAATATTAAGTAGGGATATAGATAATTAGATATTTTTTTAGGGCGAATTTGCACGTATACTATATAATAATTATTTGCTTTGTTGGGAGAAAATTTGGTTAAAGAATGATTCAGTACCATTAAATTGTACCTAATCTTCGCTGATACTACATTTAGTTTATTACTTGAAGATACAGTAAACCTTTAATGAATGAATTACTGAAATATACTTTATTGTATACCAGAAAAACATAAGAGAGAGAAAAAAGATACAAATTACATATTTAAAGGTAGAATTGACGGCCTTATCAAATCGATCTCTACCAGGCAACCACATTGCAAAGGATTTAATGACCAGTGAGAAAGAGTGAGGGTGTACGTATGTTATTAGAAAGTATACACGAGATAAATATAATTATATACTCGATAAATACAGACATAATAATATACATTATATATAATAATATACAGTTCAATTATAAACATATAGAAAGACATATACAAGAAACATTTTCCGGAATATCGGTTTTCGCCATAGCCTTTGTGTAAAATTGCAAACCAAAAAAAGATTTTTTCAATACCTTTTTTATATCGCATATCCTTAGTCTTTAAGATAATTATTCATTTTACCAGTTTTACGATTTCACCAAATGTCCTAGATATTTTCGAGATATAATATAGTTTTGATCACTTCTGAAATTGTTCTCTATCTATTTGTAAAGTTTCATCACAATCGATTGAGTTTTGGCCGTTTAAAGAATAGTGGAGATCCCTGCCATGTCAGGTGTTCTGCCCGGGGAGCGGCTACTGCTCCGTGTGTTGTTACGAAGATGTTCTATAAATCGTGAACTTCAGAACTTTGACAGCGCATTTTAGGTGTGTAGTGCGCTTCGCGTACGCCGCGACGACAGCGCCACCACAACATAAATAACCCTTATGTCCGTCTATCTTTCTGCCCGTCCGCCTACCAGTCTGTCCGGGATAATGTTTGGCAAGACTGGATAGATCGCAACGTAACTTCACGAATAGATAGAGAGACGTGCTAGGAGTGATCTTGTCTAGGATATATTTCTAGTATTATCTATTATATTATATAGTTATAGTCTAGGATTATCCAAACTACATAGTTTGGATAAAATTTATTCAAATAACCGAAAAACAGTTAAAATAAATGATATTTGATACATTATCTATACATATGAATAAAATAGAGGTGTCTGTCTGAAAATTCTAAATAACTGCCTTTTATTGAGCATTCCATTAAGACGTGAATAAATTTTTTTAAAATTTTAGTCTGTATGTCTGTCTATCTGTCTGTCCGTCCAATAAATCTAATCTTCGCAAAGACTGATGTTAATGAAACTTGACGAACAGGTAAAAGCAATGCTAGGAGTGATTTAGTCTAGACTCTAGGCTATATTTCATCAGAAAAACTTAGAGATATTTTTTTCGAAAAATTGATTAAATAAATGGTCTTTAATGATTACCTGAAATATAAAAAAAACGCTACATTAAAAGATCCTACCCAGGTGAAACCGGGGTTGGTCGGTAGTTAATTATAAAAAAGATAAGGGCTACTAAGAATTTTATGTTGTTTTTATTACTAATTTATATACGATACGTAAGAGTATTTTATCAACTTATTAAAACTTTATGTTTGAGATTTATTAAAATATGTGCGGTTACATAATTCTTGTTGCAGCTTGCATACTTAAAAGTAGTTCACTGCTGTTGTTCCCACACTCTCGTTAACAGTTTCGTAGCTGGGGTGTTTCCGCTGCATTAATTATTACAGTAACAAAAAGGTGTTAAATTAATCACTGTTGTATTAACAACCGTGTATCGTTTAACATTATAGTTTCAATTGCATGAACATAACAATCGTTAGACGTTAGTTGTTTCTGTACTCTTTAATTAAGTATATCGTTATTTTTAATTCTCTAAAATTTAGGCTATTTGACAAAGTTGGGTGATAACAATTCCCCAGTAATTGCTCCTGAAAGGAAATTGGTCATTTATTTTATGTAGTTTCTTTACATGGGAAGTTCATTAATTCATCACAGCCTTTCACAAGTCCACTGCTGAACTTAGGCCTCCACGGAGGAATGTCACAAAGCACGGTCCTGAGCCACCTGGATCCATCAACTTCCTGCATGTCTTATCAGGTCGTCACTCCGTCTAGTAAGGGGTTAGTTTCTATTCATGGAAAATAAATTGTATGATTCATAAAGTATGGAATGAGAAGCATCATTTTAACTAACCCAGAAACCATTATTTAAATTCTAAGATTCCGCCCCTTTACATCAATGTATTGGCGGACTTCATATGACCTTGTAATATTTTCTGTAACTTCTCAGCCCTAAAATCCTGTTTGGAATGACAGGAAATTTAAAAGATAGGACTTATGTATTACTTTATTCTATCATGATATTATTTATGATATAAAACAAAGTTAATTTGCTAAATTACAAATGAAATGGAATAATAAATACCTTTAACTAGGTACTTTAGTTGTATTTGTGTTATAAATCATTAATCATTCTAATTGATTGCAAAAATATGTGGAACCTTTTTTTCAATAATTTAAAATTAAAAATTTTGTACAGCCGACTTCAATATAAGCGACTTCAATATAGGTTAATTAAGAATAACTCAATAACCATTGGTCTGACCTTGATCAAATTTATATGGGACCACACGAGAACTATCAGCTTTCATACAAAAAAGAATCATCGAAATCGGTTCGCCCAGTACAAAGTTATGAGGTAACACACAAAAAAACATACAGTCGAATTGAGTACCGTCTCCTTTTTGGAAGTCGGCAAAAAACTATCTTAGGTACGGGTTTGCTTAAACTTTAATCAACAAGATTAGTTAACTTTACTAAATAACCGGTAAGAAGCAAGAAAATCACAGCGCCTGACTAAAATAATGAAAATGAAACTTGTAAGCAAAGTTCTACACTAAAAGAGCCGCAGGCACTTCCATAATACTTCAGTAAGTACACACTTGCTCTCATAAAATAATAATATCCATATATATATAATAGTTTCAAATTTTAGTCTAATTATAAAAATTTATATGTCAAGTGTACGAGCTAGATAATTAAAAACAAACTTAGAACTTACATACATCTGAGGATTATTATTTTCAAATACGTATTAAATACTTCTTCCACATTTTTTTAGACATGCAAGTTTCTTTATGATGTTCTATTCTCACCAAGAGTTTCACACGAGGAAATCAACAGTCGAAATTGTAATTAATCAGTTATTTACAGGTGGTAGTACTCCTTTTCTGCCTAGGAGAGCGTCTGGCTGGGTATTTACATGGTAGAGCCATACTGCAGCTACGAGGGTGACACTGAATGTTTTTAGAACTGGCCACTTGTAAACGGTATAATAAAAAAATTTGTTCAAATTTTGAAAATGGAACTCTTTGCCAATATTAGCTATAATAAACTGCCAGCTCATAAAGTACCTTGAGAACCACCGCACCGCATTGGCGGTCTCTTATCTGCTGGTTCTAATTTTAATTTACCTGACTCATAGATGAGCTGAAGTAGTAGAGTCCAAGAGGGAGGACTTGGTAGTGCCTAGTGATGTTAGTTTGGACATAGCAAAAGCCTTAGATCGGCTTTGGCCCAAAGCGCTACTTTAGAAGCTTCCTTCCTATGGGCTTCCCGAGAAATTGTGCAATCGGATCATCAGTTTTCTTGCAAATCGGATAATCAAGGTTGAAGCAGATGGTACATACTCCGACTACGAGCCTATTAATGCTAGTGGTCCACAAGGCTGCGTTATTGCTGTTACTGGTTCTAACACTGGTGAAGCTTTTTAACCCGTTATCGAGTACGCACCAAACCTGTGTCTGAACTGGACTTTAATAAACAGAACCTCGGATTGAGAACAACTGTAGTTCAGTTTAAACGTCAGAAGACATATGTTTGCGCATCTACCGGAAAAAGAACCCCTTTGTCGTATATCTCCAATATCAAGTCACTCCCCATGCTGCCTCAGCTAGCATCGGAATCCTCGGCATTGACATAGTGAATGACGTACAGTTCCGTGGTCACTTAAAAGAGTAGGCTAAATTACCCTCTAAAAAGCTTGGCGTGCTCAGCGGAATGAGACAGTATTTCATACACCGCTTGCAACTTTACAGGAGGCGTAAATTGGCCCTCTCACGGTACCATTCTCATATCTGGACTGGGTTACCCTAGTACTAGCTCCTTTCACTTAACCGCATCCAACGAAGAGTGACTTGAATCGTCGACGACCGAGTTATTTTTGATTGACTCGTTTCACTGGCGCTGCTAAAATATGTTGCATCCCATATTTTCCATCGAACTTTTCCACGGGAACTACTTAAAAATTGTTTTTGGATTAATTCCAGGCGCCAAATTCCACCAACGCATATCGGGACAAATCTCACGGTACCATTCGTACCGCTTGAATGCTTGGCGGACCATCATTAATGTGTAATCTACTAGGAGTTTTCTTGCTCGCGAGACTTCTTTGCGGAATCATCTATCACCGGCGCTTTTTCCGGACCGATACGACTTAGAGACCTACAAGAAACGAACTTAGTCCTTTTAAACTGGCCGGCAACGCCCCTGCAATTTCCCTGGTATTACAATTGTTCATGGGCGATGATCAACACTTACTGTCAGGAAAATTTGATATAGCGTTGGCGAGACCGCGGAATGGCAAGCTAGTAAAATATATAAATCTGGTATATTCGTAGACTGGGCAGGCACAGACAGAACTGGCCGGTGGGGGGGGGGGGGGCATATGCATAGTAAGCCGAGTCATGTCGGAACTCCAAATAGATGTCTATGAGCCACAACATCCACTTACCATCAGGTGGACTGTGTACTCATTTGTCATCCTAATTCTATAAACATTCTTTTACCTATTTCTGCTGCCAAGAAATAGTACCTGCAGTGCCGTGTTCTCTTCTAAAGGGCTTAGGGAGCTAGTAACTACAGGCTGCGTGGAATTCCATCTTAGTCCTCAGAGGTGACAAGGTGGAAAGTGACTGTGCGAAAGTATTTGAACCTGATATTTTGGAAGGTCTGGAAACTGGACTATATACCATAGATCCTTCCTGGCATTGCAGTTTATCTGTTTGTGAAGTTTCACAATCGGTTTATCTATACGAAGATTAGCCCGGGCACATAGACTATATAGATAGTTTAACAGAAAGCAAATATTTGGACACTATAGACAGACACTTTTACTGGTTCTTTCAAAAGCAGAGTTTGTTTCACACCGGTGTTAAAAGCATGAAGATTTTCAATAGATATTACTTGTAAATAAACGGTGGAAAATTTCAACAATATTTTGCTTGAACTATGCAATATGCATGCTCCTCTTTGATCGTTCTATATAAAAAAAAACATTCTTATCCGTGGATAACCTATACTGTAAAAGAAATCATTAAACTGTGCGATGAATCACATGCCAAAAGTAGATTTACGAAACTTGATATTCATAAACAATATTACAAAGAATTAAAAATCATTGTAAGGACGGCAATTGATAGTAAAAATCCCCGTTATTTGTGGAAAAATATTAAACAAAATGTTGCTAATTTTAAGAAAAAAGACTTTGAACTGCCAACTCATTTATGTAATCCAAATAATATAAATCATTATTTTCTTGAGCTTCCCGGTAATGATGAAGTCAGTATATCACGTATAACTAGCTATGAATTTGATAGATTTGGACCTAACACTTTTAAGCTTAACACTGTTAATGAAACAGCTGTTCTCAACATAATAAAATCTTTTAAAATAAATGCACAAGGTCATGATGGCATTACTCTGAACATGATATTGTTAACTCTACCCCGAATATTAACAGTTATTACCAGAATAATTAACAAATCTATTGAAACAGGTGTATTCCCAAAGCAATGGAAAGTAGCTTTAGTAAAACCGACTCCCAAAAAGCCCAATCCATATGACTACAAGGATCTTTGTCCTGTGTACACAGATGACGGAGTATCTTGAGGCTATTAATATTCTGCCGAAAAGCAATCTGGATTCAGAAAGTCATATCATCGGAATAGTGTCAGATAAGACTCGCTCTTGGATCGTTACTCACACTTGCGTGTGGCTCCAACGATGATGTGTACAGCTGCCCATAGAACCTCTCAATCTCACTCAAAATCTCAGGTGCCCCGATGCAGCCCGATACGATGCTGCCACACTCGGTCTTCAGCTTTGACAGTTGGCTCTTTCTGGCAGACAGATCTCTGGCAAAGACTTTGAAGCTTTGGTTTCGCTCAATTGCTTCTTCAATACAAGCTGTATTGAAGTTGCGTAAGTCCCGCCACATGCATTTTGATATCCGTCTGTTCAGTTGCTTGTATGCTATCAAATCTACTGAAGACTGCAGCTTCATATCCTGTCTAACAGCCATGAGAATAAGAGTGTGATCGGAGAGTTTTTGTGTTCTTCTGCGGCGGGTCTTGCAAAACTTAGATCCGACCGCATGGACAGTTTCCACGGTGTCATTCATATCGTCCACTGCATTGCAATCTTCTAGGCTCTTAAAACGGTTTTGTAGCTCAAGCTGAAAGGTTTTGGAAATTTGGATTAGAGGCAGTGGCGTAGCGTGCCTTAGATGGGCCCCGTATCAAAATTTGTTGAGGGGCCCCAATAACGAGTAAAGATTTCATAAAAGGAACAAAAACGCTTGCATTGAATTGAAATTATTATATATTGATTTTAAATTATTACTTATTTATTTTATTTTATTTGGAAGACCAACAGCTATCATAATTAGGTTAGATAATATTAATAACTATAGTAAACCAATTAAAGGTCCTCACTAATAGGTGAATTTACAACAGTAATAAACACGATTCAACACTCAAGAGTATCCAATACCAAGTGAGGGCTTATCTGATATAACATATATTATACATATAAAAGAGAAAAAAAATAAACACAAATATAAAAGAAGTAAATCGTTAGTTTTGTAACAAACGCATCAATATCTCACTTAGAGCTAAAATAATACATTATTAAGTATGCGCTTGGCTGACGCATCGCTAGTGCTAAACAAATTGAAGCCAAACTCTTTAGCTAGCTTGTTAAAATTATTGCTCGCTCGCCAAATAAATGTATTTTGTCTGTAATTTGTAGATGCAAACGGGAGACTTAAAAGTTTGTTGTGTCTAAAAGGTTTGGCAGGACAGCTAACATCTAGTTGAGATGAAAGTTCAGGAGTGTCAATAGCACTACAAGCTATTTTTAACAGAAAAGTGAGATCAGCAATCTCACGGCGCTTAGCAAGAGGAAGAAGGTGATGTTTTTTACAAAAACTAATATAATTATCAGAGGTATAGCGATAGTCTTTAGTTACTTACAATTAATACTCCTAGGAACTATAAACTAGCCAAACATCATCATCATCATCATCATTACGGCTCTTCACAAGTCCACTGCTGAACATAGGCCTCCCCCAAGGAATGCCACAAAGCACGGTCCTGAGCCACCTGTCCGCAGGTACGAGGCCGCCACTCGAGAACCTTTTTTCCCTATCGGTTGTCGGTTCTTCGAGCTATATGGCCGGCCCATTGCCACTTCAGCTTACTAATCCGTTGGGCTATGTCGGTCACTCTGGTTCTACTGCGGATATCCTCATTTCTAAGTTTATCACGCAAAGAATCTCCGAGCATAGCCCTCTCCATAGCTTTCTGAGCGACCTTGAGCTTCCTCATCCGGCCAGCAGTGAAGGACCACGTCTCAGTTCCATATGTAATCACTGGCAACACGCACTGGTTGTACAGTCTCGTTTTCAAGTTTTGAGGTATACCTGACGAGAAGATGTGCCGTAATTTCCCGAACGCTGCCCAACCGAGTTGAATCCGTCGATTGAAATCTCGGTCGCAGTTGGACTTACCTAATCGGACGATTTGTCCCAGGTAAATATACTTGTCAACAACTTCGAGCTTAGTGCTCCCAACAACTACCGGCATAGGTGTGACATGGACATTAAACATAGTTTTTGTTTTGTCCAACTTCATCTTAAGACCTATCCGTTGGGAAACACTATTGAGATCATTGAGCATAGCGCTTAGGTCCTCCAGCGATTCTGCTATAAGGACTATATCGTCGGCAAATCGAAGGTGAGTGATGTACTCGCCATTGATGTTAATATCGTATATTTTCCAGTCCAGAAACTTGAAAACGTGTTCCAATGCAGCGGTGAAGAGTTTCGGGGATATAACGTCACCCTGTTTTACACCTCTCTGCAATTGGATAGGTTTCGTACTCTGATTCTGTACTCGGATAGCCATCGTAGCTCTACTGTGCAAGCACTTCAGCACTTCGATATACCGAGAGTCAACTTGGCACCGCTGAAGGGACTGAAGCACCGCCCAAATTTCGACGGAATCAAAAGCTTTCTCATAGTCTACATACGCCAGACATAGTGGCAAATTGTACTCCTCGGACTTCTGTACAATTTGCCGAAGGGTATGTATGTGGCCTATGGTGCTAAAGCCTTTTCGGAAACTGGCTTGTTCGGAAGGCCGGAAGTCGTCAAGTCTGCGCGCGAGACGATTCATAATGACTCACGAAAACAGCACGTAGATGCGACTCAGAAGGGAAATCGGTCTGTAGTTCTTCAAGAGAGCGTTGTCACCTTTCTTGAAGAACAAGACCACCGCACTTCTGCTCCACGCCTTTGGTGTAATGCCACCATGGAGAACGGAATTAAAGAGCTTCTGAATGATTTCAAGTACCCGTTTTCCACCCGCTTTCAGAAGCTCCGCTGTAATTCCATCCTCGCCTGGAGCCTTGCCGTTTTTAAGATGCTGGAGAGCTATTCTAATCTCGCTCAGACTGACGTCCGGGAAGCTAGCCAAACAATTCATATCAAATATATTACAATTTTCTTGCCTTTTGTTCGGCGAACATAGCTGAAGACGATTCGGTGGAATTAATAGCTGAAGAAGATTTCAGTTTTACTAAATTATTTGCTTATAAAGACAATAGTGATAGCCTTTCCTGTCCCATAAAAGTCCTTGGAATTTTTGCTTATACGCGTTCGGGGCCCCTGTAGCCTGGGGGCCCCGTATCATTGATACGGCTGATACGGCGGTAGCTACGCCCCTGATTAGAGGGGGACGGAGCGTTGACTTCATTAGACGTGACCTCTCCAACTTAACGTTTAGGTTCAGTGTGCCTCTCACCATTCGGTGATCGCTGCCGATTTTCACCTTCGCGATCACTGAGACATCACTGAACAGTTGTAGTGTTATGGTACTTACATATCAATTTACACTGTTTTAAATTTATTTTTCCATTCTGTTTTTGATTTTCTTTTTGCATCACCTTTATTTCCATAGGATCCTGTAACGTTTTTAGACCATAACAAATCATTTTCACTTCGTATTTTCACGCTGTCAATGGAGTCTATCTTTTTCGATCTTTTATTTAGTTCTCCGTAACTCTGCAATTTCGGGTTTCGTGCGCGCTGTTGCGCTACCTTTTTTCCTATATCAATAATATCTCATTTCTTACTTAAAACTTGCCGTTTCTTAAGTACGAGCCTAAAACCAAAAATTGACATGTTTTGACATCGTTATTTATTTGGTTGTCATGGCAATTTTTATTCAAATTCGTTACCGGTCTGATGTTTTTATTTCAATATTTCCACATAAATACCCTTTTGCTCTGGGCCATTTACAAAAATTTGCTTTTAATTTAAATAATTTTCCGTTCTCTCTAAAAAGGTATAAAAGCCGAATCATCGGTCAATACAGACAGTCTCGCTTCAGCTTCCAAACTTGAAGCATCTCCTAAAGGCCTTATCCCGGGGCCGCACTGCCCCGGGATCCTGCAAGCCTCGGTCTTCACCTGAAGTCGTCGCCTAGTCTACTCCAAGCGCGGGGCCGCACTGCCCCGGGATCCTGCAAGCCTCGGTCTTCACCTGAAGTCGTCGCCTAGCCTACTCCAAGCGCGGGGCCACACTGCTCCGGGATCCTGCAAGCCTCTGTCTTCACCTGAAGTCGTCGGCGTAGCCTACTCCAAGCACGGAGCCGCTCTGCTCCGGGATCCTGCAAGCCTCTGTCTTCACCTGAAGTCGTCAGCGTAGCCTACTTCCAAGCACGGGGCCGCACTGCTCCGGGATCCTGCAAGCTTCCGTCTTCACCCGAAGTCGTCGCCTAGCCTACTCCAAGTGTGGGGCCGCACTACTCCGGGATCCTGCAAGCCTTTGCCTTCATCTGGAGTCGTCACCTGCGCCTCCACCTACAAGTGCCCGTGCTATCTTTAGCCACTGTGCGTTCTTGCTCCAGGCGCTGCGAGACTCCAAGCTCGGCGTGTGCCTACTCCTACTCCAAGCGCAGCGTGTGCCACTTTGACCTTCAGGCTCCGCTTCAATATTCATCTATCTTTATTTTCTATTTATTTGTAATTCACGTCACCCATCACCATCATCATACTTCATTTTTTTATATAAAATTATAAATATCTTTTTTTAAATTTTAAATATATTATTTTCTTGTTCTATTTTTGTTGTTTCGTTGTTGTTAGGTTAGGTTCTTCTTTTTTATTGTCGCTTCACGACACAGTTGTCGTCTGGTCGTCATAATGAAGTCAATCTCATTTTTTGTCGAACCGTCGGGGCTCGACCAGGTTCACTTCCTGTGGGCCGCTTCTGGAAGAATGAGTTCATAATAAAGAGTCCCTCTTTCTCCATGAAGTCAGCCAGCTGCTGGTTCCCGAGATCCGTTGTCCTATTCCGAAATTCCCTACTTTCAGCTCACCGTTCTCTCTTGTGCCTAGTTTTGCGTTGAAATCTCCCATTAACACCGTGTAGTGGGTTTTGGAGTAATACATGGCTCTAGAGATATCCTCACACATTTCCTCCACCTCCTCATCGGAATGTGCCGAGGTTGGTGCGTAAACCTGCATGACCTTCAGCGAATACAGTTTGGTGATTCTGAGTATAAGGTACGTTACCCTCGTCGACACACTCCCAATCTTTACAACGTTGTTAACGAGAGACTTGTGGACGATAAATCTGACACCTCCTTGGGACAAATGGTCGCCCTCCCGGTGATAGAACAAGTTGCCGGATTCGAGGATTACCGTGTCCTCCCCGTCTCTTTGGACCTCGGATAATCCTATGATATTCTAGTGCAACTTGTCTATCTCTTCTTCCAGCTCCAGGATCTTCTCATCAGTCTTGAGGGTGCGTGCGTTGTAGTTTGCTAGGTTGAGTCGTCGTAGGTGGCAACCGAACCTCCACCGGAGGTTCTTTGCACCCCCTGCCCCGCCGTTACCATGGTCGCCACCGTAGCCAGTCTCA
The DNA here is from genome assembly GCA_033319125.1 of Parnassius glacialis. Lineage (NCBI taxonomy): Eukaryota > Metazoa > Arthropoda > Insecta > Lepidoptera > Papilionidae > Parnassius > Parnassius glacialis. The sequence continues at coordinate 13,478,626 of JAVANC010000016.1, forward strand.
GTAGTCAGGTCTTAGTAGCCTCCGCCACTATCGGTATTCTCGGAGTCGGCATATCAAGTGACGTGCAGTTTCGTGGTCACTTGGAAGAGAAGGCCAAATTGGCCTCATAAAGCTTGGGGTGCTCAGCAGAGCGGGACAGTATTTCATTCCGACACACCGCCTGCAACTTTACAAGGCACAGGTTCGGCCTCACATGGAATACTGTTCCCATCTCTCTGCAGGGGTTCCCCAGTGCCAGATCCTTACACTTGACCGCATTCAGCGTAGAGCGGCTCGAATCGTCGACGACCGAGTCTTTTCCGATCAGCTCGATTCATTGGCACTGCGAAGAGATGTTGCATCCCTTTGCATTTTCTTTCGCATTTACCACGGGGAGTGCTCTGAGGATTTGTTCGGATTAATCCCAGCCGTCAGATTTCACGAACGCACATCCCGGCAGAACTCCCGATACCATCCTCATCATCTGGATGATTGGCGGTCCACCACTGTGTGATTTAGAAGATGTTTTCTTCCTCGCACGATTTCCTTGTGGAATCGATTACCATCAGCGATTTTTCTGGACCGATACGACTTAGGGACCTTCAAGAAAAGAGCCTACTTTACTTAAAGAGGCAACGCGTCTGCAATTCCCCTGGTGCCCCTGGTGTTGCAGCCGCATCCTCGTTTGCCCCCTCTCCTATAAAAAAAAAACTTTATTCATTTGGGGCGTATATTGCCATAGTTGCTTTGCTTGGCGGGTGGGTTGGCAACCGCAGTTTTCTATTGTGATATTGCTGTTATCAGGAAAATGCTGCTGCCCATCTCCTGACTGTATCCCACTGTCGCCTCTTACGACACCGACGGGAAGATATGGGGGTAGTGGATATTCTTAACCGCCACTACACGGCGTAGTATCAAACGTATGAAAATTTGTGTTTTTTAGTTTACAAAATATAAATTTTAATACGTTTGATAGATGTCACTATTATCTATTTAAATTATTACACTTTTAAATTGAAATGACGAAAAAACTAAAAAATTTAACTTTAGAATATTTAAATAATTTTATAAATCTAATTATTTAAACATAATATAAATGTAAGTTATTTATATTATTTAATTTATTAGTTACCTAAAGTAAAATATAGGTTTTTACAGTTGGTGAAAGATGGCGCTGTTTTGATAACTAAAACATATATCGTCAGCGGAGTTTCAAATTGTTATGAAATGGTTAAAACTAATTTTAAACTTTATTTACAAAATATCATATTAATTTGAAAAAAAAAAACCGTCATTCCGCCTATTAACTAACATAATCATATATAATAAAACATTAACATCTGAAGGAAGAAAAATGCTTAAACTTCTTTTTTAAGTTCCGTAATCGAATAAAAAGTAGCCTATAAGTTACCCATAAGTTGCCCCGAGTTAAACTACCCACGTTTTTGCCTGAATCGAGAATACACAGAAAGATAGATAAACAAAAATTCTAAAAACCACTAATTTGGCTTCAGTACCCTTTATTTAGTCCCCTGGACTTGTTTTCTCAAGAGTGTATTAGAATTACAGACACGACTTTTCTACAGATTTATTACATGTATAGATTTTGCCTGAATTTAAATTCTTGAAATCGCGTAAAAAGAAAGTTGAAACATGTCAGCGTGGTAATAATTTACTTTATATGTGTGCTTAATTATAAACGAGGATAGTGAGTTTTTTATAGGATAAAGGTGAAAAACGAGCACACAGTCCACCTGATGGTAAGTGGTTGCTGCGGCCCATAGACATCTACATCTATCCTCTATTACAAATCAATATGAAGATGCGTTTTCACCCTTGAAGACTAGGATGGAATGCCTCATTTCCAGTAAAAAGGGCCTCCGGCTACCTGCACTCACTAAGCGAAACGCAGAGGTTTACCTCAGGAGTGCAGGTGCTTGGCTTCACGCTGGTATTCTGTGAGGTCGTGGTACCACCCCGGTTCGAGCCGGCCCATCCGTGCGAAAGCTGCCGCCTGGTTCTACTACGGTTTAAAAAGTTTTTCTTTAAATACAATTAATACAATATGATAGTTGCAAAACTAGATACAAAATCCAAATTGCCAAAGAATCCTATGATGCTAACAATGTTTTACTGTGTAACATTTTTTTTTAAATATTTTGTAGATTAAATAACTTATATAATTAATATAAAGTTAATAATATAAAGTTAAAATAAATTTAGTTACCCTTCACATAAGCTCCCAACAACATTCATATTTTAATTAAAACGTATTTCAGAAATAGAGCTGTGATTTAAAGAGGGCAGCTGCCTGACACGCAAAGATAATAACCCAATTGATGTGTCCTGCTCCTTCCTATCACGAGACTGCAGGGACCCAGCACTAATACGAGCAGCAAATGTTCTCTCTCTTCTAATGAATAAAACTCGCCAATTCACTTTGAAATATTAAACTTACTATAATTGTTTTATATATGAATGAAATTCAAATTGGTTTTCATTCATGAAGTGATTACTTGTGAAAGTGCCCAAGTAATGAATTAAATAGGTAGCTTACATCTCAATTTATAGTCACAATACAATATTATTTTATTGATAATTATTTGTATATTATTTGACAGTCACAATTATCTGTTAGCTCCAAACGATTCTGTCAGATGACGATATCTGTTGACTGGATTGAGTAAATATTTAATAGATGGCGCTATGTTAAAAATACAAACGTTTAATATAAGCTACAATTTAATGGTATAACCACCACGTGTTGCTGTAAGTATTCAACAGATAGAAACGATTCCAAAAAAATTTTGTAGACTGTGTACAGTTTGGTCCAACTTGAGAGATAGGATAGTTTTTATCCCGATAAGTGACCCTCAATTTTTTTATTGCTAATTTCAGGAGTTTTTTTGGGAAAGCAAATGGTCGTTCGGAAAGGGCAGAACAACGTCTGCCTGGTCAGCTAGTATATATATATATATATTTTTTTAATTTATTTATCAGATCAAAAAAAGAATACAGATATAGGTCTAATTAATATCTAATAACCACGGAGGTTTGACTGACTATGTAGATCTGCAGATTTTTCATTGTTTAGTTGGTTAGTTTATAATAAATAAACAATAAAGTTTAATTTAATTATACATTAAAAACAGCATGGTTACGATCACCTCTTTTTAATATATACCATTTTTTTATATTTATTAAATAAGAGTGAAGTGTTTTATTCTCAGAAAAAAAATGTTTAAAGAGATTTTGTATATTATTTCAAAAGTAAAGCAAATTAATTGTACTTAAGACTTACCCTCCTTAACATTTCAATGAACTAACAAGATTTTGATGAAATTATTGCCTCAAGAGTCGTTAGGAGAAGGGAAACATAATTTATGTCGACTTTAATAAGGATGTGTTATTTTTCTTGGTTCTCTTTTATGATTTATTATAAACATTTTGACAAAAATATTAACTTATTATATAATATATATAAATATATATATATATATATATATATATATATATATATATATATATATATATATAAATATAAATATTTTATATAATAAGTTATTATTGGTCTAATGATCTAATGATGGGGTATATAGCATCGTACAAAATTTTCTCAATAAGCTTGGGGATAGTACTTAGTTTGGATATCGGACGTTAATTTTCTATATCCTGTTTATTACCCGGCTTAAACACAAGTGTAACAAAGGATTGTTTCAAGGCATATGGAATCACTCCCGTTTTCAATGAAAGATTAAACAATCTAAAAAGCGGCTTGGATAATTGCTTGTAGCAGTGCTTCAATAAAATTGGAGGAAGCCCGTCGGGACCAGCGCCTTTATTAATATTAATGTTTTTAAGATATGATTCAATTTTAGCTTAATCTATAAAAATGTGTTGAGATTAATCAGGTTATTTCCTTGGTTGACATCTATATGATCATGATCGAATTGACTATGATATTCAAATACCGAGTTAAAATACTAATTAAACAAATCGTATATGTCCACTTCGCTAGATGATCTAACATCTCCAATAAACATTGAGTCAGGCAAATTTTTCCTTTTTGATAAAACATATGCCCAAAAATGTTTATTATTGTGAGAGATCTTAGGTTCAGCATCAGATAAAAAATATTAAAACACTACTCCTGAAACGCCTTTTGCCTTTCTCTGAGTAGTCTAAATGTATTATAATTAGTAACACGGCCATATATTTTCCACTTCTATTAAACTTTTATTAAACCATATGGGGTATTTATCTTTAGTATGAATGACTTTGACTGGAACAAACTTAGTTGTAATATTATTTATTATATTGTTACGAGCTTGGGGTTCGAGACAATTAAACACTAATCAGTGAACTACCAAAATTGACACTTTAATTACAGAACACTAATTACAACTTAAACCACACTAATAATAAAACACAATTGTGCGACTGATCACTTTAGTTCGCAGTCGTATCGCTTCGAAGTATTCGCTTATATCACCAATTCAATACTTCCTCGGTCGCGGTCTATACCGGCCTTATATAGGGCCTCAGATAGTTTCCAGAACCTTCTACTGTAGAAATATCTAGAATGTTCGAGTTCATATCGGTCCCGATTGACTAGGTGTCGATAGTTCCAGAAAGTTCTTCCATGGATATTTCTAGAAGGTTCTTGATTCTCCTAGTTCTGCTACACGACACTAGAGGGCGCTAGTGGTATTAATTGTGGTATAATCGTTTATCAAATCAAATGTAGTGACGGGGGCGATCCTGACGTGTTCACAGACTGCAGACTTCCCGGAACGTCGATTCTTCACATCAGCTATGTGTTCTTTAACGCGGGTTTTTATGGATCCTTTAGTTTGTCCTATATATATACTAGCTGACCAGTTAGACGTTGTTCTGCCCTTTCCGAACAACCATTTTCTTTACCAAAAAAACTCCTGAATATAGCAATAAAAAAATTGAGGGTCACTTATCGGGATAAAAATTATCCTATCTCTCAAATTGGACCAAACTGCACACAGTCTGCAAAATCTGATTGAAATCGGTTCCATCTGTTGAATACTTACAGCAACACGTGGTGGTTATACTACTAAATTGTAGCTTATATTAAACGTTTGTATTTTTAACATAGCGCCATCTTTTGAATATTTACTCAATCCTATCAACAGATATCGTCATCTGACAGAATCGTTTGGAGCTAACAGAAAATTGTGACTGTCAAATAATAGGCAAATAATTTTCAATAAAATAATATTGTATTGCGGCTATAAATTGAGATGTAAGCTATCCTATCTTTTAAGTTGGACCAAACTGCACACAGTGTGCAAAATTTCATTGAAATCTGTTCAGTAGTTTAGGAGTCCATCGCGGACAAACAACGTGACACGTACTTTTTATATATAAAGATATATATATGTATATATATATATATATATATATATATATATATATGTATATATATATATATATATATATATATATATATATATATATATATATATATATATATATATATATATATATATATAATAACTTAATATACGCGTTTAAATCCGTAAAATTAGTTTTATCTAAATGTGTAGTGTTCGCGTAAATATAAGAAATCATTAATAGATAATGTGTTCTTAAAATGATAATTCACTATTTAGTCGAACGCCTATCTTTAACTTCTTTAACTCTTACAATTTGCAAACCATCCACTTCATAGTTATAAACAATGGGCGTTCGCTTTCTAGTTTCTAGTAAATGAAATGGTTACACATTTGGAGGTGTTAAACTGTAAACGGCTATTCTTGCTCCATTCCACTACTCTGTTTATAGTCTGAGAGCTGCCGACGAATTTCGGGAAGGTCCTTTGGGCAAGTTGAAATTGTGAAAAAATATAATTTCGTCAATTGGTGAATCCAGTCCCGTGAGTCTGGCAGAGTGTTTGCGGTTATTTCGTTACTGCGCAGCATATAACCTTTGCAAAAAAGATCAAAAAAAATGTTTTGTGGCAACTTAATTTCTTTTTTATATTTTAATTTAGTTTTTATATAAATAAAAAAAAGTAACCTCAGACGTTTTTGTCGGTTATAAAGTATTACAAGGCTTCTCCAAAAATTTTTTTAAATTCCCAAAAAATATACTTTTGGCAATCTCGAATTTTAATTACGTATTTATTGAGTACCTTTTAATTATACCTGCAAATTGCCAGACGAATTTAGCGACAATTCCAGACGTGACTAAAGTTTATAAATGAATACGACAAAAAAGTGTTATGTGTAGCCATAAGTGCGAGAAAGATAGTTTATCGAAGCATACCGACAGCGGATGGGGGCCTAAGCTCCTCGTGCTGTGATTGGTTATTAAGAAATATCTTTTTTAAAGATTTTAAGATTAAATTCTTGTTTTGGGATTTAGCATGTATGTATATATATGAGCATGTAAATGTCTGTGTATATAGTTTGAATTATTTTAGATCAATGCTGTAATAATATGTATAATAGTTTTTTACACTAATTGATGATAAGAGTAATGTGATTTGGTTTATTCTTTTTTTTTTGTAATGTTTGAATAATGTAGCTCATACATAACTATATTTAGGTAGTACAAAAGTCATCTATATCTATACCACATCACTGTGAAAAAAGTTACAGCTGTAGAAAACATGCAACTTGTGATTTTTTCCACCTTCATCTCTGGGTCGTAAGCACTTTATACATATTGTTATTTTTCAGATCATGGGGTGGTAATTATCAAGACATATATTGCGAAGTTTACTATTAATACGAGGTTAATAGTAATATCTATTATACAAATTATTACAGTACTGATCTAAAATAATTCAAACTATATTCATAGATATTTACATTGACATATATCCCAATACATACATACTAAATACAAAAACAAGAATTTAATCTTAAAATCTTAAAAAAGATATTTCTTAATAACCAATCACAGTGCGAGGAGCTTAGGCCCCCATCCGCTGTCGGTATGCTTCGATAAGCTATCTTTCTCGCACTTATGGCTACGCATAAGACTTTTTTGTCGTATTAATTTATAAACTTTATTCACGTCTGGAAATTGTTAAAAACTGCTAAATTAGTCTGGCGATTTGCAGGTGTTATTAAAAATTACTCAATAAATACGTAACTAAGATTCGAGATTGCCAAAAGTATATTCTTTGGGAAATTAAAAAAAATATTTTTGGAGAAACCTGGTAATACTTTATAACCGACAAAAACGTCTGGGATTACTTTTTTGGAATTATATTAAAAACTAAATTAAAAGATAAAAGAGAAATCAAGTTGCCACAAAAACATTTTTTTGGATTTTTTTTTGGAAATGTTATATGCTGCGCAGTAACGAAATAACCGCAAACTCGCGGGACTGGATTCGCCAAATGACGAAATTATATTTTTTCACGATTTCAACTTGCCCAAAGGACATTTCCAAAACTCGTCGCCAGATCTCAGACTATTACGTCCTGTTGTAGCTTTTCACAGTCTGCCCACGTTTCTACGACACGATACAACTTGATGTCATCAGCAAAAAGAAGGCCCTTAGATTCCTTATCTACTTCAGGCAAATCGTTAACCAGTAATAAAAACTGAAGTGGCCCTAAATTACTGCCTTGGCTAATTCCAAATTTTGTTACATATTTTTAACGTGGTAGAGCCATGCTGCAGCTATATTAATAGTATAGTTGTAGCTCGAATGGGTCAGATCGACCGAGGAAGCACCACGCACTCACAGAATACCAGCGTAAAATAGCAGCTTAATGCTGCTGTGTTTTGTATGGTGAGTGTAGAGAACCGGAGACCCTTTTTACTGGAAAGGAGGCATTCCACCTTAGTCATCACGACTGACAACGCATTTGTATTTTGATTCGTAATCGAGGATAGATTTAAGTGTCCCTGGGCCACAGCAACCACATACCATCAGGTGGACTGTGTATCTGTTTGTCACCCTTATCCTTTAAAAGAAGACCCTAGCAAAAACCATTTCAAACATTCGACAATCTATGTTGACGTCACTCGATGTAAGTACAAACTGCAGCCCGAAGCATGGTATTAGGTGTGAATTGGGGCTTCTGCGTCTCGCATCGCTCGAGCTACATGCTGCTGAAGACCCCAATTCTCTCCAGTAAAGGTACAACATTTTTAGTTTAACCAAATTAACGTCTACATACTCACAGTTCTTTCCTGCGGGAACAAGTGTACTTCTACTTTCAGTTGAGTTATTGAGCATTATATTCAGTGTTTGCGAGATACTGATGGTATTGCCGCATCTATATGATTAATTTCTAATTATAGAACTTGTTTAGCATAATTTCATTGTCGTTAGAGCTAATAAACGTTTTTAAGCTATTGCATAGCTTTTGTCGCAGGCTTTGAGCGCGGCGACCGAATCAAGAAATTCCGTAACGAAAAAAAATCTAAGACCCGAAAACCTAACATCGTAAATCCATTACAATAAAGATATTAATTAATTTGCAACCATCCGCTAACTAAATACAATGATGTGTCTTACCTGGATTGAAGAGCACCTCCCGCCCTCCCTCAATTGTTTCATTATTGTTTTATTCTCATAGCGAGTGCACGTTGATTACAACGCTCGTCAAATATCATCTATATTGGTGAGTTTAATCATTTTTGTTTTACTATTTAGAAATTCAGCCGCCAATACCTTTTTTTGACTTTATACTTGTTTTTGTTAATTGCAGATCATGGCCAACACTGAAGAACACAATGATTCTAATCCTATCACTAATCCATATTACAATGCACGGGATGTGGATAAATTTACACTAAATTATTACAACCGAAAGGTGCAGCGTCACGATTTACCACCAAATAGAATAGAAATAAATGTTACAGGTTAACAAAGAAATGTTACAGGAAGAGAAAACGTTCTCAAGAATCACCATCATCATCATAATCATAGATTATCCGCCGAGATAAAGATAAACGAGGTCATCGGCTGATTAAAATCAGCATTTGCAAACTTAACGAGCAAGAAGAAAATGTCATGCACGATCTTTGTGCTAATATAAGTGTTCAATATGTTGTGAATTCAATGTATGATGAAGTGTTAGATGCTACAAATTGTCTTATAAAAAAATAGATGAAAAATTATGTGATAACTAGTAATTTAAGTAATGTAGCTTGTAAAATATAATAAAAGTTATACATTGAATTTTATTGTTGTTTTATTATGTATCATTACTATTCAATTGTGTAGAGAAAAAAAGAAAATACATTTATTGTTACAACGAATGTATTTATTAAAACTAAATATTTATTTATTTTAAATTAAAATAAAGTTATAAACATGATTATACATGTAACTTAAGCTATACATTTCTCTTACTTACTTATACAGTACATAGTAGTAGCATTACATAGTTTTACATTCAAATTTATTAAAATATAGTTTTATAGTGTCTCGGCGGTAACGTATTGTAGCCATCTGCCATAATTTGTCTTTTATCATCATCTCTATTAAGTACAAGTTTATCAACTTTTTGAGTAAATATTTGATGATTCTTTGATCTAATTATACACATACTCTTTTTAAAGTTTTCATTAGACCATAACGTTCGTTTATATTTTTCAATATTAAGATTTTTAGTAACAGATTTTTTAAAACCCTTAACTTTTCTTATTGAAGTTGTTTTAGAATCAATACAATATAATTTCGCTCTTAATCCAACAAATTTAGTTATTATATCACCACCCATTTCGTCTTTGGTAAACCTTTACAGAAAAATTTTACAATTTACTTTGGGCATATCATACTGATTGTTTTTGAAATTACTTGTATCAAAATATTTTATATTTTTTTCATGTTTTCATAAAAATCATTTATATTCATTAGATACAGCAGACTATTAGTATCAATATAACAGAGTTGCAGTGAATTTTTATACATGCGTTTCATTATAGAGTGATGAAAATCATTTAATTGACTCTTAGCTAAATCCAGAATTAAAAACCCAATGTAAATTGGACGATCAAGGATAACTTTTGTTAGTTCTAACTGGATTGCTACTAACGAATCTGAAATCATTGACAAATTTTTAAAATTAGGAGCACTTACATATTTTTCAGCTCCACGTAGTTTATTAGTCTTATTGGATGTATCTTTCCATACATTAACCAATTTTACATCGACTTGTTTTCATTTATTCTCTATTGTCTTTCCAAAAATAGAATTGTTTTGTTTTTAAAAAAAATCTCTTTCAAAGTCTGAAGCAGCGTTTTGTCTAAGTGTTGAATTTAATAAAATATATGGTGCTAAAATGCATATTGACTAAATAACAATATCCTTTAAACTTTGAGCAAAATGAGTCCATGACGTAAACATTCTTTTAAATGCTCATAATGAATAACATATCTACATTTATCGTACAAACTAGCTACTAATTTTTTATGTTTGCTTCCCGGCGGAGCAAACTTTTCTGCTGCAAATGGTAAATCTGAATGACCATCATGTATTTCAATTGGATAGTCCAAGTCTACTTCAAGAATATACCCAATATCACTATCATCAGACCACTCATTACATCAAATTGATTAATTTCTTTTTCACTTGGGAATTTAAAGTTCCCCGTTGGTAACTTTTACATCATAGCAAAACCATATAAATTTACACAATCAAGATAAATTAAAAATTGTTTTTATCCTTGCTGTCATAATAGGACATGTATTTATTGTTTGCTTTTGCATATCTTAGAGAATATTGAGCAAGACCACCGCGAATTCTTTTCTCTAAAAATTGGTTCATTTCAATATCTGAAAGTAAATATAATTGTATGTTCGTATGAAACAACAAAGCATCCCAACTAAATGATGGGGATGAGACATAGTAAATGGGTCAAGATTATAATGTTTTAAACTCATAGCTCGGAATTTTTCAAAAACATCACACAACGTTAATACGTCACATTTTAAATATAAATCGGTGTATTCACCTAAGTTACGGATTTTAAAATCATTCCATACCTTCAATGCATGACTGTAATCTTCATCTGAAACAAATTGAGATGTAAGGTGATTGAAAAATTTCGATTGCTCTGGTAATTGATTTTCTTCATACCGATCCCATGAATCTATATAGTCATAACAGTAGATACCTTTCTTTCGAACTAAATTAAATAAATCTTCAAAAAAGTTACATAAATTTTTAAAATCTTTCGCTTCCATCGTTTTCACTAAATTATCTAAGCTCGAGCTCAAAAGTTGAAAGAGACAATAAATTTCAACTGAGCTGAGTTCTTATTATTATTATTATGTATTTGTATAGTTTTCTCATCTGGTTGGGTTGTATAAGTATATAATTGAAAATGAAAATGATAAACTTACATAAATATCAATAAAATAAAATAAGTACATAAAAATTACATAAATATATAAAAACCCAACCAGATGGAAGCCCTCGGCAGGGGAGACCAAACGGCCGAGGGTTAGGGGGAAAGGGAAAGAAACCGGCGGACGATGCGGGCGGTATCGAGGAGCACCGCCTTCTGCATTTGAGCTTGGAGCGATCCGTCACGGAGTCCCAGTCGCCTCAGATGACCCGAGAGGCTAACTGGGATTAACCCGTTCGCAGAAACGACCACAGGAATAATTTCGGCCGGCAGACCACCCCAGATGTCGGTCACCTCGTGAGCCAGGTCCAGATATTTTGTCAGCTTATCTGTTTCGGCTTTCACGAGGTTCTCGTCATAAGGAATGGTAATGTCGACCAAAACTATACTTGACTGTGCCCGGTCCATCAGCACAATATCAGGCTTATTCGCAAGAATAGTCCTATCTGTGATGATGGCCCGGTCCCAGTAGAGCCTGGCGCGGTCATTTTCGAGCACGGCTTCCGGCAAGTACTTATAATATGGCAGTTTCCGATCCACAAGACCGTATTTCAGAGCGAGCTCCTGGTGTAGAATCCTGGCTACTAGGTTGTGTCTGTGCAAATACTCAGAGTTAGAAAGCGCCGAACAACCAGAGATGACATGCCAAAGTGACTCACCGGGATGGCGACAAGCTCGGCAGATGTCGACGGTGCCATCCTTTAGGATGTATCTCCGATAATTGTTGGTCTTAATAACCTGATCCTGTATTGCACAGACAAAGCTCTCAGTTTCCCCAAAGAGGTCACCGAAACGTAGCCAGTGGAGGGAGGCGACTATGTCTACGAAAGGCTCATGAAGGGCCTTGTAGAACCTCCCGTGGAGCTCTTTCTCCTTCCATACGGTCTCCCGGTCGGAAATGCTCTGTACTGCCGGGTCTTGCCATTTCTCGTTGGCTAAGGATAGAGGGGTAAGTCCTTTATCACAAGAAATAACGTCCCTATAGTATGGATCATCCGCTCTCGTTAGAAAGTAATTACGGAGACTGCATACTTCGCGATTATGCATGGTAAGCGCGCTTAAAAAGCCGCGCCCACCATGCTTCCGCAGCAAGTACAGCCTCATTACTGACGATCTCGGATGATGCATCCTGTGGGACGTCATTATAGTGCGGACTTTTCTGTCCAGAGCGTTCAGTTCGGTCTGAGTCCACCTGAGTATGCCAAAGGTATACATGAGAACAGGCATGATCCAACCGTTATATGCGTGCGTCTTATTCACACCGGACAAAAGGCTATTATAATTATTATTATTATTTTCTATTGGAATAAACTTAGTAAATGAAATAAAGTTTTCTTTATTTCGGGGTATTAGATTTATACGGCCACAAATGGCTGAAAGTTCCTTTATAAATAAATGGCAATTATAAACAGAAAGTTTGGGAAATATTATAGGTATGAGTGAGCATGTCTTAGCTTTTAAATTACATTTGTTATGAGCAGGTCTTCTGTATTTTCTAGTAAAGTGATCATGATTTGCTACTATGATAATTAATACAGATGTATTACTAAATATTTTTTTACACAAATGACATTCCTTTACATTATTGAAATATTCTCGCCCCGTTTCACCGATTACCAGAGGTGTATGATTTGAAAGTAATTTAATATATCTTTAACGTAGTTAACGTATTTAACGTAGTGCTTAGTTAGTTGCTTGTGTACGAGTTTATCAAACCTTTTTATCAAACAAAAATGATGTTTATTATTTTTATTAATTAAAGTAAGTTAACATGCATTATCTTTCTTTTTAAAGTTTTATACAGCGGCCCGGTCACATTATTTTTTTATATAATCCGTAAATATTAACGCTCCCATTAGGATTCATTTCTTCGAATAATTTAATATGATTAAAACTTGGAGGAAATAACAAATTACCTGTTTTCAAAACTTCTGAGTAATGAGGGTGTGAATTCACTCTATGAGAATTACTTGTAGTTGGATACAAATGAGCTAAAATACTCCAAAGAAAGCAGTGTTTATCATTGTTTTTTAAATTTAAGCATGATTTTGTATTACGTATTTTTTCAGGTAATGGTATATACGAACCAAATCTTAACGGATTATATTTTACAATATTTAATTCTAAGTGTCTTATGGCCTCAATAGTCCAACCTGATTCGCAAAGCTCGAATTCTGAACACTTGTTCGTTATTTTTTCTGCAAAACTATTGTAAACAGACGATAGATCAGTTTTTTGGTATATAATTTCATTAAGTATAATAAAACTGTTAAAGTACCTACTTGGATAAATTAGTTTTGATTTTAATTGTGGAATTATTACCAAAGGAAAATTATTTTTAGTTTGTTTAACTTTTTAGTAAAGAGATCTTTAAAATGTAAGCTGTATTATATTGAAAGTTCTAAAAATCCTGAGATTTCATGAGATTTGCAAAATTCAGCCGCAATCTTGAGAAGAGTCTAAAAATCCTGAAATCTCAGTACAAATCCTGAGATATGGTAACCCTATCTTCAGTGAGCACATAGCTTGAACGAAGCAAGTGTGAGTGAATGCTTTTGAACTAAAGCTGATGATTAAGTTAATCTTCAGCAACTTTTTCAAGTTTTTAAATTATTAACACTATTGAAATAACGTTAGTTCATTAAAACCTATCAGCCAATACGGACAAGTTAACAAACCTGTTATGAAATTTCTCAAACAAAAAGAATCACTTATATTAGAATGTATTTTTCATGCACAAAAAAACGAGGTTAAACGTCATATCACCTCATTTCCAGGGGATGCTCTTGGGCTTCATTCAATTGTAATTGCAATGCAGCAATGAATTTGAGAGCTTCCTCATATTCGTTGCTGAACTGATCAAACTCATTGACCGTTCCCTGAAGCTGGTCCCTTTCTTTTAATACATTAAGATAATCTGTGTGTAACATTGCCATGTCACACTTTAATTATGTATTCTTTTTAATTATTTCAACTATTTTTTTTTTCATTGTCATCCATTTCTTTTAGTAATATTTCACACTGCTCCTTGCACAACTTTAGTTCCAGAAGCGCGAGCTGGAGCTGGGTCTCAAGATAGCGCGTCTTGGCATTACGAGTATTCGTTTTGCTATATATTTATTAGTTAAAAATCTTAAAATAGAACTTCTACTGAACACAGAAGTAGCAGTGTAAATAAAGACAAGAAGTTATGGTGTTAGGTTATATTTGTAGATTTTAAATGAAACGCTTAAGAAAAGATGTAAAACCGAACTGAACAATTAAGTTGTAAGAAGGGGTAACAAGAATTACAATATGTAATATTTAAACAATATGTACGTAACCTGTCACTTAATATCCAAACGTTTAAATGTAATATATTTAGGTATGTAACTTACGTTTTACTTCATACACAGTATAATTTGAACACAATTAACAATTGCAACACAAAATTGAGGTGGATATTAATGATTTATAATAATTAAACTTAAATTTATTTGGGAGGTAATATTTTACTGACTTATTCCTGGGGTTGCCACTTCTCGTAAACATAAAACGTAGCCATGCTACACTCAAAGAGTATCTGAAATATGTAATCTTTATATTTGTGTCTGTAATCTTTTGTTAACGAAAACCAGAATGACTGGCATTGTTACTTAGCTACTGAAGTATTTTCTTATAACACTACCCCTCCTACCACTACTACATATACACTAAATTACTTGAATTAATTTACTATATGGGCATAAACCAACAGTACCTAATTCTTTATATAATACGAGCAATGATACAACTTATCATGAATACATCCGCGCATTACAATATCGCATGAATAAAAAACCAAGTTTATTCTTAGTTTTAATTTTCTTTAGAAATGATGAGTTCAATAATCTCATTTCACTTTCTCTTTTTGAGTAGTAATAAACCGAATTAATGTCAAATATTGCCAAGACCATTACTTACACTTTTCAATTAAAAAGTAGTTTTACGGCTTGCTACACTCATTTTGAGTTTATTTTTTGCATAAAGTGAATTAAGTCAGAAGATTTTTTTTTGCTTCAAAGTTATTTAACTTATACAAGTTAAATATTTCAACAAAATTTTGGTATTGTCATTAAAATCTCTATAGTCCAATATATTAATAGCGATAGCTAAAGTAGTCAATAGCATGATATTTTTTTTTTAAATTTTCAATCAAAGCTGACAAGGAGGAAGTGGTAAACTTTAAACTCCATTTTCCACAAATTGGTATTTTTGAGTTCCATCTTTTTATTTTTTAGCAAGCGTATGATAAATATACATTTTTTAATAATAAACCGGGAGCTCGCTTGTTAACAATGTTTGCATTATGACGAGGCGTCAAAGACTGATATTAGTTGATTTGCTGATATTATTTGGCAACCGTAGTTATTTAAATTGTTGTTGTTATTAGGAATGCCCATCTCCTGTTTTGTTTCCCTCGGCTGCATCAAAATAAAAAAAGAACTTTATAATGTTTCCAATTTCACTTTTTATTTTGTAGTTGAGTTGAAAAATATAATTACGTTAAGGTACGTAAATCAAATATTTTAATTTAGTTTCTTAGGTCATGAAAAATTAAAGTTATGAACAGTGTAAATACCTATATTAGTTAGATACTTGAGGAATAGAACAGAATATCTGATGCTCCAATTTGCAAATGTTATCATGGAACAAAGGATCTAAAGTTTACCTTCAGAGTTTGAACAAAGGTCTTAATACAGTACACGTTGAAATTAATTTAAACCGGCTTACCACAACGTGTAAATAGTGACGGGGTCAGGCGGAATATTTTCATTCTAAATATAATACTAATTACATCTTTTTGATGAGTCGCTCGCGTCCGTAGGCTTCGACCACCTAACCCTAGGCCCACCCTACACGTGTCCCCCGGGTGGTGCTAAACGAGCGACAAAGCCGAAACGACAGACTCGGCTCCTCGCCGTGTGGTAGCGGTGTAAAATCTACCACCCCTTATGTCGCACCATGAGCCAAAAATTGAATGAAATGGCCCCGAGTTCCCGGCGCCCCTTTAATGGGGCAGGGGTGCGAAGAATCTCCGGGAGGAAAACCGGCGACGAGGTTCGCCACCCGTCACGTCCTGTCTCCTGGAGGGGCGAAAAGTGGATTGCGGAGGCCCGTCTGGCTACGCTGAATGTATGTGGAGCAATGAATGATAAGATGGATGAAATATGCGAAATGATGAATGATAGAAGAATAGATGTGTTATGTGTGAATGAGACGAAACGAAAGGGAAGAGATGTCACTGCACATGGCATGTATACCGCTTACTGGTCTGGTGTAGACGAGACCGATCGGGCATGCCAGGGTGTCGGTGTCATCCTTTCAGAAAGAATGGGTCAATGTGTGAAAGAGTATGAATGTGTAAGCCCAAGGCTGCTGTGGATACGAATGAAAGTGGGCTTAAAGAAGTTGTTTGTGCTTGGGGTGTACGCCCCAGATATGTCTAAGCCCACTTATATCCGAGAGCAGTTTTGGGACATGGTAAGGCTGGTGTTGACGAAATGCAAGGAAAATGAAAGTATTATTATGTTAGGAGATTTTAATGGAAGGGTTGGAGTGAAGAGGTCTGGTTATGAAAGGATATTAGGAGCGTTTGGCGATGAAAGAATAAATGAGAATGGTGAAGACCTCCTCACCATATGTGTGGAAAAGAATCTTTTTGTGGCGAACACTTTCTTTCGCCATAAGAGGATTCACATGTATACATGGGAAAGAGGGGATGATAGAAGCATGATAGATTTCATAATTGTGGATGGAAGAATGAGGAGCGCAGTGGTAGATACAAGGGTTTACCGGGGGTCCAACGTAGGGACGGATCATTACTTGGTCTTATGCCAAATTAATGGTCTATTCAAGCGTTGGCGGCATCGGACATCTGTGTCTACCACTGCGTTACAGCGTATAAGAATAGAGAGGCTACAAGATGAAGGTGTGAAAGAGAAGTATAAATGCAGACTGAGAGAAAATATAAATGTGTTGAAGGAATTTAGTATGAATGATTTAGACTTGAAGAATGTATGGAATAATGTTAAAAAAGTTTTGGTGGATACAGCCACCGAAGTATGTGGTGTAAGTAAGAGAACGAATGAAAGGAAAAGTAATACGTTGTGGTGGGATGATGAGGTACGGATGGAAGTTGAAGCAAAGAAGAAAGCATGGCTAGATTTACTAGCAACTAAAGCTGGTAATTCTGGCGGTATGAATGATGAGATTGAAAGAAAAAAGGCAGACTTTAGACGTATAAATAAGAGAGTAAAAGAAGTTGTTGAAAGGAAAAAGCAAGAAAGGATAGATAAGAATGATAGAAGAATATCTGATAACTTCCAGGCAAATATTAAAATGTTCTGGAAGCTCGTAAGAACTGCCAGGGGCAATTCAAAACAGCCTAGAATGAATGCTATACGAGACGAGAATGGCTGCATGCTGAATGATGAAGTTTCGAATTTAAAGAGATGGAAGGAATACTTTGAAAGCGTGTTTAAGAGTGAAGAGTCGTCTGAAGTAAGTGAAATAGAAATTCCGGAAGAAGAGAGAGGTAGAGAAATAAGTGTAGATGAAAAAGTGAAAGCAATGAAAAGCATGAAAGCAGGTAAGGCAGCCGGATATGATAGGATATCACTCGAAATGCTAAGGGCTGGAGAGGGTGTAATTGCAGGCCTGCTGTACACCTTGTTTAATTTATGTTGGGAACTGAAGCGGGTACCGGAAGACTGGTGCAAAGCCGTTATAGTCCCAATATATAAGGGAAAGGGGTCGCAGCAGGACTGTAAAAACTACCGTGGTATCAGCTTGCTTAGCATTGTGGGTAAACTGTATGCTAAGGTGTTAATTGAAAGAGTTATGGAAGAAACTGATGGAAAAATTTGGGATGTGCAAGCTGGATTTAGAAAGGGGATGGGGTGTACGGATCAAGTCTTTTCCATGCGCATGATTGCGGAGAAATTTTTGGCCAAAAACCAGAAAGTTTTTAGTGCGTTCATGGACTTGGAAAAGGCCTATGACAGAGTGGACAGGAACGTGTTATGGCAAACACTGACCTCATTTGGGTTGAGCGCTGGTCTGATACAGGCATTGAAGTCTCTATATAGGGACTCTAATGCCTGTGTCAGGATCAACGGGGCTTACTCGGACTGGTTTGGCATCCATAAAGGTGTCAGACAGGGCTGTGTGGCTTCCCCGTGGCTGTTCAACCTATTTATGGACAGTTGTTTGGAAAATTTGAAAGTAGAAGAATGCGGGTTAAGAATGGGTGAGTTAACCGTCAAATGCCTTTTGTACGCCGATGATCAAGTCATACTTGCGTCTTCGGCGGCCGAGTTGCAAATGATGGTTACATTAATGAACAGGACATTAAAAGAAAAGGGAATGAAAGTGAACGCAAGTAAGACGAAAGTTATGGTTTTTGAAAGAGAAGAAAGTAAAACGATATGTGAAATAAGAATAGAAGGGGAGTTGGTAGAACAAGTAGATGAGTTTGTGTATTTGGGATGTGTGTTTAGTAAGGATGGTAGATATGATAAGGATATAGACCGACGAGTGAATGCAGGAAATAGAGTGAATGGGGCTCTACACTCTATTGTGAAAAGTCAGAATGTGTCCAAAAAGGCACGTATGGCAATTCACAATGCTGTATTAGTGCCTACTTTAATGTATGGTAGTGAAAGTTGGGTGTGGCAGAAGAAGCACGAGAGTAGAATAAATGCTGTAGAAATGCGGTCATTAAGGAGTATGTTAGGGATGAATCTGAATGACAGAGTGAGAAATTGTTTAATAAGAGAAGAGTGTGGTTTGCAAGATGATGTTGTGACCAGGATTAAGAAAGGAATGCTTCGGTGGTTTGGTCATGTAGAAAGAATGAATGAGGAAAGAGTGACAAAGCAAATTTATGTTGCAGAGGTGAACGGCAGAATCGGGAAGCGCCCTAGGCGAAAGTTTATCGACCAAATTGGCGATATATTGAAAATGGGCCAAATCAAGAGTACCTTTAACCGACGAGCGTGTATGCGTAGGTATATGGATGTGGAGGAAGCGAGAGAGGTCTGTCAGGATCGTGCCAAATGGAAGTCCATAGTCTCTGCCTACCCCTCTGGGTGACAGGCGTGAGTGTTTATGTATGTACATCTTTTTTATCGAATAATGTACCCAAACAGACAGTAGTTATATACAGTTCTAAAATTAAAAGTATAATGGTGTTAATCGAAAGTAAAATCCAAAAAAATGTACACAGCATATTAATATAACTGCAGTAGAATAACAAATATAAATATAATAAAAAGATATATTAAAATTTTAGGAGAAAAACGTAAATTTCTTTTAAATGTATCAAGACTACTATCGAATATATCTAGATATACGTTAGTATGCTTAATAGCCCTCTTACATTTCGGCGTTTCGCAAATTTAGGTATTTTACGCACCGAGCGGGCGGCAAGTTACGCGACCGATACTTTCTTTCATATCTATTCACTCGCTCGCACTATAATACTGTGAGTATGGCGACTAAACGATCTTGATCTTCCATAATACAAAGTTTTCTTAGGATGGACTTCAGTGGATGGAATATTTTTTGGTGTGTCATTTTAATGTTATCTTATTAATTTATTATTACATAATTTATTATTTATTATTATATACCATTTTGATATATTATTCATTATTTATGAAATTTAGTGTCAAAATAAGTACACATAAATATTTTAATTGTTACGCTGTAATCGAATGTTAATAATCGATTATGTCTACTACCGGTAGAATAGTGGTATAAATGAATAAACGGTTGCAACCTGTTTTAATAAATATAACAACCAAATGTAACTAATATTTTTTAATCGGTACTTACAGTCAATTACTATATTTTTTATAAGAAAAATATTTGCTGCGACGGCATTGACCGAACTTTTCTCGATTCGATAATTTCAGGCAGTACACACTTTTCATAAAAAGCTTGTAACTTGGGTAACATATTGAAAATCTAAAATTGGTCGTATTTGTAAATTTTTAGTACTTTTAATGCATTAATCTGGGCCAATACATATTATGGCAAGTATTCAGACATTTTAATTGTTTAATGAAGCTGGACTTCGATTTGGTAAAACCAGTCATTATTTTGATTTAATGTTACACTTGAATCACTGAATTTATAACCTTTAACTTTTTTTTGTCGAAAGGCCGTATCAAAATCTATTCCGAAAGCTGAAATAGGACATTTAACTTCAATAAGACCGTTGCTGTATAAACCATTAGGTGAAGCCCTCAAATAACAATGATCTAAGTCAATAAATAGACCACATTTTTGAAGAAACGTAATCTAAATTATAACTATATAAAATAGTTTTAAACCGATCGATCAAAAATTGCGGTCGTAGTTGACGATTTTCTAGTATG
>JAVANC010000016.1:13504361-13711861 GCA_033319125.1 Parnassius glacialis
CTGAAACCGCAAGACTATCCGATGCGTTTTCGGTTTTCTCGATAGGCCGCAGACCGCTTGACCCAAGATGAGCATTTTTACCGATAAATCAACTTTTCAGATGAAGGTCATTTCCACATCGGAGGATATGGCAATAAGGCATAGGTGTGACATGGACATTAAACATGACCTTTGTTTTTTCCATGTTTATCCTAAGATCTATTCGTTAGGAGACACTATTTAGGTCATTGAGCATGATGCTTAGGTCCTCCAGCAATTCTGCCATAAGGACTATATCGTCGGCAAATCGAAGGTGAGTGATGTACTCGCCATGGATGTTAATACCGTATCCTTTCCAGTCCAGAAGCATGTAAACTTCTTCCAATGCAGTGGTGAAGAGTTTCGGGGATATGACGTCACCCTGTCTTACACCTATCTGCAATTGGATAGGTTTCGTACTCTGGTTCTGTACTCGGATAGCCATCGTAGCTCTACTGTACAAACACTTCAGCACTTCGATATACCGACAGTCAACTTGGCACCGCTGAAGGGACTGCAGCAGCGCCCAAATTTCGACGGAATCAAAGGCTTTCTCATAGTCCACATACGCTAGACAAAGTGGCAAATTGTACACACCTAACCTAACGTAAATTGTACAATTTTTTTTGAATCATGTCGGTCACTTTAATTCTGGATTAATCTGAATAAATATGCCGCAGGGGCTATGAGCAGACCTCGTTTGTCGCCAGACCGACGCCAATTGGAGCAGAAAGTTTCTAAATTGTAGACCACAGATGAATAAGCACACTGTTGCCTGACCTATTAATAAGACTGTGTCTATTTTTATATTCCTGACGTTTCGGTTGCTTTCCAGCACCCGTGGTCACGGGGGACTGAGGTGTTTGACGTCCTGCTGTCATATTTAGCCCAGCTACCTTCAGTTTTTTTAATATAAATTTTTGGTTCGATTTACGCAGAATGACCTTACAGTATCTTGAAGTCTAGCGGTGGTATACGTGATAATATACGCGATAAAATCCGTAAAATTAGTTTTATTTAAATGTGTAGTGTTCGCGTAAATATAAGAAATCATCAGACTGTGTCTATATTTGTTACTACTTAAAACATTAGAACTTAATTAATTCTTTTTATAATCATCTAAACAGATTTTACTGTGACTATTTGTTTATTATTTATTTGACAACTAATAAACACACATCAAAAAAATATTTGCGATTAGTTTGAAAATCGAAATCTTTTCTGTTACGGCAAACTATATTACAATTTCTTCTTGTTTTTAGATTCATTACAGAACAATATAGAATTAAATATGAAACAATAAAACAATTTCAATTCTTTATCCATATAAAAGAAATTTAATCCAATCTTACGCTCATTCAGAATTTGACTTAGTCAACGAGTCATCCTGCTCTCCGAGAAAACAATATCACAAGTCTGGCCTGTCGGCTCGCTTGTTTAAACCCAATAGAGCACGCGAGGGATGCTCTTGTTTGGATTCGTCAGCTAACTCCCCAGCCACTATTCAAGAATGGGACAAGTTACCGCAAGAAATGCTGGATAACTTAATCCCCTGCCCTGGAGAATTTCCGCATGTGTTCGAGCGAGGGGATGAATTATATTGTATTAAATAAAATGCTGTATAAGTTTGAATAAACAATATTTTTTTTTATTTCCATCAAATTTCTGTTACAATTACATTAGGGTTGAATTACTCAATTATCGTTCATAAAAAATAAAAAAAAAATTTTTTAATTTCAATCAGTGTATTTATAATTTAAAAAAGGTATAACGTTAACACTTTATTTTGATAAAGTTAAATTTTAAAAATATGTCAGCTTTTGCTAGTGATCACAAACTTTTCTTTTTAGCTTGGTGAGTGCAGGTGGCCGAAAGCCCTTTTTACTGAAAATGAGGCATTCCATCTTAGTCCTCACTGGTGACAACGCATCTGCATTCTTCTTTCTATTCTATTCTTGCATCTTCATTTTGATTTGTAATAAAGGATAGATGTAGATGTCTATGGGCCGCAGCAACCACTTACCATCAGGTGGACTGTGTGCTCGTTTGTCACCCTTATCATATAAAAAAAAACTCTATTTAAAATATCATAAGACAGAAGTTATAAACGGTTTTTATAACGCACACTGAAAGTACAATAAACCTAGCAAGCTAACAGCATAGCAAAGTGGCGAAGCAATCAGCTTTGTAGCGGTTTCTAACGGTTGCCGTTGAGAAATCAGTTTCAAAATAGGAGGTTCAGATGTCTGGGTGATCAGTAATCGATTGCTGAAAACAGAATTTGAAAATTGGAAACCGTTCTCGAGATACTCGTGGGACAGACGGACAGACGTACGGACAGACGGACAGACGGACAGACGGGCAGACATCGTGAAATCAATAAGTGACTTCGCAAGCTTCGCCACTTAATAATCATGTTACAGTTAAGATTGATGTGTAATTTGTAGTAATCTATTTATACACCAACTGTTACACTTATTTGTAATAATTTGAATTATTTTTCTCATGAAATTAAGTGGTTATTATTTAGATATAGTATTTTATATTATTTAAAATTCCAAAGTCAACGCTAAAACCTAGAAGAAGCAAGGGTGGACAATACCAGGAACGTTTTTAATTTCATTGTTTATTTACCAAATTAAAAATAAAACTTAAGTTATTTTTAATAATCCAGTTTATGATGCCAAGTTAACTGTCGGTATATCGAAGTGCTGAAGTGTTTGTACAGTAGAGCTACGATGGCTATCCGAGTACAGAACCAGAGTACGAAACCTATCCAATTGCAGAGAGGTGTAAGACAGGGTGACGTTATATCCCCGAAACTCTTCACCGCTGCATTGGAAGACGTTTTCAAGCTTCTGGACTGGAAAGGATACGGAATTAACATCAATGGCGAGTACATCACTCACCTTCGATTTGCCGACGATATAGTCCTCATGGCAGAATCGCTGGAGGAGCTAAGCACTATGCTCAATGACCTCAATAGTGTCTCCCAACGGATAGGTCTTAAGATGAACATGGACAAAACAAAGATTATGTTTAATGTCCATGTCACACCTATGCCGGTAGTTGTTGGGAGCACTAAGCTCGAAGTTGTTGACGAGTATGTTTACCTGGGACAAATAGTCCGACTAGGTAAGTCCAACTTCGACCGAGAGGTCAACCGACGGATTCAACTCGGCTGGGCAGCATTCGGGAAGCTACGACACATCTTCTCGTCAGAAATACCTCAAAACCTTAAAACAAAATTGTACAACCAGTGCGTGTTGCCAGTGATGACTTACGGAACTGAGACGTGGTCCTTCACTGCTGGCCGTATGAGGAAGCTCAAGGTCGCTCAGCGAGCTATGGAGAGGGCTATGCTCGGAGTTTCTCTGCGTGATAAACTTAGGAATAAGGATATCCGCAGTAGAACCAGAGTAACCGACATAGCCCAACGGATTAGTAAGCTGAAGTGGCAGTGGGCCGGCCATATAGCTCGAAGAACCGACAACCGATGGGGAAGAAAGGTTCTCGAGTGGCAGCCTCGTACCGGTAGGCGAAATGTAGGGCGTCCCCCCACAAGATGGAGTGACGACCTGGTAAGACATGCAGGAAGTCGATGGATGCAGGTGGCTCAGGACCGTGCTTTGTGGCATTCCTTGGGGGAGGCCTATGTTCAGCAGTGGACTTGTGAAGGGCTGTAATGATGACCCATATAAGCATGCATGTGTCTACAAACTTCCTTAGATCAATGAATTAAAAAATGTTACTGCGACAGAAGAATTTCGCTTTTAATGATTTCAATTTATAAAGCTGGGAATTCTTAAACGCTACAAGCGGCCACAAGATCACGTAATCCCAATACTAATGATTGTTAACAAACAGCACTCTAAGTTGTTCCAAACTACACATACATATTATGTGTTCTTTACGAGCATCCTGAGTAAAATTTGCGTAAAGACTAACGACCAACATCGTAAAAAAATTCGTAGTAACAATTTCTTCGAATTGGATTTTCAACAAAAAGTTACATAACACTTGAGCATCTAAAGTGGACCACATTCCGCCCACACCGCGGAGTTTGAACTAGAAAGAGAAACTTTTATATTCAATATAAGGGGTAGGTCATTTAAGATTTGGAATTTGGATCGGCTATAGAAAAAGCTAATGAATATTTCTTCAAAGTTTTGAGTTTATTAGAAAGTTTGAACCTTTACATTTAAGAATGTAAGACAATCTCATTCAAATGACTGCCACGGCTAGCTTTACAATACTCCATTTGATCAGTCCAATTTTTCAGTATATTTTCGAGTGTTTAGGCCTCTATTTCGTCAATGGCAACTTCGATTTAATGTTTTAAGTGGTCAATCGTCTCTGGATGCTTAGCGAAACACTTGTCTTTATTGGCTCCTCACAAAAAAAGTCCAACGGAGTCAAATCACAGCTTCGAGGTGGCCAATTGACATCAGCATTTCCTCTGATTATGCGATTTTCGAAAACAGTGCGCAAAAGATTCATTGTAACGTTGGCTGTGCGACACATTGCGCCATCCTGTTTAAACCAAATATCGTCTATATCATCCTCTTCAATTTTAGCAAACAAAAAATTGCTTACCATGGCGCGCTAGTGATTGTACTTCATTGTAACGGCGTTTCCTTGCTAATTTTCGAAGAAAAATGGCCAAATAATGCCGCCAACCAAAATCCGCACCAGAGAGTTTCTCCACGATGACGTGTGAATTTTTAAACCTCAGATTTGACGATTTTGCTTATTGCCATATCCTCCAATGTGGAAATGAGCTTCATCTGAAAAGATGATTTATCGGTAAAAATGCTCAACTTGGGATCAAGCGGTCTGCGGCCTATTGTGCAAACCGAAAACGCATCGAATAGCTTTTGCACTAATTGAACTTTGTACGCATTCATACCGAGATCTTTATGCAAAATTCTTCTCAAAGAAGTGCGTGAAATGTAATACACACTCTGAGTAACAGCAGTGATGTGTTCGGTTGTTAATGGACGAGTGTGTACGTGTTGTTTTATCCAATAACGATCCAGTTTCACATCACAAATTGATCCACAAACTGTATTTTTGATACATCCTTTTTGTCAAAGTTTTTTCGTAAATT
Organism: Parnassius glacialis; assembly: GCA_033319125.1. Taxonomy (NCBI): domain Eukaryota; kingdom Metazoa; phylum Arthropoda; class Insecta; order Lepidoptera; family Papilionidae; genus Parnassius; species Parnassius glacialis. Next base: position 13,509,490 of record JAVANC010000016.1, read on the forward strand.
TCATAAAATTTAAGTCGAAGACTTTAGAAATAAGTTTTTAATATTTTCCAACTTTGATCAAGCAAAAAGCGGATATGCTGTTGCAATCAGTAAAAATATGTATTGTGCACAGGGCACAAAGGAAGGCAATATTGCAAAACTCTTACAAACGTTTAAGAACACATTGTTTTGCCGAATTTATATAAAATTCGTAAAATGAATCTTTAAGTTCTAGACGTAAAATATTATTAAGAGGAAAAAAAGATTTCACCATTATCATTTCAGCCTATCAAAGTCCACTGATGAGCATCGGCCTGCCCATAGATTTCCTTATAAAGAGAATATTTGCTACAGTAGCCACGCTTGGCAAGCTGATTGGCAACCGCAGTTGTTTTTATTATGAATTGTCATCAGAAAGATGCTGCTGGCCATCTAACTAGTAGGCATTTTATAGGGAGGAGGGCGGACGGTGGCGACCATGGTAACGGCGGGGCAGGGGGTGCTAAGAATCTTCGGTGGAGGTTCGGTTGCCACCTTAGACGACTCGACCTGGCAACATACAACGCACGCATCCTGAGGACTGACGAGAAGATCGTGGAGCTGGAAGAAGAGATAAACAAGTTACGCTGGCATATTATAGGATTATCCGAAGTCCGAAGAGAGGGGAAAAACACGGTAATCCTTGAATCTGGCAACTTGCTCTATCACCGTGAGGGCGACCATCTGTCCCAAGGAGGTGTCGGATTTATCGTACACAAGTTTCTCGTTAACAACGTTGTAAACATTGAGAGTTATGTCGACAAAGGTTACCTTATCCTCAAAATCACCAAACGGTATTCGCTGAAGCTCATACAGGTTTACGCACCAACCTCGGCACACCTCGATGAGGAGGTTGAGGAAATGTATGAGGATATTTTTAGAGCCATGCATTCCTCCAAAACCCAATATACGGTGTTAATGGGAGACTTCAATGAAAAACTCGGCACGAGAGAGAACGGTGAGCTGAAAGTAGGGAAATTTGGAATAGGGCAACGGAACCCAAGGGGCCAGCAGCTGGCCGACTTCATGGAGAAAGAGGGACTCTTTATAGTGAACTCTTTCTTCCAGAAGCGGTCCCACAGGAAGTTAACCTGGTCAAGCCCCGACGGTTCCACAATAAATGAGATTGACTTCATTATGACTACCAGACGACAACTGTTTAGTGATGTCTCCGTGATCGCGAGGGTGCAAACTGGTAGCGATCACCGAATTGGTGGAGGCACACTGAATCTATACTTTAAGTTGGAGAGGTCTCGTCTAATGAAGTCAACGCTCCGTCCCCCTCGTGCTCTGTTCCAAAGTCCCGAAACCTGTCAGCTATGACAAGCTCGTGGAAACTGTCCATGAGGTCGGAGCTAAGTTCTGCAAGACCCGCCGCAGAAGAACAAAAAGCTCTCCGATCACACTCTTAATCTCATGGCTGTTAGACGGGAGATGAAGCTACGTTCTTCAACAGATTTGACAGCATACAGGCAACTGAACAGACAGATCTCCACATGCATATGGCGGGACTTACGCAACTTCAATACAGCTTGTATTGAAGAAGCGGTTGAGCGGAACCAAAGCTCCAAAGTCTTTGCCAGAGATCTGTCTGCCAGAAAGAGCCAACTGTCGAGGTTGAAGACCGAGTGTGGCAGCATCGTTTACGGGGCACCTGAGATTTTGAGTGGGATTGAGAGGTTCTATGGGCAGCTGGACACGTCATCGTTAGAGCTAAACGCAAGTGTGAGTAACGATCCAAGAGCGAGTCTTATCCGACACAATTTCGAAGATATCCCGGACGTCAGTCTGAGCGAGATTAGAATGGATCTCCAGCACCTTAAAAACGGCAAGGCCCCAGGCAAGGATGGAATTACAGCAGAGCTTCTGAAAGCGGGTGGAAGACCGGTACTTGAAATCTTTCAGAAGCTCTTTAATTCCGTCCTACATGGTGGCATTACACCAGAGGCGTGGAGTAGAAGTGCGGTGGCCTTGTTCTTCAAGAAAGGTGACAACGCTCTCTTAAAGAACTACAGACCGATTTCCCTTCTGAGCTGCGTCTACGTGCTGTTTTCGAGAGTCATTACGAATCGTCTCGCGCACAGACTTGACGACTTCCAGCCTCCCGAACAAGTCGGTTTCCGAAAGGGCTTTAGCGCCATAGACCACATACATACCCTTCGGCAAATTGTACAGAAGTCCGAGGAGTACAATTTTCCACTATGTCTGGCGGATGTGAACTAAGAAAAAGCCTTTGATTCCGTCAAAATTTGGCCGGTGCTGCAGTCCTTTCAGCGGTGCCAAGATGAATATCGGTATATCGGTGCTGAAGTGTTTGTACAGTAGAGCTACGATGGCTATCCGAGTACAGAACCAGAGTACGAAACCTATCCAATTGCAGAGAGGTGTAAGACAGGGTGCTGTTATATCCCCTAAACTCTTCACCACTGCATTGGAAGACGTTTTCAAGCTTCTGGACTGGAAAGGATACGGTATTAACATCAATGGAGAGTACATCACTCACCTTCGATTCGCCGACGATATAATCTTTATGGCAGAATTGCTCGAGAACCTAAGCACCATGCTCAATGAACTCAATAGTGTCTCCCAACGAATAGGTCTTAGGATGAACATGGACAAAACAAAGATCATGTTTAATGTCCATGTTACACCTATGCCGGTAGTTGTTGGAAGCACTAAGCGCGAAGTTGTTGACGAGTATGTTTACCTGGGACATATAGTCCGACTAGGTAAGTCCAACTTCGACCGAGAGGTCAATCGACGGATTCTACTCGGCTGGGCAGCGTTTGGGAAAATACGACACATCTTCTCGTCAGACATACCTCAAAACCTTAAAATGAAATTGTACAACCATTGCGTGTTGCCAGTGATGACTTAGGTATCTGAGACGTGGTCCTTCACTGCTGGCCGTATGAGGAAGCTCAAGGTCGCTCAGCGAGCTATGGAGAGGGCTATGCTCGGGGTTTCTCTGCGTGATAAACTTAGAAATGAGTATATCCGCAGTAGAACCAGAGTAACAGACATAGCCCAACGCATTAGTAAGCTGAAGTTGCAGCGGGCTGGCCATATAGCTCGAAGAACTGACAACCGATGGGGAAGAAAGGTTTTTGAGTGGCAGTCTCGTACCGGTAGGCGAAGTGTAGGGCGACCCCCCAATAGATGGAGTGACGACCTGGTAACACATGCAGGATGTCGATGGATGCAGGTGGCTCAGGACCGTGCTTTGTGGCATTCCTTGGGGGAGGCCTATGTTCAGCAGTGCACTTATGAAGGGCTGTAATGATGATGATGATGATGTCACCCCTAAGTACTAAGTGGAATGCCTCGTTCTAATTAAAAGGGTATCTGGTTCTCTACACTCACCATACGAAACAAAGCAGCATTGTGCTACTATTTTACACTGGTATTCTGTGAGAGCGTGGACCTACCCCGATCGAGCCGATCTATTCGTACTACATTCATAATATAGCTTCAGCGTGGCCCTTCCACGTAAAAATGATGAATTAATTAATTAATTAATTCATTAATTAATTACTGTCTATTGAATGTGTACTACGTGTTCCATATAGGGGAGATATTTACCATAGTAGCTATGATTAACAGGAAGTTTGGTAACTGTAGTTTTTAATTTTTTAGTTGTTATTAGGAAGATGCTACTAGCTATCTCTTGGTTTGTTACCTTCTGTCGTCTCTTTACACACCCATGGGACGATATGGGATAGTGAATATTCTTACACCGCCACTACACTACCAGGTCAGGTCCAGGTTACGCATGAATAAAACGGCGGGCACTCTTATTTTTAACTTATGGTGGCACTTCGGATAGCTCCAAAGAAGTTAAAATTCGTACAGTTTTTTTTGTGATTGTACCACATACATCAAAACAAACTATTTGTATTATATTCGTAGCTTAGTCTAGAAATATTATTAGTAGTAGGATAGTCTCTACGGCAAAAGGAATTCACAGTTGATTCTGAAAGTTAAAAATATTATTCTATTCGATTCTTAATAATATTTCAAGAAATTAGTAGCCGCCAAGCGAGTTCTGGACACTTTTTTTATTTACTCTATAATTTTATTTTATTATAACAACTGGAAATACGCTTAAAAAAGTAAAGTCTGTCTTATTTTCATTAAATATTAAAGAGGTATTTAAATTTGATAAATTGAAAACGCTTACTCGATAAAAACGTCTTCCGATTTTATTTATTACCATCCTTCTTCTTAATACATATTTCATTGATATTAATAACTGATCTATGTTTACACGAAAAAAATGATTGCTATATACCAATGTACTAAATCATGAAATATTATTATTTTACCTTGTTTCTTTATCCGGGATGCGCATTTAAAATCCGCACTCGATACTACTATAAACAGATATAGAGCTATATTATATTCAGTATTAAAATATAATAACTTTACTTTTTATTATATAGGTATTTATTGTTATTAATTAAAAAATAACATGATAAAAAACAGTAAACGTAAAAGAACAAAGAAGAAAAGGAAAATAATCAGTTTGTCTGTAATGGTAAATTTATCTCACGCAGAACGTATTTTCAGCCACTACTCTCTGAGATGTTATGCAGGAGCACTTACACTCCAGCTACTATCATAGCACCATCATAGTATTTAGTTTTTATAGATATGGAACTCATGCTAGCTTCAAGTCATCAGTATTTAAATGCTACTTAAAAATATATATGTGAAATAAATAGCTAATATTTAATACATTACACTGCATTATCTGAATTTAATATCATTTGCTTTAAGTTAAATGTGCATGCAAAATTTCTCGCTTGTAAGTTTGTATGCAAATTGAATTAGCTTGAATAGACAAAAGTCTCGTGAATTAAGCAGAATAAGAACAAACACTTTTTCAACTTGGCTCTAAATGTACCTGTATGTGTAAATTACTTGTAATTAGTTATAAGTGTGTGTAATAGTAATTGTTCAGTAATACTTATTTACTTAGAAACAATAATTTATGTATTTAAATTCTACCTATTCTTTCAATTTCATAAAACGGGGTATAAACTAGATCAGCCTAATAAAGAACTAAAAGTAAGTAAGTACTTGAATTAGTATGAAACTGATTTAGGACGTTTCGTCACTTGCTATGGTGTCATATCGACGGTAGTGGGGTAGAATTGAGGTAGATGAGGAAACCTTCACTAGTTTGTGTAGTATAAAGTTCAGTGTAGGTGCCGAGCGTGGGAGATTCCGTCCAAGTCATTCCACGAGTGCCAAGATAGTATTGTGGTTTTGTCCTTTGTGGTGGTTCTTCTGGTGCAGGCGAGGAAGATGGTGTTGCTGAGAAGCTGCTGTGTTACGTTGAGATGTGTAATGCTACTGTGTAGGAGACAATGGGCCTCCAATTTTTTCAATATACTTTGTTTTGACTAAGTGATATATAACCACTGATTCGCGACAAAAGCTGAACCAATCGCAAATCCTGGCGCTGCTTAAACATTGCTCCCTCTCTTCTTTGTTTTGATCCTCGTTTATGGTAATTTCATAACTCCATTTGTGAGCAAAACCATAAAAAAGTTAAAATATGTGCACAAACTGAATTTTTACATTTTCAAAAAGTGTTCCACTCATCTTTGATACTTTGCCTTTTTGTTTACATTGGCCTTTCGTACAAAACCAAGAATCAAACAATTTGTTGATTTACTATGCCAGTTGCATAGGTGTGCGGTGCGTGTGACCTGTTTAAAAGAGTGCCTCATACCATTGGCTTCAGCAAATAGAACACATTGTTTGTTGGTACCAAATTGTTTTATTTCTTTTGCCAAACTCCACATTTTAACAATTCCTTCCAAATGTAATCGTCAATAGACAAAGGGCCCGTCATCTGCGAAGAAATCGTGGCCAGGAACCGTCAAATTCAGTCGTAAATCCATCAAACTCTGACTCGTAGATGGTCCGGATTTCGAATCTCGGTCATGATAATTATTAGCAATGCCGGCATTGCCAATAATAATAATGAATGTCCAGTGGGTAAGCCAAGGTCATCCAGAGAAGCAATCCAATCGATGTCCTACGACATATGATATACGACGGCGTAGTGAAGTCCAGTTCACGTAAACTCGGAAACAACGGAATGACGTCTATTTCACGAAGTCAAGTATTAGATATCAGCAATAGAGCAATAGAGAGAGTAATAGAGGCAGCAATTCAAAAACAATTGCTGCCTATCACGGAAGTATCGACAAACAAAGTACATGTATTTCCATGCTGCCTATCAATCCGTTTTACTCATTTTGACAGATGCAACTTAAAAAACGTAAGAATTTAGTTTAAGTTCCGTTTGGCAGGTTAATAACTATTATATTATTGTTTATAATAGAATTACTCGATACGTGATCTGACTTTATACTATAATTACTATTAGTTGCTTACATTTATGATTATGGATAATGGATAGAGTAATATCTCTTTCCTCTTTCAAATTATGAATAGTAATTTTGATTGCCCTGAAGTACTAAGTGATTCAGGGCTTACGTTACGTTTACGTTTACGTACTTCATCATTCAGTTTGCGAAAACCTACACTTTTATCTGTGCATGCATGCAGATCTTTTAATGCTACAGCACATACTCATAACGTAGATATTGATTTATTTCATTCCAGTGTTCTCCAACTTTGGCGTTCACTTTTTAACAACTTCTTTTCTTTTTGATAATGTTATTTATAGTTAAGTGTACTGTTACTTGCCCTATACTTGTATATCTCCTCTGACACAGTCTTGTTATATAAAGTATTATATAAGTGAAAACTTGTATTGGCCTTCATTTTTGTTATAATTATATTACTTTTGTAAATTAGCTGTATATTTTCCAAGGAAATTAAAATAAAATAAAATATAATTTAGTCGGAGGGATAATTTTTTTATTAATATAAAAGAGTGGGGCAAAAATGACGCTGCCCCACCCTGCTAAAAAGTGCAAAAGGTTGATTAGTAAATTGGGAGCGGCATTCGTTCAACGCTCGTCGTCGCAGTAAGACGTTAAGTTAAATTGAATTGTGTACAAGTTTAAATTGTGAAGTGGAATAAAGGGTAATTTTTGGAACCAACCGTTTTATTTTCTATCTGGCCTTGAATAGTATAACCATGAAGCTAATACAAAGGGACGGAGGGAAAGACGGCATAAGCAACTGCGCACTGTGATTCTAAGTAGGTCCTGACGTCATCATAGTAGGCGTGGCTTTAGTTAGTATACTGTCAGCATTCGTCCTGTGCGCTTATGTGTCGAAAAATCGCAAATCGGTGTATTTTCGTAGTATTAAGAAGAAAAGGATGAAGTGTTGTGTTTTATTGTGTAAAAACTACTCAGATAGACGCTCTGATGTTATGGATGGCATCACTTTTCATTTGTAAATAATTTTACACCTAATTTATTTATATTAATAGTTCTAGAAAAATCTCTTCTTCGGCTTTCAAATATAATTAAATATATTCGGCACTAGATGGCGACACTTTGTGTCATGTGAACTAAAATATAAAAGTCTGTAGAGCTCAGTATTGGTGAAATAATCATACGAAGGTGCTGAAATTTGTTTTGCATTCAGACATAAAGAAATTTTAATCGCAAAATATTATTTTTATAGTTTATAATCATTATGTGAACAGGCCGTATTCTATCGTCAAGTAAACCTCATAAAGATAACAAAATGACTATGCCGTAATTAGAATTCAATTATTTTATTCAGTAATACAACTTTCAATATTAAAATGAAGGAAATCGTACTTAGGCTGATTTTTACGAAATGTTTAAATTATATTTAAATGACATTCTATATGCAAAGAATCACTTAAATACAATTTAATGTTCTTAGATTGGCATTCAAAAAGTGCATTCGTATGCCTAATTCGGAATAAAATATTTATATTTTAATTGATTTGTAAATAAAATTATATTAATTATAATAATTTGTCTATTATTTGTTCCCTCTCAGAGATATTAAGTAGTATAACCCACACATAAATAATAGTCCAGCCGTTTCTGCGTTAAAAAATTACACATAGGTACACAGTACATACTTAGTGTGGAATAAGCTCATGGAGACAAAAAGAACAGAGAATAGAATAGAAAAGAATAGAATAATGTTTTATTCAATATAGATCACATGTGTAATTCTTATTGAAATTCATTTTTTAATTTACCACTGGTTCACACAAAATTTCGCCTAGATAATATTAGTGAGATAAGTAGGATATTTAATTCCAAATTAAATATCCTACTTAATATTGAACATAGAATATTTAGTTTCAAAGAGACTTTATTTTATGGATAAAATAAATATTTTTTGAAGGTTGACTTTCACGAAATGATAAACATATTTAAATTGTATATAAGTGATTCTTTGCATATAGAATGTCACTTAAATATAACTTAAACATTTCGTAAAAATCAGCCAAGTACAATTTCCTTCATTTTAATATTGAATGTTGGGTTACTGGGTAAAATAATTGAATTCTAATTGCGGCCCTGTCTTTTTGTTATTTTTATGAGGTTTACTTGACGATAGATGGCGGCCCGTTCCCAAAATTATTATGAAAACTATAAAAATATTGTTTTGGCGATTAAAATTTATTTGTCTGAATGTATTTGCTTCATGAGATAGACTCTCCGATGCTATGGATGGCATCACATTTCATTTGTAAGTAATTTTACACCAAATTTATTAAAAATGTTCTAGAAAAATCTCTGCGTCGGCTTTCAAATATAATTAAATATATTCCACACTAGATGGCGACACTTTGTGTCCTGTGAACTAAAAATATAAAGGTACGTAGAGCTCAGTAATGATAAAATAATCATACGAAGGTGCTGAAATTAGTTTTGCATAAAGAAATTTTAGTCGCCAAAAGATTATTTTTTAGTTTATAATATTTTGTGGACATGCCGCCATCTACCGTCAAGGTAGCTAAGCTACATTGCAACATCGATATGGAACGATTCGAGTAGTTTTACTATTTATCCGTAGATGTAGATAGTGTAAAGTGGGCGGGGCTTTGCATCCCCTCAGCCCGCAAATTGTCACGTGTTGTAACATGGTCAAATTTAATTACGTCTCCTCTTTGTATTTGCTTCATGAGTATAACAGATCAGAAGTGGGATTAACAAGATACATATTTAATTATATAGTCACGTGCACCACTCGAATTATGTAAATATTTTTTTATATAAATTTATGCTTCGCATATTTTCTTATTAAGTATAACTGTAATTCCTGGTTTCGAAGTTTAATGAATAATTTATTAGACCAATTATATGATTAGTTTTTGTAACTGTCTTTTTTCGTATACTTCGTGAAATTAAATACATAATGCTGAATAACACCATAAAAACAGTAAACGTAAAAGAACAAAGAAGAAAGGGAAATAATCAGTTTACCCTGTAATGGTAAATTTATCTCAAGCAGAACGTATTTTCAGCCACTCCTCCCTGAGTGTTATGAAGGAGCACTTACACTCCAGCTATGTTAGCATCATAAATATTTATTTTTTATAGATATGGAACTCATGCTAGCTTCAATTCTTCAGTATTCAAATGCTACTTAAAAAGATATATTTTTTTATAGAACAAGGGTAAAAAATGAGCACACAGTCCACCTGATGGTAAGTGGTTGCTGTGACCCAAAGACATCTACATTTATCCTCAATAAAGTATCAAAATGCAGATGCGTCGTTACCCGTGAGGACTAAGATGGAATGCCTCTTTTCCAGTAAAAAGGGTCTCCAGTTCTCTACACTCACCATACAAAACACAGCAGTGTCAAGCTGCCATTTTACGCTGGTATTCTGTGAGAGCGTGGTCCTTACCCCGGTCGAGCCGACCTGGGAAGGATGCCACGCTGCAGCTACATAAGTGCTACAACTAAACTACTTATATAGCTGCAGCATGGCTCTACCACGTACAAATATATGTGAGAAAATAGTAAATATTTAATACATTACACTGCATTATCTGAATTTAATATCATTTACCTGTTCTCGGTTTGTATGCAAATTGAATAAGCTTGAATAGACAATAGTCGCGTGAATTAAGCAGTATAAGAACAAACACTCCTTAAACTTGGTTCTTAATGTTCCTATAATGATTTGTGTAAATTACTTGTTATAAGTACGTGTAATAGTAATTGTTCAGTAATACTTATTTACTTGAAAACAATAATTTATGTATTTAAATTATAACTATTCTTTCAATTTCATAAAACGGATATAAACTAGATCAGCCTAATAAGGAACTGGAGTAAGTAATAAAATTGGAATGAAACTGAGTTAGGTCGTCCGGATGGTCCGAGAGTTAGTGAGAGGTTGCCTCACTATAGCAGAGCGTCATATCGATGGTAGCGGCACATGAGTAAAGAAACCGACCAGAGGGGAGCTATATACAAACGGCTCGCTGCGAATACACCCATACATAGCGCAGCGATGTTTGCGTGAGCTCTCACCGACAGGTTCACCGACGCTCCGTCGGGGTACAAACCGGTTTGCGCCGGCTCAGTCAGAGTATCCATGAAAGGGCTGTTAGTCGTGCGCATTTAAATAAATAGACCAACAATGTTTCGAAATTTTATACATCAATTAATTTATTAAGTTTTTTTGTATGAGGTGGAAGTGGTGTTGGTGTTGGTGGATAGTGTTGCTGATGGTTTCAGTGGTGGTGGATGTGGTAGTTTCGTAGGTAGTGGTAGTAGGCAGTGGACCCACAGTGGCTCCATCAACACCATCACCATCACCACCATTACTATTAACACCACCACCACGACCGACACTGCACACGACCACCATCACAGCCACTACTACCACCACCACCACTTACATCAAAATTCTTGATTTCGAACAATTAATAGACAAGTTGTTACATTAATATAAGTTATAATTAATACACATGTTGTCTTATGCTATACAATATTTTTTCCTTAAATTTTTCACATGCATCATGTGACAACCCTATCAGAAAAGGTAAACAATTTCGTCGTTGTTAAGAAGCGTCCCCTCTGATCCTTACTCTTTACTCTGTGGTAGCGGGGTAGAATTGAGGTAGATCGGGAAACCTCCCCTCGTTTGTGCAGTATAAAGTTCAGTGTAGATGCCGAGCGTGGGAGATTCCGTCCAAGTCATTCTACGAGTGCCAAGATAGTATCGTGGTTTTGTCCTTTGTGGTAGTTCTTCTGGTGCAGGCGAGGAAGATGGTGTTGCTGAGAAACTGCTCTGTGTTACGTTGAGATGTGTAGTGCTACTGTTGGTTTGCATACTTTGGTGTTATCACGTAATTACGTCCCTCCCGTTACAGCAATGTGTAATCATGGCGAGGATGTTAAAGCCTAAGAAAGTTTTACTACCATTTGTTGCATTAAAATTTAGTAAACTAATTACAACCACTCACATTTTACATTTTATAATTCTTAAAACAGATAAGAACAGTGATGAAATGTCAAAAAATTACATATATTTTATATATATGAAATAATATACCTACTAAACCACTCAAAATAGTAAAAAAGACGTTAAAGACGCACTGATGGAATAGTACTTTTAATATATTATACATATTTACACTTAATAAACATATAAAAATAAATTCACATACACATATATCTATATGAACATACTTATTTATTATAGATCGAAATCTGATAATGGCTTAAAAGTTACTTACTTACTTACTTAATATTGACTTAAAACATTACATTACGTTATTATAGGGCATGTATACATATAATAATGTATGGATTGAGTGATATTTGTGTACAATTGATAATAATTGAAGCTAATGTATGTATGTGAAATTTCATTATTTTAAAATGTACGCTCAGTGTCAACAAAAAGCTCTACGTCTGCAATTCGTGTATTATAAATGTATAGTAACTTAATAATTCTTGTCATAGTTAGTGGAAAGAAATGGTATAGGTAAAGGTTTAGTATCAGGTCGCCTTAACAGGGGAGCGGAGAAGGGGGGATCGATTCGCCCCCCACCTTTGCCCCGCTGGAGGTGCGGTGTATTTTTGTATTAAATGTTAAAGATTAAAATTTTTATTGGATGGTTTCTGATAAAAATCGCCTTAAGTAATACCAAAGTGAGGTTGACTTTTAGCTAGGCAGTCATATGCTCTCCAATAGTCTGTGTAAATTATGGAGCCCGTTTCTATTTTTTTTTAATTCAGGGCACTAAAATCTCTTCAAAACGTATATTGTCAGGGCACAATGGGCCTCCAATTATTTCAATAAACTTTGTGAAGTGAAGTGATATACTATGCCAGTTGCATAGGTGTACGGTGCGTGTGACCTGTTTAAAAGAGTGCTTCATACCATTGGCTTCAGCAAATGCAACACATTGTTTGTTGGTACCAAATTGTTTTATTACTTTTGCCAAACTCCGCATTTTAATAGTTAATAGACAAAGGGCCCGTCATCCGCGAAGAAATCGTGGCCAGGAACCGTTAAATTCAATCGTAAATCCATCAAACCCTGACTCGTAGATGGTCCGTATTTCGAATCTCGGTCATGATAATTATTGGAAATGGCGGCATGGCCAATAATAATAATGAATGTCAAGTGGGTAAGCCAAGGTCATCCAGAGAAGCATTCCAATCGGTGTCTACGACATACGATATACGACGGCGTAGTGAAGTCGTCGCAAAATAGTAAGCAATTGATATCCAGAGGAGTAGCGAAGTCGTCGAAAACAGGTGGCAGATAATAACAATAAGGAGCACATTCACGTAAACTCGGAAACAACGGAATGAAGTCTATTTCACGAAGTCAAGTATTAGATATCAGCAATAGAGCAATACAGAGAGTAATAGAGGCAGCAATTCAAAAAGAATTGCTGCCTATCACGGAAGTATCGACAAACAAAGTACATGTATTTCCATGCTGCCTATCAATCCGTTTTACTCATTTTGACAGATGCAATTTAAAAATCGTAAGAATTTAGTTTAAGTTCCGTTTGGCAGGTTAATAACTATTATATTATTGTTTATAACAGAAATACTCGATACGTGATCTGACTTTATACTATAATTACTATTAGCTGCTTACATTTATGATTATGGATAATGGATAGAGTAATATCTCTTTCCTCTTTCAAATTATGAATGGTAATTTTGATTGCCCTGAAGTACTAACTACTTCAGTTCAATTCAATTTATTAAATAGTTCAAGCACATACTCATAACGTAGATAGTGATTTATTTCATTCCAGTGTTCTCCAACTTTGGCGTTCAATTTCTAACAACTTCTTTTCTTTTTGATAATGTTATTTATAGTTAAGTGTACTGTTACTTGCCCTATACTTGTATATCTCCTCTGACACAGTCTTGTTATATAAAGTATTATATAAGTGAAAACTTGTAATGGCCTTCATTTTTGTTATAATTATATTACTTTTGTAAATTAGCTGTATGTTTTCCAAGGAAATTAAAATAAAATAAAATATAATTTAGTCGGAGGGATAATTTTTTTATTAATATAAAAGAGTGGGGCAAAAATGACGCTGCCCCACCCTGCTAAAAAGTGCAAAAGGTTGATTAGTAAATTGGGAGCGGCATTCTTTCAACGCTCGTCGTCGCAGTAAGACGTTAAGTTAAATTGAATTGTGTACAAGTTTAAATTGTGAAGTGGAATAAAGGGTAGTTTTTGGAATCAACCGTTTTATTTTCTATCTGGTCTTGAATAGTATAACCATGAAGCTAATACAAAGGGACGGAGGGAAAGACGGCATAAGCAACTGTGCACTGTGATTCTAAGTAGGTCCTGACGTCATCATAGTGGGCGTGGCTTTAGTTAGTATACTGTCAGCATTCGTCCTGTGCGCTTATGTGTCGAAAAATCGCAAATCGGTGTATTTTCGTAGTATTAAGAAGAAAAGGATGAAATGTTGTGTTTTATTGTGTAAAAACTATTCAGATAGACGCTCTGATGTTATGGATGGCATCACTTTTCATTTGTAAATAATTTTACACCTAATTTATTAAATAGTTCTAGAAAAATTTCTTCGTTTCGGCTTTCAAATATAATTAAATATATTCGGCACTAGATGGCGACACTTTGTGTCATGTGAACTAAGAATATAAAAGTCTGTAGAGCTCAGTATTGGTGAAATAATCATACGAAGGTGCTGAAATTTGTTTTGCATTCAGACATAAAGAAATTTTAATCGCAAAATATTATTTTTATAGTTTATAATCATTATGTGAACAGGCCGTATTCTATCGTCAAGTAAACCTCATAAAGATAACAAAATGACTATGCCGTAATTAGAATTCAATTATTTTATTCAGTAATACAACTTTCAATATTAAAATGAAGGAAATCGTACTTAGGCTGATTTTTACGAAATGTTTAAATTATATTTAAATGACATTCTGTATGCAAAGAATCACTTAAATACAATTTAATGTTCTTAGATTAGCATTCAAAAAGTGCATTCGTATGCCTAATTTGGAATAACATATTTATATTTTAATTGATTTGTAAATAAAATTATATTAATTATAATAATTTGTCTATTATTTGTTCTCCCTCAGTGATATTAAGTAGTATAACCCACACATAAATAATAGTCCAGCCGTTTCTGCGTGAAAAAATTACACATAGGTACACAGTACATACTTAGTGTGGAATATTATGTTCACAAAAAGTAAGTAGACGAGAAAGTTGTGTCTGTTCCAGTAAATGCACGTCGCTTGGAGAAATTTAGAAGTAGCATAGTGAAAAAACTTCCGTCACTTTCATACCAAAATAATCCTAATTTTTTGTATGGAACATTATTTAAGCTTATTTGCAATGAATTTAATAATACTTTTACTTCTAAAACATTCTCCTGGAACAGTCGGAAGTCATTCAATGAATGGGCGACAGTAGGAGTCCATAAGAGCAGGCATAAGTTATATGATCTTTACCATGAAAGGTCATAAAATCATAGCGTCGAATTTAGGGAATATGTAAAAAAATATTCAAAAATATTTAAAAGTGTGTGCTCCATAGCCAAATCTTTGCATTTGAGCAACAAAATTAAGACGGCTTCCAATAAAATTAAAATGACATGGAGTATAATTAATAGCGAAACTGGTAAGATCAACTCTCGCAATTTAAATTACCAGTTAAGTGTTAACAACAAATTAACTGTATCAGATCAGGACGTAGCAATGGGTTTTGAGAAATATTTTACTGATATTCCGATCTTGACCACTAAGTCACTGAATTCTTCTCCTGCCGTCGCCGAATTATTTCTTAAACAAAATGTAAATGCGTGTACAAAGAATTTTACATTTCATAAAGTGTCATCAAAAGATATTGTAAAATATTTTAAACTATTGATGTTAAGAAAACTGCGGATCTGTGGGGGATTTCCGTTGAAGTTATTGCGTCTATAATAGATACAATCGCGCCTCATTTAGCTATTATTTTAATACTAGTATCGAATCTGGTGTGTTTCCTGATTTAATGAAGCATAGTAAAGTAATACCTTTATATAAATCTGGTAGTACTTTAGACCCCGCCAATTTTAGACCTATTTCTGTACTACCAACACTTAGTAAGATTTTTGAAAAAATTGTTCTTGATCAAATGTTATTTTTTTTTTAATATAAATAATTTACTTCATAAAAATCAATTTGGTTTCACAAGGGGTCGCTCGACAACTGATGCCGGTGTTGAGCTGATTAAATATATCTTTAATGCATGGGAGAATTCACGGGATGCTTTGGGTATATTTTGTGACCTATCCAAGGCCTTCGATTGTGTTCACCATGAAACATTAATCAGGAAACTTCAACACTACGGTGTAAGAAGTGATGCTCTTAAATTAATTATTTAATATTTAAGTGAGAGAACGCAAAAAGTTGTCATTAACAATATGAGCTCTTCCGGGTCGATGGTACAAATGGGCGTGCCTCAAGGCTCGATTCTCGGCCCCTTTCTGTTTCTTGTGTACATTAATGACTTACCTTACATAGTAGGGGATAACCATGATATAGTATTATTTGCAGATGACACTTCTTTAATTTTCAAATTAAGTCGACAATTGCTAAAATATGACGAAGTAAATAATGCTATATCTAAATTAGTAAATTGGTTCAAAGTTAATAATTTGCATTTAAATGGTACAAAAACAAAATGTATGAAATTCATGACTCCAAATGTCAAACAATTTAATACTAATGTAATTTTAAATGGGGAGAAACTGACTCTTGTAGATACCACCATTTTTCTTGGAATCACACTAGACGCGAAGCTTCAATGGAGCCCCCATATATCAAAACTAGCAAGCAGACTTAGTTCTGCAGCATATGCTGTAAAAAAGATAAGAAGTCTAACTAGTGTTGAAACAGCTAGACTAGTTTACTTTAGCTATTTCCATAGCATAATGTCCTATGGTATTTTGCTTTCAAAAACTTTATTAAACTAAGTTTGTATAAAAAGGGTTATTATAATATTAAGGAATTTATGGATGATAATAACCCCTGGAAATGAGGTGATCGCTACCAAGCTATTTCTAATTTGTTATGTTGTTAATTTGTGTAACATCATGATTGTAAGCTGTTATTTATAAAAAAAAAGTCCCGCTGGGTTTCTTGCTGGTTCTTCCCAGGACAGAGGTTTTTTTCCGAACCAGTGGTAATCAAACAAAAGAGTGACTTTCAATAAGTATTATTTATAATCTATATTGAATAAAAAAGTTTCTGTTTCTGTTTCTGTTTCAATAAGCTCATGGAGACAGAAAGAACACACAAAATTTCGCCTGTATAATATTAGTGAGATAAGTAGGATATTTAATTCCAAATTAAATATCCTACTTAATATTGAACATAGAATATTTAGTTTCAAAGAGACTTTATTTTATCGATAAAATAAATATTTTTTGAAGGTTGACTTTTACGAAATAATAAACATATTTAAATTGTATTTAAGTGATTCTTTGCATATGGAATGTTACTTAAATATAACTTAAACATTTCGTAAAAATCAGCCAAGTACAATTTCCTTCATTTTAATATTGAATGTTGGGTTACTGGGTAAAATAATTGAATTCTAATTGCGGCCCTGTCTTTTTGTTATTTTTTATGAGGTTTACTTGACGATAGATGGCGGCCTGTTCCCAAAATTATTATGAAAACTATAAAAATATTATTTTGGCGATTAAAATTTATTTGTCTGAATGTATTTGCTTCATGAGATAGACGCTCCGATGCTATGGATGGCATCACATTTCATTTGTAAGTAATTTTACACCAAATTTATTGAAAACGTTCTAGAAAAATCTCTGCGTCGGCTTTCAAATATAATTAAATATATTCCACACTAGATGGCGACACTTTGTGTCCTGTGAACTAAAAAATAAAGGTACGTAGAGCTCAGTAATAATAAAAAAATCATACGAAGGTGCTGAAATTTGTTTTGCATTCAGACATAAAGAAATTTTAGTCGCCAAAATATTATTTTTTAGTTTATAACATTTTGTGGACATGCCGCCATCTACCGTCAAGGTAGCTAAGCTACATTGCAACATCAATATGGAACGATTCGAGTAGTTTTACTATTTATCCGTAGATGTAGATAGTGTAAAGTGGGCGGGGCTTTGCATCCCCTCACCCCGCAAATTGTCACGCGATGTAACATAGTGAAATTTAATTACAACGTCTCCTCTTTGTATTTGCTTCATGAGTATAACAGATCAGAAGTGGGATTAACAGGATACATATTTAATTATATAGTCACGTGCTTCGCTCGAATTATGTAAATATTTTTTTATACAAATTTATACTTCGCATATTTTCTTATTAAGTATAACTGTAATTCCTGGTTTCGAAGTTTGATAAATAATTTATTAGACCAATTATATGATTAGTTTTTGTACCTGTCTTTTTTCGTATACTTCATGAAATTAAATACATAATGCTGAATAACACCATAAAAACAGTAAACGTAAAAGAACAAAGAAGAAAGGGAAATAATCAGTTTACCCTGTAATGGTAAATTTATCTCAAGCAGAACGTATTTTCAGCCACTCCTCCCTGAGATGTTATGCAGGAGCACTTACACTCCAGCTATGTTAGCATCATAATATTTAATTTTTATAGATATGGAACTCATGCTAGCTTCAAGTCTTCAGTATTCAAATGCTAGTTAAAAAGATATATTTTTTATAGAATAAGGGTAAAAAATGAGCACACGGTCCTCCTGATGGTAAGTGGTTGCTGTGACCCAAAGACATTTACATTTATCCTTAATAAAGTATCAAAATGCAGATGCGTCGTTACCCGTGAGGACTAAGATGGAATGCCTCTTTTCCAGTAAAAAGGGTCTCCAGTTCTCTACACTCACCATACAAAACACAGCAGTGTCAAGCTGCCATTTTACGCTGGTATTCTGTGAGAGCGTGGTCCTTCCCCGGTCGAGCCGACCTGGGAAGGATGTCATGCTGCAGCTATATAAGTGCTACAACTATACTACTTATATAGCTGCAGCATGGCTCTACCACGTACAAATATATGTGAGAAAATAGTAAATATTTAATATATTACACTGCATTATCTGAACTTAATATCATTTACCTTAAGTCTTAGAATAATAACACCTAGAACGATAGTTCCCTACAAAGCGGACGTTCAAAAGTGGGGCAAGAACAAAATCTATGTGTGCGTTATCAACTTGTGTTTACGCTAGACGAAACACACACAAGTGAAGAAATAATGTGGCCAATATATTAAATTTTCCCGAAAAGTGGGGAAGTTGACGCTATGTATATTGGACTAATAGTTACAATGTAACGTATGACTCACACAAATGTGATAATAAGTTTGTTCGAATTCTATTATCGAAGTGTAGCCCGCCAAATTCAAAATATTTTTGAATAGAATATTTGCCTATCTAGCCAAGTGAGATACTTTTATGAACCATATAAATGTGATTGCATCATATTTTTCTTTGTAACTGTATAGAGACGGTATAATTATTTGACTAATGTAAGTTCGATATACACACACGACTGTTCGACGAACGATTGACCGTATTCAGTATCTATTATTCATTTTGTTTTTAACAATCTTTTTTAATAATCGTCGAGTAATGGTGTACCGCACCTCACTGCATGCATAATGTAAGCTACAATACGAAAAACACAAGAAAATTTTAATTTTGGTAGGTTTTACACAGTCCTCACGATGACAACGCATCTCTTTATTGAGGATAGTTGTAGATGTATATAGGTCACAGCATCCACTTACCATCAAGTGGACCATGTGTTCGTATGTCACCGTATCCTATAAAAAATGTAAAGAACAAATTTTTGTATTTTAGTGGGCTTCCAACTGCTTTCATTTCGATTGTGTCTGATGTTTTCTGTCTCACAAGCCGCAATGGTTGGATCAGAAAGAAACATAAAACGAAAACCAAACATGCATTTATTATCAGACCATATAAAAAGTTTCTTTAAAATTCATCATCCATATTTTTTTTTAAAACGTTACCTCCACACTAGGATTTTCTCCTGTATCGCGGAGGCAGCTTACAAACATAAATTGCACGAGAACAAACATCCAGACCCGGAACAATGATTTGTAAGTCATACAAATACTTGTTCCGTGCGGGATTCGAACCCGCGGCCACTAGCGCAACAACTCATTGCTAAGCCACTGCGCCACGGAGCTGTCGATAAATAAAAACAATTCGTTGCATTTTTTCAATATTGGCAGCCCTCGTAGTAATAAGTTGTCAAGTTGCGTTACGCATTCTATTTAATGAGGGCTAATAATCTTCCACTCACCAGATGTTGCTAGTTGTGACTGAGGTAAAGTTTTTGTACCATAGTGTCAGTTAATTGAGAAATTACTTTTAAATAATAGTTTATTATTATTACACAACACAATGACCACATCAGAGGTTTGATTTTTAATTCTTTGCACTTTATAACTTTTTTAAAAAAATCGGCTTTTAGTTATATTTTATAGTTTGGTTTATTCATTTCTAATGTAATTAATATAAAATATTTCTAATAATACAGAAAGAAACCTTAAATATTACATTTTCTTAAGAAATTATTATCCCCGCTATGAAATCTGTCAAATAATTTACCTCACTGTAAAGTGGTGCCGCCCTAGTAGCAGAAAAAGTCGTGGATGCCCTCATTCCTATTGACGTGTTTAGTTTTAATTTAAAAAAGGTGGGAGAATTTTTCTTTCACTTTGGCAACATTTCCATATAATTCCATGTCAGTTTTTAGAAATTCATATTTATTTTTGATGAATGTTTTACGTAAAATATAAGTTTAAAAGCATTAGTTACTCGTGAAATGTAATGTTACTATGTTTCTTGCGTTTCTCTGATGTACTTACATCCGTTCACTGCATAAAACGTCATTTTTAATTAAAATTTCGGGAGCTGTTGTCAACACGACACGACTTTGAGCACTAACGGGCCGAGTATTGAACTAAGCCATACTGGCTTAGTTTGAGTTGCCTCACATTACGGACGCGGACTCGGCTTCTAGGTGTTATTATTCTAAGCCTTAAGTTAAATTTTCATGCAAAATTTCTCGGTTGTGTGTTTGTATGCAAATTGAATAAGCTTGAATAGACAATAGTCGCGTGAATTAAGCAGAATAAGAACAAACACTCCTTTAACTTGGCTCTTAATGTTCCTATAATGTTTTGTGTAAATTACTTGTTATAAGTACGTGTAATAGTAATTGTTCAGTAATACTTATTTTCTTTGAAACAATAATTTATGTATTTAAATTATAACTATTCTTTCAATTTCATAAAACGGGTATAAACTAGATCAGCCTAATAAGGAACTGGAGTAAGTAATAAAATTGGAATGAAACTGAGTTAGGTCGTCCGGATGGTTCGAGAGTTAGTGAGAGGTTGCCTCACTATAGCAGAGCGTCATATCGGTGGTAGCGGCACATGAGTAAAGAAACCGACCAGAGGGGAAGCTACATACAAACGGCTCGCTGCGAATACACCCATACATAGCGCAGCGATGTTTGCGTGAGCTCTCACCGACAGGTTCACCGACGCTCCGTCGGGGTACAAACCGGTTTGCGCCGGCTCAGTCAGAGTATCCATGAAAGGGCTGTTAGTCGTGCGCATTTAAATAAATAGACCAACAATGTTTCGAAATTTTATACATCAATTAATTTATTAAGTTTTTTTGTATGAGGTGGAAGTGGTGCTGGTGTTGGTGGATAGTGTTGCTGATGGTGTAAGTGGTGGTGGATGTGGTAGTATCGTAGGTAGTGGTAGCAGGCAGTGGACCCACAGTGGCTCCATCAACACCACCACCATCACCACCATTACTATTAACACCACCAACACCACCGCCACTGCCCACGACCACCATCACAGCCACCACCACCACTTACATCAAAACTCTTGATTTCGAACAATTAATAGACAAGTTGTTACATTAATATAAGTTATAATTAATACACATGTTGTCTTATGCTATACAATATTTTTTCCTTAAATTTTTCACATGCATCATGTGACAACCCTATCAGAAAAGGTAAACAATTTCGTCGTTGTTAAGAAGCGTCCCCTCTGATCCTTACTCTTTACTCTGTGGTAGCGGGGTAGAATTGAGGTAGATCGGGAAACCTCCCCTCGTTTGTGCAGTATAAAGTTCAGTGTAGATGCCGAGCGTGGGAGATTCCGTCCAAGTCATTCTACGAGTGCCAAGATAGTATCGTGGTTTTGTCCTTTGTGGTAGTTCTTCTGGTGCAGTCGAGGAAGATGGCGTTGCTGAGAAGCTGCTCTGTGTTACGTTGAGATGTGTAGTGCTACTGTTGGTTTGCATACTTTGGTGTTATCATGTAATTACGTCCCTCCCGTTACAGCAATGTGTAATCATGGCGAGGATGTTAAAGCCTAAGAAAGTTTTATTACCATTTGTTGCATTAAAATTTAGTAAACTAATTACAACCACTCACATTTTACATTTTGTAATTCTTGAGACAGATAAGAACAGTGATGAAATGTCAAAAAAATTACATATATTTTATATATATGAAATAATATACCTACTAAACCACTCAAAATAGTAAAATAGACGTTAAAGACGCACTGATGGAATAGTACGTTTATTATATTATACGTATTTACATTTAATAAATATATAAAAATAAATTCACAGACACATATATCTATATGAACAAATTTATTATACATCGAAATCTGATAATGGCTTAAAAGTTACTTACTTACTTACATAATATTGACTAAAAACATTACATTACGTTATTATAGGGCATGTATACATATAATAATGTATGGATTGAGTGATATTTGTGTACAATTGATAATAATTGAAGATAATGTATGTATGTGAATTTTCATTATTTTCAAATTCACGCTCAGTGTCAACAAAAAGCTCTACGTTTGAAAATCGTGTATTATACATGTATGGTAACTATATAATTCTTGTCATAGTCAGTGGAAAGAAATGGTATAGGTAAAGGTTTAGTATCAGGTGCGGTGTATTTTTGTATTAAATGTTAAAGATTAAAATTTTTATTGAATGGTTTCTGATAAAAATCGCCTTAAGTAATACCAAAGTTAGGTTGACTTTTAGCTAGGCAGTCATATGCTCTCCAATAATCTGTGTGAATTATGGTGCCCGTTTTTATTTTTTTTTAATTAAGGGCACTAAAATCTTTCAAAACGTATATTTCCAGGGCACAATCTCCAATTTTTTCAATAAACTTTGTGAAGTGAAGTGATATATAACCACTGATTCGCGACAATAACAGAACCAATCGCAAATCCTGGCTCTGCTTAAACATTGCTCCCTCTTTTCTTTTTAGGGATCCTCGTTTATGGGTATGTCGTAGCTCCATTTGTGAGCAAAACCATAAATAAGTTAAAATACGTGCACAAACTGAATGTTTACATTTTCAAAAAGTGTTCCACTCATATTTGATACTTTGCCTTTTTGTTTACATTGGCCTTTCGTACAAAACCAAGAACCAAACGATTTGTTGATTTACTATGCCAGTTGCATAGGTGTGCGGTGGGTGTGACCTGTTTAAAAGAGTGCCTCATACCATTGGCTTCAGCAAATGCAACACATTGTTTGTTGGTACCAAATTGTTTTATCACTTTTGCCAAACTCCACATTTTAATAATTTCTTTCAAATGTAATCGTTAATAGACAAAGGGCCCGTCATCCGCGAAGAAATCGTGGCCAGGAACCGTTAAATTCAATCGTAAATCCATCAAACCCTGACTCGTAGATGGTCCGTATTTCGAATCTCGGTCATGATAATTATTGGAAATGGCGGCATTGCCAATAATAATAATGAATGTCCAGTGAGTAAGCCAAGGTCATCCAGAGAAGCAATCCAATTGGTATCTACGACATACGATATACGACGGCGTAGTGAAGTCGTCGCAAAATAGTAAGCAATTGATATCCAGAGGAGTAGCGAAGTCGTCGAAAACAGGGGGCAGATAATAACGATAAGGAGCACATTCACGTAAACTCGGAAACAACGGAATGACGTCTATTTCACGAAGTCAAGTATTAGATATCAGCAATAGAGCAATAGAGAGAGCAATAGAGGCAGCAATTCAAAAAAAATTGCTGCCTATCACGGAAGTATCGATAAACAAAGTACATGTATTTCCATGCTGCCTATCAATCCGTTTTACTCACTTTGACAGATGCAACTTAAAAAACGTAAGAATTTAGTTTAAGTTCCGTTTGGCAGGTTAGTAACTATTATATTATTGTTTATAACAGAATTACTCGATACGTGATCTCATTTTATACTATAATTACTATTAGCTGCCTACATTTATGATTATGGATAATGGACAGAGTAATATCTCTTTCCTCTTTAAAATTATGAATGGTAATTTTGATTGCCCTGAAGTACGTTACGTTTACGTTTACGTACTTCATCATTCAGTTTGCGAAAACCTACACTTTTATCTGTACTATACGTGAAAAGTATGTATACAGGAAAAACTCTTTTATTATTCGATCATGCAGATCTTTTAATGCTACAGCACATACTCAGAACGTAGATATTGATTTATTTCATTCCAGTGTTCTCCAACTTTGGCGTTCAATATCTAACAACTTCTTTTCTTTTTGATAATGTTATTTATAGTTAAGTGTACTGTTACTTGCCCTATACTTTATACTAGTATGGCCGACAAC
Source organism: Parnassius glacialis (assembly GCA_033319125.1). NCBI lineage: Eukaryota > Metazoa > Arthropoda > Insecta > Lepidoptera > Papilionidae > Parnassius > Parnassius glacialis. Next base: position 13,533,698 of record JAVANC010000016.1, read on the forward strand.
GCTAACTTCATTGAAATGTTTTTGTTTGTAACCTAAAATAGATATAATACATAAGTGTAATTTGTCAAACTGAGAGTCTAATAAAGTATTATTATTATTATTATTATACTTGTATATCTCCTCTGACACAGTCTTGTTATATAAAGTATTATATAAGTGAAAACTTGTAATGGCCTACATTTTTGTTATAATTATATTACTTTTGTAAATTAGCTGTATGTTTTCCAAGGAAATTAAAATAAAATAAAATATAATTTAGTCGGAGGGATAATGTTTTCATTAATATAAAAGAGTGGGGCGAAAACGACGCTGCCCCACCCTGCTAAAAAGTGCAAAAGGTTAATTAGTAAATTGGGAGCGGCATTCGTTCAACACTCGTCGTCGCAGTAAGACGTTAAGTTAAATTGAATTGTGTACAAGTTTAAATTGTGAAGTGGAATAAATGGTAATTTTTGGAATCAACCGTTTTATTTTCTATCTGGTCTTGAATAGTATAACCATGAAGCTAATACAAAGGGACGGAGGGAAAGACGGCATAAGCAACTGTGCACTGTGATTCTAAGTAGGTCCTGACGTCATCATAGTGGACGTGGCTTTAGTTTAGTATACTGTCAGCATTCGTCCTGTGCGCTTGTGTGTCGAAAAATCGCAAATCTGTGTATTTTCGTAGTATTAAGAAGAAAAGGATGAAGTGTTGTGTTTTATTGTGTAAAAACTACTCAGATAGACGCTCTGATGTTATGGATGGCATCATAATTCATTTGTAAATAATTTTACACCAAATTTATTAAAAATGTTCTAGAAAAATCTCTGCGTCGGCTTTCAAATATAATTAAATATATTCCACACTAGATGGCGACACTTTGTGTCCTGTGAACTAAAAATATAAAGGTACGTAGAGCTCAGTAATGATAAAATAATCATACGAAGGTGCTGAAATTAGTTTTGCATTCAGACATAAAGAAATTTTAGTCGCCAAAATATTATTTTTTAGTTTATAACATTTTGTGGACATGCCGTCATCTACCGTCAAGGTAGCTAAGCTACATTGCAACATCGATATGGAACGATTCGAGTAGTTTTACTATTTATCCGTAGATGTAGATAGTGTAAAGTGGGCGGGGCTTTGCATACCCTCACCCCGCAAATTGTCACGCGTTGTAACATAGTGAAATTTAATTACAACGTCTCCTCTTTGTATTTGCTTCATGAGTATAACAGATCAGAAGTGGGATTAACAGGATACATATTTAATTATATAGCCACGTGTACCGCTCGAATTATGTAAATATTTTGTTATATAAATTGATACTTCGCATATTTTCTTATTAAGTATTACTGTAATTTCTGGTTTCGAAGTTTGATGAATAATTTATTAGACCAATTATATGATTAGTTTTTGTAACTGTCTCTTTTCGTATACTTCGTGAAATTAAATACATAATGCTGATAAATAAACTCCGTTTCTTCTGATGATGCACGACATTATGAAAACAAAATAAACTTGTCAATGTTATAATTACTGCAGAATGAGCAATCTGTGTTAGTATTAAATATAATGACTAAAAGAACCAACATAGCTTAACTATTTTTTGTATAACTTTTATAAGGGAGGCCGGGTTCTAATTCTCGCTAGCAAATGAGTTTGCTATGTACATTAAAAGAAAATTTTTGGACAAGTTATATGCCTATACCTGTAAGTATTCAGATAATCGGAGACAATTTGGATGATGAAATTGCTCAAGGACAACTTGCGCTCTTGCGTTCCGGATCATTCGGTGTTTTTACACCGAATGATCCGGGGAAGGGGGTTGAATGATGTTGGTGATGATGTGACCAGTCAAGGGGAAGGACTGGTACATCTATCTAATCAAGGAGCACCAAGGATAGAGGTGCAAGGACGGAATTTCAGTCCGGTGTTGATACGGAAAATGCCCTCCTTGAGGATAAAGCAGGTGCGTTACAAGGATAAGGAGCTACAATTAAGGAAGGAAGTACGAATATGCTATCAGACTAGTCATTCTGGTAGTGAGGATGGAAATGATGGAAGAAAGAAAAAGGGTAAACGGTCAACTCGTCGTAGATTGGAATCGAGGAATATAAGGAAGCGCGATCATTCGACATCTTCAGAGCATGGTACTTCATAGTATACTAGGCGTCAGCGGCAAAAAAGTATCAGTGAGGAACCAGAAACTAATATAATATTGGAAAGGTTTTTAGATATTTTAAGTAAAGTTAGGAGCTCAGATAGGCTTAAACTTGCTTTCAACACTAACTTTATACCAGAATTTGACCCTTTGTTGAAATACAAGACCATTTTAACTTCGATAAACAAAGTAGAAGAGTGTGCCGAAATTTACAGCTGGGATGAGTCCGTTATTCACTACCTAAACTTAGTGGTGTGGCCAAGACCTGATTTCAAGGATTACCATCACTATTATGTACATGGTCTGAATGTAAAAGGAAGTTGTTAAAATCATTCCCCTGTTGCGAACACTATGCCGAGCTTCTGACTGAAATGTTATCTAAGAAACTAAAATGAGGCGAAAGTAAAAACTAGAGCACTACTATTATGCAAAGGTCAATTAAAACCGTTGCAAAATTTTCGGTAGAAAAGCTGTGGACTGCCTTCTTTACGGTGTTGAGGATCGTGCCTTAAAAGTGGGGGCCCAGGCTGCTCATTTTCTGAGCCTAAGAAGGTTCTTAAATATTTTAAGACGGTTAAAACAAGCTAAGCCTGGCCAAACTTCGACGCACCAATTCATAAATATAGCGATCGTAAGGTTTCCGCTAGCGTCAAACCGACCCGGGCCGTCTAAACCTAATTCATTTAATAATAATATTATATTATATTAAGTTGTATCCTGTATTGACACGCTTGTTCCGCCTCTCATTCAGGACTGGAATAGTGCCCAAATCTTGATAGATAACCAATGTGCAAAACCTGTGTCAAAACAGGTAGCCGTATCGATCCTGCTAACTATCGGCCAGTTTTAATTACCTCCATACTCTGCAAGATTATGGAACGTATATTGAACGCCCACCTCAAGACATACCTAGAGTAATATGATCTCCTCAGTGATCGCCAGTATGGCTTTCGCCGAAATCGAGCAACTGGGGCCCTTCTAGCGTATGCCACTCACATATGGGGCGAAGCCTACGAGGACAGTGGTGAAGCACTTGCTATTTCCCTTATTGTTTCGAAGGTCTTTGATAGGGTTTGGCACGTTAGTCTATTGGGCAAGATTTCAGCGTACGTCTTATCCCCTGGCTGGATTGTCTAGGGAAGGACTACCTGAGTGAACGGTTTCTCCGGGTCGTCGTCGATGGCTGCTCATCTGATATCGTGGTGACTAACGCCGATGTTCCTCAGGGGTCCGTTATCTTCGCAACTCTCTTCCTACTGCATATAAATGATCTGCTCATTCCCGGTATCTATGGGTATGTAGACGACAGCACAGTTGCACAAGTGCCCGGGCCAGTCGGGATCAAATCCAATCAGAATGATTGGTTGAGCGTGTGAATCTCACACTACAGGCAGTCTCCAAATAGGGCGATGCCAATCTCGTGAGATTTAGCGCCTCTAAAACATAAACGTGTCTTTTCACCCCTAAAAAGAGCCCGCTCACCTAGGCTCCTACTTTCCGGAATGTATCCTTGGAGTACACTGACCGCCTTCAGTTGTTAGGGGTTAAATCTTCTCCGAACCTCAACTATGGATGGTTCATTGAGTCCAGAGCCAAAGCAGCCGCAAGGAAACATGGTGTCCTTGCAAGGGTGCGGCGGTACTTCACGCCGGGGTAGCTTTTTACTCGCGCATGTCCGGTCGTGCAACGAGTACTGCTGTCACATATGGTCTGGTGTTGCCAAATGCCACCTGACAGCGTTGGAATCAGTGGAGAGATGTCCTAAGAGGCTCATTGGTGACCTTGATTTAGTTGAAACCAATCTTGTCAGCCTCGAGCACAGGCGCAGAGTAGCCAGTCTCTCGGTATTTTATAGGATGCATTTCGGTGAATGTGCGCTCGAATTACACGCTATAATTCCTCCCTCTCTTTTCCACCATCGGACAACCAGGCAGTCGGCGGGTCTTCACCACTTTGCTGTCGATATTCCACGCATTATAACCAAAACGTTTGCTTCGTTTTTTGTAATGTGTACAGCAAAGGAGTGGAATAATTTTGGTATCTATCTTTCCGTTCGAATACAATCTAGGCGTCTTCAATGCAAGAGTGAATAGGCTTTTGTAACGCTAAGACAGTTCGATTTACCATCTAGGGCTGCATCACCACTTACCATCAGGTGGGATTATGGTCAAGCACTGGCTTATAATAAGTTAAAAAAAGATAAGCCTCTTATAAAGTGCACAATTTGTGAAAGACTAGGTCATGAATCTAACGATTATTTTAGAAACAAATTAGCATCTGGGCCAGAATATAACAGGAATAGTCAAACTTCTAGTAATTCTAATGATAAAAAACACGTAACGAAAGTAACTTTAGGTGACTGTCCCTGTGATAAATATATAATCACCATAAAATTAACGGATATTCAGTAACCTATCACATTGACTTGGGAAGTTAATGTTCTTTAGTTAGGTTCAGTGATGCAAAAATTATGGGACTCGATATTAATTCGCAAACTAAGTTGCCTGCGCTAAAAGGGATAGGTTCTAACTTAGTAAGACCATTGGGTGTGGCGCTAGCCTCCGTAACAGTGCAAGGCTTAACGGAGGATATAGAACTTTATATAGTTGATGAATACGTTCTTAATCATACAGTTTTGTTGGGGCACTCATTTACAGAAAAATCTGATATTTTGATTATCAAAACTTTTACTAAATTAATATTTGAAAGGATAACTCAAAACAAAATTCGTTTTTACTAACACTTTTCCGTCAGGTGTTTCTCAGGGATTACAGCTCGGTATCAGATTTATAATCACAAAAAAAATTACCATTTGAGACTGGTTATTTAGGTAAAATGTCTTTCACAAAAAGTATGTATGCTACTTCGGAGTTTATGAAGAATGTCATGATATATACAGTAGAAAACTTTTTCAAAATTAGTGAAGGCCACGCCAACCTGATGCAGGTTTGTCATACGCAATATGGGCAATCGATATTATTGTAAATCTACTTTTCATGATTTGTTAATTGTATTAAGGACCGATATTAGGACAATTATTAATCATCGTTCAAGACTCATCCTTACGGACTGAAATGATCTAAGGTCATTTCCAGATAGGGGAAACATTTCAAACAGTAATAAATTTTGGGTAGAAGGAACCGCCTGTTTTTAGTTTAATGTATTTCCAGAAGTATTTAAACATCGGCATTTTTGAGTTATTTACAAAACGATTTAAACAAATTTTTTGTACACGAAGCTCAGCTAAAAAATATGTTTTAACCATATTATAACCAATTTTTAACTAATAGCGTAATACATTTTGAATAAAACTAATTTCATGGTTTTTATTGCGTTTAATTTTACTTTATATACACTTTTTTTAACTGTATTATAACTTATATATTTTATTGTTATATTATGTTATATACTCGTCAAGTTATATTGTTATCGTAGTCATAAAATGCAATGAACAAGATGAAACCAAATACAACAAAGTTAACATTACTTAGGGCTGATTTATTATTCCTTCGATTCGTCGAAAAGTAATTCATGGGACAAAATACAAAAAATATTTCTGTTGTTTTCTTTTATATTCAGTATTTTTTTTAATTTACTTGATATATGTCGTTTACCTAAATATTGAAAAATCAGCCCTTAGTTAATATTTATTTATTTTTTCTTAGAACGTACTTCTTAGTTTTGTTTGTGTGCTTTGTTATATAGTATAATATATAGTTTGTTTAGAAAGACTTTATTTAGGAAACGTTCTGTAACTCTAATTCTTACTGTAAGATTACAGTTCTTTTAGAAAAAATAACAAAGGATTTCTTCTCTATTGTATACGTGTTTACATACTTAAATTGGCCCACAGCATCCAATGACCACCAGGTGTACCACATAAGGCTATGTGCGTTTTTTTTTTGTTATTTTGCGTTTATCACCCTCATTCTATAAAAAATCAACTTCATGAAGTTTATACACTTCGGAAACAATGCCTAGAACACAGATTACTAAACTAGAGGGACTAGAGTCTAGTTGTTCGTAACTTGTGAGCACACCGCCTTAGTTCATTCATTTGCTTTAAAACTTTCAGGAGTGAGATTGGGCAAAGTAATTTTTAATTAAAACTTGCAGCATCTAATATTAAATTGTTTGTAAAAATACTCTAATTGCTCTTTAATATGCTTCAAAAACCTCTGATTAAATTGCAAACGATTTTTTTAGCAAACGTAAATGTGACTTACTTAAAGTTGCCGCTTTATCACGACACAACTACATTTTCCTTAAATTTAATAATTTTGATAATTAATTCAATAGATGAACGTTAATAATTGGTTAATGAGAGCAAAAAGCTGCCATTTTTATATGATATAGGGTAGTGATAATAATCACATGAAAATAATAAAGACATACTAACATCTATTGATATCAAGCAATAAGTTTATCACGTAAAACCCAATTGCGGAAAATTGAGAACAAACGTGAGAATGTGGTTCTCAGGTACGTGATAAGAATATATTGAATTGGGATCGACGAGAGTTCAATTCAATCACTGCTATTTCCTATCGAAAAATTTATAAGATTTCTAGAATATTTTTTTCAAAGGATCATTTATGAAAAGGTTGCAAGTTGTAAGTGAGCAAAAATAGCTATTATTCACGTAAATATTATTAGTAACTTTAAACCGTTATCATTTCATAATAAAAATAAATTAGCCTGCTCAAAAAATAATTTTGACAAAGATATTATAAACTCTTTAAAAATATATTTATATCAAAAGTAAGAAGAAAACGAAAAATATAGAAACTTTTTCTTGAAGTTTCATCTGTAGGTGGTACTTAGGAGTAATAACCATAGACTTAGAATATATTCTAAGTCTATGGTAATTACATACATGCGTATGCAAGTAATTGCTCTGATCTGTTTTGTGGTAATTACTTTGAAAGAGTTGTACTCACCACGCTGGGTGGGCGCATTCATAAGAGGAAACGACGGACTTTATGATGTATCTCTAAAACATAAGTTACGTTAATATTTTTTTAATTTTATATTTTTATTAATATTTTTTTAATTTTATATTTTTATGAGTGACAAGCGAGCGTACAGGCCATCTAATGTTAAGTAGATGATATATCCTATAGACATCAGTCCTCAATTACGAATCTAAATGCAGATGCCCTATAATCAGTAAAACCTTCTAGTATGTACCTTGGCATTTCTTATTAAATACAACATTCAAATTATGTTATTAGTATTACATGTGACTGAAATTTTACAGCGGAAAAATGAACCATACGTTTCACAGCTACGTCGCTTCGAATATAAAAATTGTGGAAAAAGAGCAATGCTTATTTTATTCTAGTCAATGTCGCTTTGTCTTAATTCATTACTTAAATTGAAATAAACGCACCATACACTAAAACTTTAGTTCCTAGCTATGTAAAAGGTAAGTCTTAATCCTCCCATCATTTGCTCAAACGTCTATTTACTTAAACCTTTGACTAGAATCTGAATAGCCTCTTGGAATACTATGAAAACGAACGGGACATAACAAAGCACGTTTCTGAAGTTCCATTTCCATATTTTTTCTATTAAAATTTACGGCTTTTCTTCACTACACCTTTTTGTGTATGCGCGATCTAGCATGGATATGTTAAGAGCTAGTAAATAAGTTTAGTAGATAAGTTAAAAGTTTGAGTCGCCTTTGTTATATAAAAAATAAAAAGTATAAAAAATGTTTCGTTTATCTATTCTCACTTTCACTAACAGTATTTAATAAGAGCGTAATCTACCTATTTCTTCTCCATCATGTTGAATACAATTAAATAATATAAGTATATTAAACTTTGTTATATACTATTATGCAAACTGTTTAATGTATAAATAAAACTCAAACAGACAGATGTCCTCGACATTGGATATTTTAGGGGGAACGGTAAAGCGATCGGTGTCTACTCGTAGGAGCACCAACCTTCTGCATTGAAGCCCGAAGCGGTAAGTCCGTCCGTCTTTCAATAGAATATTATTATAGTTTAGTTTAACAGTTTCAATTATTTTACTCAATTGGTTTGGTATTGTATTTGACTCACAATGCTTCTATTCAAACTTGGTTTAATCTGCAGAGACATTTTAATGAAAGGGGAAGATATTCTTTGAATTCTGAGCTAGTTCACTACATTCCAGTGATTTCCCTTTAATCTAAATGGCCTACATTTTATACGTAAATACGACTGCGTTCATTTTATGCACAATGACTGATATTAGAATAAAATATATCAGAGATGAGACCAATTTACATAAACTTGGAAAGTAAAACAGTATCTAAATATAAAATTTTATCCAAATTGTTAGAGCCGTTTTGGAGAAACAAATTATATAATGAATATTTACTAGAATTGGTCACAAGTATAGGATAATGTGGTACATAAAATGACTGCGACGGTACATTTATTTTTTTGTATTCATGTTACGTAATTCGTCTCTTACTCTTCATTAATTACGAACTAATTTTGATGATTATTTTTTGTTAAATAATAACATAATAGAAAGATAAAAGGTATTTTTTTATTATTTTTTGTAAAGAATAAATACTTGCAATGATTACATGATCATAGATTGATTATAAAGTTACTATATCTATGTGTATGATACAATTATGCACAGATGTTATTATTATTTTATAAGTTATATAAGTTTTTTTAGTCCCTATTTATTATCAATTTTAAAGATTTATTCAAAATAGGTAAATGCATTATGCTAGGGAGTATTGCTTCTATTGTCTAATGTCAGGCGTTATAAGCTCTTTTATAAATGAGAGGATACCTAAGCCTAACCGGTGCCACAATGGTGTATATATTAAGCTGTTACTTTTTTACAATTTACATTTCAAGTGATTGTCTTTATTATTATCACCTTTTAAATAGTCCACATCAGGAGATAAATCTTTCTAGATTCCGCTTCATTGCGCTTTGTAAGCGACATGATGATCACAGAACCAAACCCCTAGTGTTGTTTTATTTTAGATTTTGGGCATTTCTCTTATTGGTACCATTAAGATATTAATCTCACCATATTTGCTTGAGATTATACATAAAATTAGTACAGTAAAAGTGTCCGCCTTTCATGTGCGTGGCAGAGGCATGTTGCAGCTATATTTGCTATAGTTCGAATGGGTCGGCTCCGTTGAAGGATCGCGCTCTCATATAATACGTCTCCGGTACCGTTCTCATTGAATGCTGTTTTTTTTTCGTATGATAAGTTTAGAGAACCAGAGATGTTTTCACTGGAAACGAGTCTTTTTGATCCTTGGTTGGCCTTACGTTCCTCAGATATGACAACGCACCTGCATTTAAATTTTTAATTTGGGAGTAGATGAAGTCTATGGGCCATAGGAACCACTTAAGGGCACAGTATGTCTGGGCTGGTCGCTCAAACGATAGCTCAAATTAATTTGATGCTGCAATATAAATTCAGAGTAAAATATAAATTTACAATAAAATATAATATGTAATGTTTTTGCTTGCAAATTATGAATATAAGCCGCTATAATAGTTACTTTATTTTATGAGCGCGGGTTATACTATTTTACCTATCTTTTAGATTTGAAAAAAAAGGAATTATGATCTGTTGTATATTAATACAATAGAAATATATACACAGGTCATAAGTATTGTCACACAGTAAAAACTTTTCTTTTAGAATGCTGTCCACAAAAAAGTTTATTGAATTCGAATTTCGAATTGTTCATGAAAATTAAACTGTATACTTTTTAGAATTTTACTCATTTTTAAATATGGAGTGGACGTATAAAGAAGACCGTGTTGCAGTTACTGCGTTGCATCGTTGCGGTTACGCGCCAATTCAAATGTTTGACATACTGAAAAATTTGAATATAACCAAAAGATTCGTTTATCGTACCATCAAACGATACATGATGAAGACTCTAGTGTAGATGACAGGTCAAGAAGTGGTCGCCCTCGGTCTGGTAGGACTCCAGCAGTGATAAAAGCTGTGAAGGCGGGAATTCAAAGAAATCCCAAACGTAAGCAGAAACTGTTGGCCCTTCAGATGGGGTTAAGCAGAACCACGGTGAAAGGGTGTTAAATGAAGACTTAGGGCTTCGGGCATATCGAAGAAAAACAGGATATCGTTTGAACGCTTGTCTAATGGACATAAGACTGAAGAGATGCCGCGCTTTGTTGAAACGGTACGCGGGAAAAAAATATCGGGAAATTCTTTTTTCGGATGAAAAAATTTTTACCGTAGAAGAGAGCTACAACAAACAAAATGATAAGGTGTACGTACACAGTAGTGAAGAAGCGAGCAACCGTATTCTGCGTGTCCAACGAGGTCATTTTCCATCCTCGCTCATGGTATGGTTGGGAGTTTCTTATTGGGGCTTAACAGAGGTACATTTTTGTGAGAAAGGTGTAAAAACGAATGCAGTTGTGTATCAAAATACAGTCCTGACGAACCTTGTGGAACCTGTTTCTCATACCATGTTCAATAACAGACACTGGGCATTCCAACAAGATTTGGCGCCAGCTCATAGAGCGAAGAGCACACAAGACTGGCTGGCGGTGCGTGAAATCGACTTCATCCGACACGAAGACTGGCCCTCCTCCAGTCCAGATTTGAATCCGTTAGATTACAAGATATGGCAACACTTGGAGGAAAAGGCGTGCTCAAAGCCTCATCCCAATTTGGAATCACTCAAGACATCCTTGATTAAGGCAGCCGCCGATATTGACATGGACCTCGTTCGTGCTGCGATAGACAACTGGCCGCGCAGATTGAAGGCCTGTATTCAAAATCACGGAGGTCATTTTGAATAAACTTTAGTGTCATAAGAATCTATGTTTTGTTAAGTTCATTTTGGTATATAAATGATTACATAATGAATAAACTTGTTTCAATTATTTTATATTAAACATGTGACAGAATGTATGACCTGACTAGGTATATTCTACATAATATGGTTTCTGCTACTGGAAGTTCAGAGGTACAAAGGGAAAAAGCAGCAGTTTACGGTAAGCCATAATATAAACCGTTTGCCCGTTTGTGCGAGGTGTGTCATCGGCCTGGCCACACCATCGCCACCTGTTGGTATGCCACCAGTAATGCTCTACAACAGCCACAGTAGGCTAGTAATATTTTGTTTACAACATATGGTATTTATATAGATCTGTATAAAAAAGTGTTAAGGGATAATGGATAAAGACTTATTGCATACATAGATATAAGAAGTAAATTGAATATTCTTAGCGTGACAAGAGCTAGTATGTTAGAAATCGTGCCTTTTTCAATAAATATGAAAGGTTTTGGAGGTGCATACTCGAATTCATTGAGAACCTCGCGGGTCGATGTCAAGATAGATGACATTATTATAAGTGGTTCTGATGAGCTAACCGGTTCAGTGCGGGCGACACGCTAGGCGTACCATCAGGTACTTTTGTGTGTGGCGTATGACACGCGAGGCGTGTATTTTTAAAAATCGTTATAACTCGCTCAAATTGCTTTTTTGAAAAATTTATCCAGAACAAAATATTCATTATTTTGCAAGTAGTTCATGCCTGCGGCTTCGTTTCTGGATATTTTGAAAAATTGAAATTTTTAGGAGTTGACAACCTTTTTTAACTTGTACATGGTACCTTTTTTACTTTATAGGTTTTTAAAACATGTGGAAAAATACTCTAATAAGAAACAAATGAACAAATAATAGCACTCATTGCGATCGCTCACAAGCTCAAGTTGTAAACAAGTTTCTAGACAACAACTCTCCTGTTAAAAAAAAAAACTAATGCCTTTATCTCTTTTGCTTAAAATGGTTGAAGTGCTGACTTATTACTATAATTTGGCCGAATGGACCTACGAAGTACCATGTGCTCTTGTGATATGGTATAAGGTTTATTTTTGCTTGAAACAGTTCGAAACCGTTCATGCATAAAAAAAGTTCGGTAATAAATAGTCTTTTGTCAATCCGCCGCTATTCTTACTACTTGTTTTGCTATTCTTACTAATTAGACGTTTTCAGATCAACTTTACTTTTACATTTGTATAACATTAAATAATATTTAACATTTGTAAATACAAGGTGGCCCATAAGTCGTTAGAAATGTAAATTTATTTGTAGGCGCGCATGAGTGGCGCGCGCGGTGCGGGGGGAGTACCGACGGTTTCTGGGAATTTAGTCGCCATGGAGCGTTTCACCGGTGCGGACCGTGCATTTTGTGTGCCCGAGTTTTATCGAAACAATGATTCGGCTACCATTGCGCGGCGTAAATTTCGAGAATATCAGAATTTACGCAACTTTAAAGACATTCCAAGTGTTCAAACGGTTAAGAACTGGGTTATTAAGTTCGAAGAGAGTGGTTCGACGTTGGATAAACAACGGTCAGGTCGACCAAGGACATCACGGACGGAAGAAAACATCGATGTAGTGAAACACTCAATTCGTGAAAATCCTACCCAGTCTACTCGTAAGCGTTCCAGTGCATTAAACTTACCCAGAACATCGTTACAGCGAATTTTAAAGAAAGATTTACATCTTCACCTGTACAAGATTCAGTTAGTACAGGAATTAAAAGATACTGACACTATCCACAGACTAAATTTCGCAAATGAAATGTTGAACCGCTTTACTTCGTTTAATAACGTGTTATTCTCTGATGAGACTCACTTTCACATCAACGGCCATGTCAATAAGCAAAATTGTCGCTACTGGAGTTGCAAAAATCTAAATCGCAAACATCAAAAGCCCTTACATAGCCCTAAAGTGACAGTTTGGGCGGCTATGTCAGCGCATGGCATTATAGGCCCTTACTTTTTTGAGGACGGCAGAGGCCGCGCGCTTACTGTTACTTCACAACGGTATGTAGCTATGATCCAGGACTTTTTTACACCAGAGTTGCAGAATTTTCCAGGTTTCAATACGCGGACCTGGTTTCAACAAGATGGAGCAACTGCCCATACCTCTAACGTCGCTATGCCGGTCGTCCGTCAACTTTTCCCTAATAAAGTGATCTCTCGAAGAGGAGATATTCCTTGGCCACGATGTAGTCCAGATCTGACCCCAATGGACTTTTTCTTATGGGGTTATCTTAAGACTAAAGTGTACGAAACCAACCCGCGGACAATTGACGTCCTGAAAGAAAATATCCAAAGAGAAATGGCAAACATTACAGAGCTTACTTGCCGCGCAGTGATGGATAATTTTAAACGTCGCTTACAGGAGTGCCGCGATCGTAACGGATTACATTTAGATGATGTAATTTTCAAAAAGTAATTCCCATTTTATAAGGATTATGACAAAATAAAAACCTTTTTCATAATGTCATTAGTTTTTTTTTTAATTATTTTTTTACATTTCAAGGGACTTATGGGCCAACCTGTATAAATGAATGATATACCTTTTTTTTTTCAAATTAAGGTCCTTCATTGTTGGATATTTATAAATGTTATTATTAGGTGGAAATTTAATTTAATAAAAACCAAGGTTTCCAGGGTGTTTTAGCTGTACCTACTTATTATAAATGATTTTTTTATAACAACAAAAAATAGTACAAAAGGTTTGTAATCTCTTCATAAAAAAAGTCTCTCAATTTCAAAGAAAATGTGTAAAAAAAACACGTAGTTACCCACTAAAAACAAGTATCCTTCCATTTGTAACTTATGTTTGATGTCAATTTGTCTGTGGCGCTTGACACGCCCGGCGTGTCATGAAATATTTGTTCGCCGCCACAGCTAAAAATTGTCGAAAATTGGTGCCGCAACGAATCGATTAACTAATAATTAATTACTTAGCTGATATAGACTTCATTATCAGATAAATTTGTGCATAGTTATTACGGAAAGCTCTGTAAATTTCTTAAAAAACATTGAGCATGGAAGTGAACAATATGATATATAGTTAAGTAAGATGTATTTTTCATTACAAAATTCCCAATATAATTAAAGACCGTACTGTAATGCCGCAACGATGTGTGGCATTTGTAAAAGTTTTTATTGATATGAATGATAGTGACTGTACTTTACTAAATAACCCTGTATATTATGAGTTAGGGAGTATTTCTTATATTGTTGTAGGCTATCCAATTATTAGGTCGAGGAATTGCCATTTAAAAGTCGAATAGGCACATAGCACGCGCTGAACTATTTATTTACTTGGAGTGTAGTAAGCAAAGAGAAGTGATGACAATTGACCATTCTTCCCACAATGAGTTTTTACTGTCGGACTTAGATGTAGGTGATTTGGACACAGATGAATACAATTAATTACTAGAATTATTAAATAAATTTGGATACTTGTTCGCCGGAAATACAAAAGATTTAGGTTGTACTGACATATTAGAAATGCGTATTCATACTACAACCAAGCAACCGGCTTACTGCAAGGGATAACCTCTCAAAGAGAATGAAATTGTTAATGAAAAGTTTCAAGACCTAATTGCTGCAGGCATTGGAAAGGAGTCCATGTTATGCTAGCCCAGTGCTCCTTGTTAAGAAAAAAGGTGACTATAGGTTATGCATAGATTATAGAGCACTAAATTCGCGTACTCTTAAGGATCGATAGCTTATATAGTACACCAGGTTACTCGTTTATCTGGACAATCATTGTTTACTATACTAGATCTTGCACAGGGCTATTACCAAGTCAGAATCTCTGATGATTCTAATCATAAGACCACGTTTGTTACACCTTCTGGTCAGTATAAATTTCTGAAAACGCCTTTTGGTCTGGCTAATGTTCCAGCAGTTTTTTACAATTTTACTCGTAGCAATATATCTTGATGACGTCATGTTACCAACATTATCGCTTGATGATGGGTTAAAGTTACTAGAAAGTGTCTTACAGTTATTGTCAGAAGCTAATCTAAAACTAAATTTAAGTAAATGTTCATTTCTAAAGAAAAGCGCTAACTATTGAGGGCATGAGATTACTGCGGGCACAATATCACCTGCTGGTAAGAGACTACCGCCACCCATGAACAACTGCAACGCCAAGGTAATTGCAAGTGCGTCGCTGGCCTTTTAAAAAGAAGTAAGCTTTTTTCTTGAAGGTCCCTAAGTTATATCAGTCCGGAAAAACCGCCGGTGGTAAGCTATTCCACAGAGAGGTAGTACGCGGAAGGAAACACCTAGTGAAACGTACAGTGGTGGACCGCCATGCATCCAGATGGTGTGAATGATATCGGGAGTTTTTCCGCGATGTGGGTTCGTGAAATTTGGCGACTGGGATTAATCCGAACAATACCTCAGAGCACTCCCCGTGGTAAATGCGAAAGGAAATGCAAAGGGATGAAACATCTTTTCGCAACGCCAGTGAACCGAGTCGGTCGAAAAGGACTCGTTCGTCGACGATTCGAGCCGCTCTGCGCTGGATGCGGTCAAGTGGGAGGAGCTGACATTGGGGAGCCCCAGCCCAGAGATGGGAACAGTATTCCATGTGAGACTAAACCTGCGCCTTGTAAAATTGCAGGTGGTGTGCCGGCATGAAATACTGTCCCGTTCTGCTGAGCACGCTAAGCTTGCCAATTTGGCCTTCACTTCCAAGTGACCACAAAACTGCAAGTCACTCGATATGTTGACGCAGAGGATTTCGATACTGGCTGAGGCATCAGCGGGAGTGCCTTTAACTGAGGAGATACGACAAAGGTGTTCTTTTTATCGGTAAAGTTAAATTACGAAAATATTTAAAATTAGTTAAAAATACCTTAATACCCGCATAGCTCGCTGGTGGTTTTCCATCCAAGACTATAACTAGCAGATTGCGTACCGTTTTGGTTGCCGAATGAGGCACCTAGATGCTTTCAGTAGAAACTCGGCATCGAGTACAATTTAACTGATAGAAGACTCTGATTGGCTAATGTCGTTACAGTTACTGGACGAAAATATTCAGATTATTTTAAATCAATTACGTAATGGTACAAACAATAGTAATTATAATACCACGTATCCACGTATCCTTCGATATACCGACAGTCAACTTGGAACCACGGAAGGGACTGCAGCACAGCCCAAATTTCGACGGAATCAAAGGCTTTCTCATAGTACACATACGCCAGACATAGTGGCAAGTTGTACTCCTCGGAATTCTGTACAACTTGCCGAAGGGTATGTATGTGATCTATGGTGCTAAAGCCCTTTCGGAAACCGGCTTGTTCGGGAGGCTGGAAGTCGTCAAGTCTGCGCGCGAGACGATTCGTAATGACTCTCAAAAACAGCACGTTAACGTATACGATACGTATAGGATACGTGCACGGTAATAATAATTGGTAATTATACAATAAAGAACGCTAAATGGGAAACGTTTTGTTATACTCAAATTATCTAATTTAGGCTTATTTCAAAAGTTCCATGATCAAATAGGACACCCAGCCTTTGATAAACCGAAAAGCACAGTTATGATTTACAGGCATGACAATGTTTATTCGAATATATATCAAACCATCTTTTCGCTGTGCCTATGATAAGGGAGAATACGGTAATACAAGGGAGAATTGCACTAATTCGATGCCGACCATTTGGGACCATTTGTTAGGACTCGGAAAGGAAACTGTTAAATATTCCTTTTTACTGACTCATTTATAAAATTTGTATTTACTAAGGCTGTTAAAATCTGCGGTTCAATAGAAACTATAAAACATTTAAAAGCTATAATAAATCAGTTTGGAAATCTTAATACAATAATTACAGACAGAAGTAAATGGTTTACTAGCAGATACGTCAAGAAATTTGCTAAAGAAATGCAATTTAAACATGTTCCAACGCCATTGCCAGTCCTAAATCGTAGGGCCAAGTGGAGCGTGTCAATCGAACTTTGATTAACGGCTTAAATACTATGACCAGTGGTGAATGCACTTGGGATGACCATGTTTCCGATATAGTTTGGGACACTAACACAACTAACGCACCTCATGCCACAACTGGCTGCCCGACTTTCAAATTATTATTTGGTTATTCTAATTCGCGCTCTAATTCTACACCTGTGGAGCACCTGCGGACTGTGAAGGTCAAACTTGAGCTATAGAAGAGAGTGCAAGGGTAAATTACGTATTTATAGAAATATGACTCTTTTGAAAGACCGATACGACCGAACTCATAAAAACGTGTTAAGTATTCTGTAGGATAATTGGTATTATGGAAAGGAGGAATAACTAGAAAGAATGCTAATATTACTAGGAAGCTTAATGGTTTGTATACTGGACCGTATAAAGTATGCAAAGCTGACCACTTATTAGACCGATAGACGATAAGCAGCATCAAGGGTATGAAGGGATACAGAAACTTTTCGGCAGTTGTACGCGGTGAAGTCCTCTGGCCTTATAATTTGTCTATCCCCGACGATACTAGCGGTAGTGATCGTGAAATTAACAGGGATGATCTTATAGTTCTGTTAAAAAGCTAATTGAAACTCAAGCAAAATCAATATCAATATTGTATAGAATAACAGTAAATAAAATTATATAATAATAGAATGTAATTGAATTATAATATCATGTGATAAATTAATAATGACGAATTATTTTGTAATAACCGGCCAAATTTTGATAAGTAAAGGTTGTAAAAAATGGTGAAGAAAAATGAATAAAAATAAATCTAAAACATTCTGTCCTTTTTATCTTTTTTAATCAAAATTCGTGGCAATGCATTATTTTAACTGATTTTACTGCGCACGCACACGTTTATAAGGGTCGATTGGTAGGCAAAAACGTTGTTGTCCATAAATCACTTTCAATTTGGGATAATTTCAAATAAAAGTAGATGCCTTATTTACTCGTATTTCTAAAAACTGCAATCACGGTCTATTATTATTACTTATGTTTAAATTTCGATACGCTTTAAAAATAATCCTGTATATAGGAAGAAAAATACTTTAAGTGCCTTTCGCTACAACTATTTCGTCTGTTATAAATTATTTTTATGATTGATAAAATACGTTTTGGGTAGTATTATATAAAAAGAAAAACCGATTTTCTATAAAGATTACCTAAGGCTATCTAAGTAAGTTTAAACCAGCGTGAAGTAGAGGTTTACCTCTGCGTTTCGCTTGGTAAGTGCAGGTGGTCGGAGGCCCGTTTTACTGGAAATGAGGCATTCCATCTTAGTTTTCACGGGTGACAACGCATCTACAGTTTGATTTCTAATAGAGGACAGATGTAGATGTCTATGGGCTGCAGCAACCACTTACCATCAGGTGGACTGTGTGCTCGTTTGTCACCCTTATCATATAAAAAAAGTAAAACTTGCTACATTGTAGGATGTAAATCTATTTAAATGACTAAATGCTATGTGACAACATATTAAAAGCTATGTGATCCTATATATTAATAAAAGCTGTATGTAATACATTACAAGCAAAATGAAATATGACAGAGACTTAGTAATGTATAAAGATATATATATTATTGCCTAAACACGCAGTAACAAGTATACTGTTGGTACTACTTAAATTTCAGATGCCGTACTCCAGCGAGAAACCAGGATCATGTGGCGTGATATATCAATTAGTAGTTTTGTAACAGCCAATAAGTAAAGAAGTAATAAAGTTGAAACTGTCAATGTGTAAAGTGATTATAAATTAGGGTGCTTGGAAGATGGGTACAAAGCCTGAAAAACTATTTGTTATATACTTATCTGTATATATAAAAATTACGTGTCACATTGTTTGTCCGCGTATAGACTCCTAAACTACTAACTATTGAACTGATTTCAATGAAATTTTGCACACTGTGTTCAGTTTGGTCCAAACTGAGAGATAGGGTACTTTTTATCCCGATGAATAAATAAAATTTAAATTTAAATTTTGTGTAGAAAAATAAATATTCTTTTATATTTTTTTTAAATAAGCTTCAATATTTTTTTATTGCGAATTTAAGGATTCTTTTATGGGAAAGGTCGTCGGAAAGGGCAGAACAACGTCTGCCTGGCCAGCTAGTATGTATATGTACATATATGTTAAGACATCTGTGTAAATAATACCTCAAAAAAGGGCAATAACTATGTTTTTAAATTGCTTTGGACAACAAATGCTATTTTATTTATTTTCTACCGACTTTAAAAATGAGATGATACTCAATTCGACTGTATGTTTTTTTCTTTTCTTTATGTGTGTTACCTCATAACTTTTTTCTGGGTGTACCGGTTTCGATGATCCTTTTTTTATTTGAAAGTTGGTGCTTCCCTTGTAGTTTCATAAAAATTTGATCAAGGTTTGACCAATAGTTTTTGAGTTATTCTTAATAATTTTTATTGAAGTAGTTTTTACAAAATTTTTAATTATAATTATTTTATGATGGCATAAATACAACTTTTTCTTAATTTTTTTTAGGTTTATTAAACTTAAACATGCGTAGAATGGTTTTCTGATGATAAAGATGCTTGGAAGTTATTTTGTTAGAGTAATCATACATAACATAAATAAAAAATAAGTAAAAAATAATAAAATGATATCTATTACTGGACAATGCAATTAATTGAAAAATAAAAATGGGTTTTATAGTTAAAAAACCTTTAAAATTCAATTAAAAAAAGGAGCAGACTTCGTGTAAGATAAGTTTAGCTTGAAGTTTTCATCTCCTTCAGGCTTTGCACCCATCTTCCAAAAATTCTGTATATCAAGTAAAAGTATCGTTTATCCCCTGGTGTTGCGGTTGTTCATGGGCGGCGGTAGTCACTTACCATCAGGTGAGCCGCATGCTCGTTTGCCCCCTATTCTATAAAAAAAATCTGCGGTTAGTCACACCTTTACTATCCGCCATCCAGACAATATTTAAAGCACTATTTATATTAAGCCTATAGGTACTACGTGAATTTCTTAGTTATTACAATTGAAGGAGTTTAAAATAATTTAAAAAATACCTCAAAATCTAAAAACAATATTGTACAACCAATGCGTGTTGCGAGTGATGACTTATGGATCTGAGACGTAATCCTTCACTGCTGGCCATATGAGGAAGCTCAAGGTCGCTCAGTGAGTTATGGAGAGGATTATGCTCAGGGTTTCTCCGCATGATAAACTTAGAAATATCCTATCCGCAGTAGAAACAGAGTAACCAATATAGACCAACAGATTAGTAAGCAGAATGGTAATGGGCCGGTCGAAGAACCGACAACCGATGGGGAAAAAGGTTCTCTAATAACAGCCTCGTACTGGTTGGCGAAGTGTAAAGTGACCCCCGCACTAGATGGAGTGACGACCTGGTAAGACATGGAGGAAATCGATGGATGCAGTTGGCTCAAGACCTTGCTTTGTGGCATTCCTTGGGGATTCCTATGTTCAGCAGTGCACTTGTGAAGGACTGTAATGATGATGATGATTATGAAAAAATATACTCTTTATAAGGCAGTAATAGTGCATGCACTCTTGACATAGACCTCTTCCACATTAGTATATTTAGTAAAAATTTCCAAGCCCAGGCTTATTGCATCTTTGACGCTACTGCTGACTTTTAGTTGTTTTTAAAAATAAACTATTTTATACATTTTGCACATGTATCTCAGATATCTTATCTTATCTTTATTGAAAACAATACTAGCAGCGCTATTAACATCACTAATATAGGAGTATTAGTTAACCATTCAACTAGGCTATAATATGTGCATATCTTCTTCACCACTTCTATCTTCCAAGATGTTTCTTAAATACATTTTGTAAATAGTTTGTAATCATTATTATTATAAAATTTATTTTAAAAATGTCCCGCTTGGTTTCTTGCTGATTCTTCCCAGGACAGAGGATTTTTTGGAACCAGTGGTAAAGTAAAAAAATGACTTTCAACAAGAATTACTTGTAATCAATGATGAATAAATAATAATTATTCTATTCTATTTTATTCTATTCTATACTGTAGACGAATTAGTGTAGTAGACGAATGGCGGATTCAATACCCCAACTTTCGAGTTTCGCAATTTGTATTAGCTTAGGTCTACGTTTACATAAATCTATAAAAATACTTTTGCGGAATTTCTAACCTACTCGTATATAATGAAAGCAATGCTTCATGTTCTCGGTACAAGGTTGAGTATAGGGACAAGGTCACAGTGAAGAGTCTTTAGTTCATGTCACATACTTCATTAATTCTGCTACAAGAGACTTTCCTAACGACCTGCTCGTTTAAAATGCTTTGAATTTAGAAATGCTGATAACAAGAATGAATTGTAACCCGGTTTATTTTAATCCAGATTCTTTTTAATGCAAATTATTTTTTTAAGCCATACCATGTTTTATTTACTTTGTTTTTTATTATTTTGCAATATACATATACACCCAAATTTGCGCAGAAGGTTCAGAATAAATAATATAGGCGAATGGTGAAGAAAAATTAATTAAAAAAACCTCAAACATTCTGTCCTTCTTATCTTTTAAATTCAGAATGCTTTTTTTTTTATAGGATAAGGGTGACAAACGAGCACACAGTCCACCTGCTGGTAAGTGGTTGCTGCGGCCCATAGACATCTACATCTATCCTCAATTACAAGTCAAAATGTAGATGCGTTGTCACCCGTGAGGACTAAGATGGAATGCCTCATTTCCAGTAAAAAGGGCCTCCGGCCACCAGCACTCACCAAGCGAAACGCAGAGGTAAACGTTTTCTGTGAGGTCGTGGTACCACCCCGGTTCGAGCCGGCCCATCCGTGTGACAGCAAGAGCTGCCGCGTGGCTCTACCACTGTTGGTAGTAATGCATTATTTCAAAAGATTGTTATTCTTAATTATCTAACTTCTACTATTTTACTACGCACGCACACATTCGTAAGGGTCGGTTGGTCAGCAAAAACTTTGAGAATTGAATCGCACACAGGGTCGTCGCAGACAATCGTGCACATGTGCCTATAAATCACATTCAGTTTGGGATAACTTCAAATAAAAGTAGAACACATAGCTGATGTGAAGAACCGACGCTCCGGGAAGTCTGCAGTCTGTGAACACGTACAGGATCGCCCCGCCACTACATCAGGTTTGATAGACCACAAATCCTCGCTTAAGAAAACCGGTTCCTTTCAAAGATGATTTGCGAGGCTATTGAAATCCAAAAACATCTTAATTTCAATAGAGAAGATGGCTGGGTGCTACCATCTGCTTGGGATCCTACAATTGATAAAGTTAAATCTTAACCCAAGCATACAACTGCAAGACTTAAAGATAATATAAGTTCATACTGCCTAGATCAGAACAAAAATTAATAATTTTAATCTGGAGGTAGCCGTGGTTAACTATGACATTGGAACGTCGAACACCTCAGTGACCCCCGTGACCATCGGCCCTGTAAAGTGCTCGAAATGTCGGGAATATAAAATAAGTTAATATACACGATAGAATCCGTAAAAAATAGTTTTATTTAAATGTGTAGTGTTCGCGTATATATAAGAAATCATTATAAACGTTATAAATGCAGAAGCCTTATTTACTCGTATTTTCAAAAACTGCAATAACAGTATATCATTATTTAAAAATTTGAGCTTAAATATAAAATTTGGATAGTCTGAAAAATAACCCTCTATAACTAGCAGTGCCCGGGGTGCGTTGCAATGCCTTTTTAACAGACTTCAAAGGTTTTACAATGCGAATGTATGTTTTTTTGTTAGAAGTATTTCCGGGCGAGCGCACAACAACTCACCCGTTTCATCGTAATGGAATGAAAGGTATTAGCTATAGGTATAGGAACGCATAGAACACGAACAGAAAAAGTAAGTTTGTTGCTAAAAACCTTCACAAGCTTGCATTCAAAATATTTATTTACATAATATTCAAATATAAACATTATTCATTACACTAATAAAAAAAAATTAAACTAAAACTTTAAATTGTCTTCCTTATTTAATAAATTAAATTAAATTATATTTCTTTGGTTACCTATGGGTCATTCAATCACGCTTGAACGACAGAAAAACTTCCAAATGCCATCAAAAACATAACTTGTAAAAAAGCCAAGTCTCGCAACTCAGTTCTTCTACCGTAAAAAGTTGTGAGATCCATGTAATACCAAGTCGGTTAATTTATTCAGTCCATAGATTGATACATAGATTGACTTGGCAATCGCATGAAAACACAATATATCTCACAAGTAATACATATTATATTAAATAAGTTTGTTTACTGCGATTGCCAAGTCAGTCTATGTATCAATCTATAGACTGAATACATTAACCGACTTGGTATTACATGGATCTCACAACTTTTTACGGTAGAAGAACTGAGTTGCGAGACTTGGCTTTTTTTACAAGTTATGTTTTTGATGGCATCTCATGTCTTTTTGTAGATAGTTATATCTAAGTAGCTATTTACATCTATTATTCCATTATATGTACATATATAGGTACACTAATTCATTCACTGCAAATGTAACTTTGTAATACTATATGTTTATATGGGATTACGAAGTTATTTATGCAGTTGGTGTATCTCGAAACTGGACCGAAATTGTAAAATATTTTAATTTTTTCTTTATTTATATACTAAACAATAATGAAATTCCAAATTTGAAGTTTCTATGTCTGCTAGAAGTGCCTTAGAGTTTTGATGATCGGTCAGTCAGTGAGTGACAAAATTAAGAAACTTTAACTAGTTATAATTCTTAAACTACTGGTTTCTATTTAATTAAATTTGAAATATACTGAGTTCATACAATGCCTACTTAGTTAGTAAAAATTCAGGCTTCTAGTTTTATCCATAACGAAGTTATAGGGTTTCGCAAATGGCCTGAACTGCTTCGAGAAAAGGATGATACGGCCGTGTCGCTTTTTTGCTCGACTTGGCGGGGGCACTGCCGTGCCCCCAGATAAAGTCACTTTAAGGTAATGTTTGATTCATTTATTTAGGGATGAGTGATGAATGTCTTACCAGGTCGTCACTCCATCTCGTGGGGGGTCGCCCTACACTTCGCCTACCGGTACGAGGCTGCCACTCAAGAACCTTTCTTCCCCATCGGTTGTCGGTTCTTCGAGCTATATGGCCGGCCCACTGCCACTTCAGCTTACTAATCCGTTGGGATATGTCGGTTACTCTGGTTCTACTGTGGATATACTCATTCCTAAGTTTATCACGCAGAGAAACTCCGAGCATAGCCCTCTCCATAGCTCGCTGAGCGACCTTGAGCTTCCTCATACGGCCAGCAGTGAAGGACCACGTCTCAGTTCCGTAAGTCATCACTGGCAACACGCACTGGTTGTACAATCTCGTTTTAAGGTTTTGAGGTATGTCTGACGAGAAGATGTGTCGTAGCTTCCCGAACACTGCCCAGCCGAGTTGAATCCGTCGATTGCCCTCTCGGTCGAAGTTGGACTTACCTAGTCGGACTATTTGTCCCAGGTAAACATACTCGTCAACAACTTCGAGCTTAGTGCTCCCAACAACTACCGGCATAGGTGTGACATGGACATTAAACATAATCTTTGTTTTGTCCATGTTCATCTTAAGACCTGACGACCTGGTAAGACATGCAGGAAGTCGATGGATGCAGGTGGCTCAGGACCGTGCTTTGTGGCATTCCTTGGGGGAGGCCTATGTTCAGCAGTGGACTTGTGAAGGGCTGTAATGATGATGATGATGAGTGATGAATAGAAAACATTATAATTTAACAATTGGAAAAGAAAACGTTTCAACTAGCGCTTAAAAAGGACTGCTACTTTTCGCCCCAGTTTCCGCAGTTGGTGAAAATGGAACATTTGCGCAGCGAAATTTCCATAGGCGGCCTATTTATCATCGCAACTCTCAGACAGACGACTTACTTTTTTCCTGCTTTGTTTTGTTTTTTTTTTCAAAGTAACTTACCTGTAAATCGAAATGAAAACATGATTTTAAGTAAAATTTCCGATGAAATTACACAATCCACCTACCTGAGCACGAGCTTACTCTCTGTAATGTTTATATTGTAATACCAATATAAAGTTTGTATATGTTTGTTACTTTTTTACGGCTTAACGTTAAGCGATTTTATGATCTGTGACTGGAATATAGCTTGTATCTAGACTTTGTATTTTCACTTTCATTTTAATATTTTTGAAATAAAAGTTCTTTAGGCGCGATTTGAGTGTAACTGAAGTCTTTTTCGGACGAAAGTAACATTCAATAAAATCTATGGTCCATTTACGCAGTTTCCGCACTTGTATAGCCAATCAATAGCGATAGTATTTCATGTGTTATATGTTATATACACGTATAATATACAATTTTGATACATTATTCTAAACTTATTTCTACTTTGTTTTTTGCTTTTTACGGTTCAATATTAATATTTAATTATTATTATTTTATTAATAAATATTTTCATAAATATAATAAATAAAAATTATTCGTTAAATGCATATAATATAAATTTTAATATAATAATTACGTTTACCGTTACGTTATAAACTTTCGAAGACCACATCGGAACATTTGCCATAGTTGCCAGGCTTGGCAAGCGTCTTGACAACCGCGGTTTTATTTTTTTAACTTTTATTAGGAAGATGCTGCCGCCTAGCTTCTGGTTGGTGTCCCTCTGTAGGCGGCAGACTTATGATCCACACGGGACGATGAGGTAGTGCATTCTTACACCGCCACTACACGGTCAATAATAATAAAAAAAAATCAAAAAACATAGGTAACACTAATATTTTAAAAGTAATATTTTAAGTTTTATCTGGGGTATTAATAATTTACCATAATTTATTGAATTTTAATGACTTTTGTATAACAAACGTATTAAGCTATCGCCGTCTCTCGTGGGTACATTACATCAGAATCTGACCTTTTTAACGCCGTTCCGTGAGCCCGTACCGTAACGAGTTTTACATTTTATAAAATAATCTGTCTTTCTTAGACTTCTGTATTAGACTGAAAACGATGAGTGCAAGGGAGCTCCGATCCTACCTGTCTCAAGATCTGCTTATAGTGCATTTGATGCCTTAAATTATTACAAAACGCTCATAATCTATCACACAAACTGATCCCTCCGCTGACATAAGATAGGCATTTACAAAAAATTGCTATAAATTATATTGTTGTATTGCAGACTGGTGTTTGCAGTTCGCCTCGTATAGATTTTTATTGTGTACAATTTTTTTTATAAAGTTACGTAGTTATCTGTCAAATGCCACAAGATTTAATGTGTTTCCTTTCCTTTTTGACTTTTACGACACTCTCGGGATAAGACATCGTCGTCATTATTTTACTTGGCATTATTCTACTTTAAAGATATTTCGTTTTTATGAAAAACAAAAATGAAATTCCGAAATAAAACATGAAACTATTAAGTCTAGAAATAAAAATGTTAACAGGCATTAAGGTTCACTGTTATGTCACAATGTTTTTTAAACATAATTACATGGTAAATCTAACACATTTAATTGCATTTGTAACTAACCATTTCAGTGATGTAGTACTGAGAACCAAGTTCTATTTACTCTTGTAGTATCTAATTTATGACCCCTGAGCTTTCTGTAATAGTGCTAAGCGTTTAGCAGTTTAAAACCCGAGGGACGTTTGTTGCTTTCACGCGTCAAGCGTTCCAACTTAAACACGGGAATTGCTTTAACATTCTAATTGTATCTAACATGTGCATAAACTTTTAAATGAACATCTCTCTTACAAAGCAATAAGGACCGTGGCCGAGCTCACTTGACTACTCTAGCACCATCTATTATCTATCTACGGAAGCGGTTGCGATGTATATCGATATGAAAATTTGACGCGCTAAATACATCGTTCTTTATTTAATACATTTCCATAGATGTCGCTACATGGTACCGCTA
The DNA here is from genome assembly GCA_033319125.1 of Parnassius glacialis. Classification (NCBI taxonomy): domain Eukaryota; kingdom Metazoa; phylum Arthropoda; class Insecta; order Lepidoptera; family Papilionidae; genus Parnassius; species Parnassius glacialis. Next base: position 13,560,558 of record JAVANC010000016.1, read on the forward strand.
AGTAAGATTGACGAAGTCATTGGGCTCTAGTAGTATACAAAGCGAAGACGCCCATTGAATGGATGAAGCGACGTCGAAGAATGTTTACTAAATAAACGACTTGCGCAAGGCTAGCTGGCAGCAACTGATGAATGGAGCTGAGGGTTGGACTCAGTGTAACGCCCAGCAATAAACTGCCGCAGGCTGATAACGAAATTGTATGTTTTTTTCTTTTTCTTTACCAGCTTCTATTAACCAACTGTTGAATATAGGTTTTATGCACCAACTAAAAGGAACTAATATCTATAAGGCAACTTAAAAAAATTATCTATACTCATCACACTTGACTCTAAGTTTACCAACCCAGTAGGATTAGTAATATGCTCCGCTGACACCATTTTTACCCCATTAGAGCGTTGGATTAAAGTTTTGCATTATTTAAATAAATGCGATGTTACCTTCATATTATATAGACTTGCGCAAGGCGAACTGACAACAACTGGATGAATGGAGCTGAGGGCCGGACTCAATGAAACGCGCAGCAATAAACTGCCGCAGGCATATAAGTGATAACGATTGTGAATGTAATATAACGCGTGTGATTTTTCTATCTTCTTTACCGCGTCTATAACGAACCAGTTTAGTGCTTCTATAACCAACAGTTGAATATAGGTTTATACCAACTAAAAGCAACTAATATCTAAAAGGCAACATTAAAAAAATTGTCTGTACTCACCACACTGGGCTCTGCATTTACCAACCCAATAGTATTATTAATATGCGCCGCTGACACCCTTTTTACCCCATTAGAGCGTTGAATTAAAGTTTGGCATTATTAAAATGAATGTGATTTTATCTTTATATTATTATATCATTTGGATTTAGTATAGACGGTTGGCATTCTCAGAATGCCAACCGTCTATACTAAATGGCCAAGGCCAACCTAGCCTTACATCAGTTATACAGTATATTTTATGACAGAGTGCGATGGGCGTATATTCTTGACATCAAGAGGCTCTTCCTTTAATATTAATTTTCAGAAAATGGTGAATAAATTTTAGTAATAAATAATATTTTCTTAATTAATTATTCAATTTTTTTACAATAAAGATGTAAAAATATTAGCTAAGATCCCGCGTGAACAATGAAATAGTTTGTATAATCTAGTTCATCTAGAGCACCTAGCTTCCTTCTACAACTGCGTGAACTATCACTAGAACCACTACCCCAACGCCAACACAACTCTACCTACTACCTGAAAACGTCAACTAATCGATCGACTGTCAATATATACTAGATCTGTAGTAATCTTAGCTAAGTAATTAATTTCACAAAGAATCGCCGCAAAATAATGATCTAGTAACTAAATATAATATTTTCTAATATTTAACAATTAAATTCACGAATATCATGTAACTAATAGATATATATTTTACACCAAATTTCATCGTATGTCGCCTTTAACAGTGCCAGCTGCCATTTCCGCACGCTCGTTCGTCCCTGCCGACCCGTGTCGCCTCGCGCTCGCTCGGAAAATATTGGCCCTGATTTGGTGAAATTATTTTCTAGAATGAAATTGTACAACCGTAGTTTGTTCACTCTGATATTACATTTTCTAAGAAGTATAAAGTTATATAAAGACAAAAGTAATTTTATAAAGGAAAGCGACCGCCTTCCGCTGCCTCAGTCCCTGGTGATTAATATTATTATCCATTTTTAGAACATGCAATTTCCCTCCTGCAGGGCTAGCATGGGCAGGAGACAATTTTATCCCCGGGGAAAGGAGAAAATGTTTATCCCCTCGCTGAGTTTTATCCACCCTTCGAGCATGGGTACACCGGTGGATATAATATCCAAAGTAGATAAAATGGGAGATATACTTAGACTTAGATAGATTTTTTGTATGAATATAAACTTAAGCCCACGTTCAATGGACTAGGATTAAATTGTCCCTATCAAATGTCAAAAAATCATAATGTTTTACCTTTCATTTGGCTCCATGCTACGGACGGCAGATATATGTCTACTCGTTACGTCAAACGGGGATATACTTCTCCCCGTTGCCGTGCTTCGGCATAGGGACAAGATAATTTTATCTCTTGTCAGTGGATATAATCGGGGGATAAAATTTTTGTCCCCAGCCCATGCTAGCCGTGCTGGATGTTATACTTCGCACCCATAATAGTGGTTAATTATCACATGAGCTGCGTATAATCCCAGTAGGCATTTAACTCATTTGCTCTATGAAATTTAAGACCAATACCTAGCTATATGGGTCACCACGGCTGCCACAGCTCTTGGGCTTCGAGAAAGGATATGGGATATATAGGTGACATAGACAACGATATACTCAATGCTATATTGCCGATCGAATGCGAAAACCGACTTGCTTTTCATTAACGACGGAACATGGAGAGGTGGTGGCTGCTCAGTAGAACATTGAAGATATAATGTTGTATTATTGTGTCCTATACGATGATTTTTTGATTAAAAATTTTGTACTAAGGCACGACAATGCCAGGCCATATGGGCCTAGTTAAATGAATTGAAAAACTGCCATGCAAGAAAAACTGCAGAAGATGAGAATAGAAACGCAATTTTTCTATTAAAATATTTATAAATTCAATAGAAAACCGTCTTGTAGCAGTTATACACAGGCTAGAATAGATAATATGAAGAAATACTGTATTGTTTTTTTAGACATTGTAATTTTCTATTATTTTTTTCATCCTCTTACTTTTTTCTATTCTACAATAAATAAAAAATAAATACTTTCGGTGTCTTAGAAAGCTAATTAAGCAGCTTTGTAATGATACCATTTGTACATTTCAACAATAACTTCAAATAGAATCTCACCAGTGTATTTTAATCCTCATTGTTACAATCTAAGCCTTGGTAGATTCATAGAACGCGAACAATGCGAGTGCAATCCCTGCCCCGACGGCAACAATAAAACTATTAATTGCTTCTTGAAGAATTAAGATGAAGAAATTCAAATTGTTGATACCACCTGTTTAATGGTGTAGTAAAATATTATAAGAAAACCTGTACGTCTTAGAAATAAAATATTCCAAGGATGGGGTAGCGTGATGGGGTTATGTGTCATAACGAGAATATCATCTATATCCGAAAAGAGAAGAGGCCTCTCTGTTATTCATCCGAAAATGGGAGGAGGTATGTTTACTCTGTAACTTTACTTTACTTTTCTATATGACTTTAATCTTCATTTATGACTTCCTCGTTGGTCCAGTTATATTAAGCCGAACGGTTGAACCGTGATCAGTTATTTTATTATTCTGTCATAAATTATCTGTAGCAGCCCGGAATCGGAAAATTGGCGGTGTTTCATCTCCATGTAAAGCTTTTGGTCTTACGCCTAATCTCTCTCCGGAGAACGAGGGTAGAGAGAGTCAACCTGTGCTTGCACACACACTTGTGCAGTATAATTTTATCCTGCCAAGCCAAACGGTCCACCTCGTCAGCCACGAGAGTCCACCGCTGGACATGGGCCTCCCCCATTAAGGGGGGTTGATGCCTTACTCGCCACGCTTGGCAGGCGGGTTGGCGAGCGCAGTCCAAGGTGTTATATTAACAAGGACCGCTGCTGCCCATTCCCTGGATTTCCTTGTCCTGTCCTTTAGTTCATCTTTACGATACACACGGGAAAAAAATCGGTCTGGAAGACGATAATTTCATAATCTTCGTTTAAATGAATATGCTAGCGTAATCGAATGATATATATTCTAAGCTGAATTTGGACGTCGTATAAATGTCTCTGTTAAATTCACACATCAACTCATCTTAGTCTTAACATTCGTAGAGTGCTGAAGCTTTGAGGACAAGAATTAATGAAGTATGTCTCACGAGCCGAGGGTCATTACCGCAACACTGACTGCATACTGACCTTGAACTACTTTCCATACTAGAGTCGAGTTGACGTTTTAGAATCATTTCTAGAGTTATTTTTTTAATGTACTGGGTGTACTTTTACATAAAAATCATATTTTCAATATTTATATAGGTAGGTACTACGTAGATATAATATAAAGAATAAAATAAAGATTAAATTTCAATTTAAAATATTATAGGATAAGGGTGACAAACGAGCACACAGTCCACCTGATGGTAAGTGGTTGCTGCGGCCCATAGACATCTACATCTATCCTCTATTATAAATCAAAATGTAGATGCGTTGTCACCCGTGAGGACTAAGATGGAATGCCTCATTTCCAGTAAAAAGGGCCTCCGGCCACCTGCACTCACCAAGCGAAACGCAGAGGTAAACCTCTACTTCACGCTGGTATTCTGTGAGGTCGTGGTACCACCCCGTTTCGAGCCGGCCCATCCGTGCGACAGCAAAAGCTGCCGCGTGGCTCTACCACTGTATAAAATTCTATAAAAAAAAAAATATTGAAAAAGTTATAGTTAAAATTACAGCCTATTACGTCACAGACCTTTCATTATTTCAGGATTATACAACGATTAGTTCGCCACGCTGGTCCGCTGTGTATTAGCGTACTTCACATTCCTCGAAATATTTATTCTGTAGACATGAAGGTTTTCTCACGATATTTTCCTCCACCATAGAACACCCAATAAATCAGCACTAAAAATTAAGAATTGTACTGCTGCCGCCGAGAATCGAACACAAATTCTCGTGTACGTGTCGTTTAAACTCGTCATAGATTAGCCCACCCCTCATGATTTATAATATTTGCGAAATATATTGTAATATTATAATAATAAAAAATTTTATCCAAAAAAGTGAGTGTGTATGTGTGTGTGTATGTGCTTGATTTTCTTAATTTATTTTGTTTAAAAATGTATTGAGGTTTTGTTGTAATCGTTCGGCTTACGTTAGTGTCTTTGCTACTTTGTTTCAAATTTCTACCCTGTTTAGTATACGTCAGCACAATGCTACTGTTATTTCGTATGGTTACTTACGAAAACCTTTTTTAGTGATATCGAGGCTCTCCATCTTATTCCTCAGGAGTGACAACGTATCTGCATTGATTACGCTCTCACAAAATACCAGTGTACCTAATGCTGATGAATTTCGTAAGATTTGTCACTTTTTTACTGGTAACGAAGCACTCCATCTTCGTTTTCAAACACAGCAAGAACAAGTCTTCCCATTTCAACTTGTAGTCGTAGTTCTCATCACAGTCTAAGATTATAGACTGTGGTTCTCATTAAGCATCCATATTGGTATAAAATAACTTTATTCAATCAATGAAATTTTTAACTATAAACATATAAACATTTTATTTTATAGGATAAGGGTGACAAACGAGCACACAGTCCACCTGATGGTAAGTGGTTGCTGCGGCCCATAGACATCTACATCTATCCTCTATTACAATTCAAAATGCAGATGCATTGTCACCCGTGAGGACTAAGATGGAATGCCTCATTTCCAGTAAAAAGGGCCTCCGGCCACCTGCAATCACCAAGCGAAACGCAGAGGTGAACCTCCACTTCACGCTGGTTTTCTTTGAGGTCGTGGTACCACCCCGGTTCGAGCCGGCCCATCCGTGCGACAGCAAAAGCTGCCGCGTAGCTCTACCACTGTTAAAAAGCTCTATAAAGGAAAAGAAAAAAACAACGATTTCATTTGTCTTAATTCGTTTATTAAATTCTGTTGCTAAAGAATTTTAATAATAAAATTTCCTTGAAACATCGGAATTCACTACGATCAGATTTCATTAAAGTTATTTTATTACTTGTGTGAGTTCCCAATCACGTCAAATAGTTTCCCAACTCCGTGGATTTTTTTTTATTTCGTTACATTAGGATGATGCTATTATTGACTTTTTGAATGATGTCTTGTTTTTTAGTTCAAAATTATCGGGCTAATGATATATATAGATGCTTGGATTTGTCTTACGAATTACTAAAGACTTTAAAAAACCCTCAACTCTAATTATTTTGTATAACTCGTTGAAAATATTAAAATATTGATCAACTGTTTGGAATCCTCAATGTAATATTTATATGAAGTCAATTGAATAAATTCAAAATAAATTTCTGAGGCATATCCAATTAAGATCAGCCGGTGATGTCTCTAATTTGTGTAGATTAGCCTCTGGCCTAAAATCTCGCCGTAATGTCGAGGATTAGATGTTTTTATATAAAATCATTCATAATAGAGTCGACTCCATACCACTTCTAAGTGAAAAAAATTTCAGATGTCAAAGGATAAGTGCTAAATAGAAACTTTTATTTTGTACTTCTACTATGCGCACTAAATATGGCAAGAACAATTTTATAACTCGTCCATGTAAATCTTGTAATAACATCTTTTCACATGTTGATGTATTTTCTCTGTCATTTGGACAGTTTAAAAAGGAAATTGAAACTGTAATGGGTAATAGTTGAAATTTATTTTTCATAAAAGCTTTTAAAAAATTTACTTTGCAAATATCCGCGTTATAAAATAAAATGATGTGTCTTACCTAGTATGAAGAGCACCTCCCGCCCTCACTCAATTAATCCACCACTAATCCCAGCACAGCTCCCAACACCACTTTACTAGGCAAGACACACCACTGACGACAATACGACACGTGTTTCGCCTTTACACGAGGCATCCTCAGGTGGTATAGACTCTACGGTGGCTAACCGCTACTTAGAAAAGTTTTGAAGTTATATAAAAGAGAAGAATAAGGATTTATAGCAAAATATTATTTTAAAACGAAGAAATAAACAGTACAAAGTGCAATTGTATTATTTGTAGGTGTTTTCTTTCTCCTTCTTCTGTATCAGTCGCCACCACCTACCACCTGGACCTGCACTACTGCTGGACAGGGAACTCTCCCTTACAATAAGGATTAGCTGTCGCAGTACCATCGCAGATCTAAGTACAAAACAATTAAATTTAAATTTTAAAGGCTTAAATAACTATGATGTTTAAAAGTATAACCACTCAACCGTCCGCCCTGCGCGAGTGATTCTCGCCTTAACTGCCCGCGATTTAAATGTCACTATTTTTTACAACCGCGCGAGACAGTCTTAACAAAAACAATTACTTCTGAAAAACTACTATAGCTACATTCAAATAAAAAATATTCTCATAAGACTCAAAGAATTCAAAATTTTATTTTGTTAAAAGAAAATTAGTCAAATTAAAAATAAAGCTTAAAAACGGGAATATAAAAAAAAACGTATTTATTTTTTATTTCGAGTTTTACAAGAAAAGTGTAATGCTTACTGGAGACAATTGTTTTATATTATAATAGTACATGATATTCCCTTTAAAATGACACCAATATCAATAACATCTTATATACTCAATATATATTTTTTTTTGAGTTTATGGCCTGGTATCTAGGACCTTGGCCTAAAGGTATTAAAAAGTTAAAGTCTTGAGTATTTTTAATCGATTTATTATAATTTCCCCACTGTATTTTTGATGAATTTATATAGAGGCACGTAATAGAATCAATTTTTTACAACAACCCCTGGTTTAGATGATTGTCCATACATTTTGATCAAAAACCTAAATCAGTCTGTTCAAAAGAAACTATTAGCTTTTTTTTTATAGAATAAGGGTGACAAACGAGCACACAATCCACCTGATGGTAAGTGGTTGCTGCCGCCCATAGACATCTACATCTATCCTCGTTTGCGAATCAAAATGTAGATGCGTTGTCACCCATGAGGACTAAGGTGGAATGCCTCATTTCCAGTAAAAAGGGCCTCCGGCCACCTGCACTCACCAAGCAAAACGCAGAGGTAAACCCCTACTTCACGCTGGTATTCTGTGAGGTCGTGGTACCACCCCGGTTCGAGCCGGCCCATCCGTGCGACAGCAAAAGTTGCCGCATGGCTCTACCACTGTTAAAGGTAAAAGATGCGTTGTCACCCGCGAGGACTAAGACTGAATGCCTCATTTCCAGTAAAAAGGGCCTCCGGTCACCTGCACTCACCAAGCGAAACGCAGAGGTAAACCTCTACTTCACGCTGGTTTTCTGTGAGGTCGTGGTACCACCCCGGTTCGAGCCGGCCCATCCGTGCGACAGCAAAAGCTGCCGCGTGGCTCTACCACTGTTAAAGTTTATGTCTAGTTCTTTTGTTAAACTGTTAAACCACTGTTAAAGTTTATGTCTAGTTTATGTCTAGTTAGTTTATTTATGTCCTGAAATAGTATTTTTCTTAACAGCACTAAGTCTTTTGTAATTAATGTAATTATCAATGGTTGGATCTCTTCTGTACGGTTTTAAAGCTTCATAAGTTTTAATAAGACTCTGTTCACATGTGTCATTCCACCAAGGTGCTGGAGGTTTGCAACGATAGTTATTTGCTTTGACAAACTTTGGCACAGTATCCCTCTTAAGTGTATCAAGCCTTTCGATAAATTCGTCATATGACTGTAATGGATTCTCATTATTAACTTTAAAATTAGAAAAAGCAGTTATAGACAGCTCGTTGTATTTCGTCCAGTCTGTCTTATTGTATAAGAATTTTCCAATGGGAGGATTAATTTGGTATCTATCAACGGACAAAAAAACACGAGTAAGCGTAGAAAAATGATAGCTCCCCATACAATCATCATGCACCCACCATTCGCATAGTGGAGTGATTGGAGCACCACAAAAGCTGACATCAATAGCCGATGGATTTCTACAAGGTATTATCGGGGACTACTTGCGCGACAGGTACATTCTGCACATGGGGCAAGATAGCAGGAAGATCAGATGGGGTTCCACAGGGCTTGGTGATGGGGCCGCTACTGTGGGACCTCGCATATGATGCGGTTCTGCTAATAGATCTTGCCGCTGGCGTAGATATCGTATACTATGCTGACGACACATTGGTGATCGCTAGCGGGATCAATTTCGAGAGGGCCAAGGAGCTCACCGAACTTGTGGTGGGAGTCGTCATCACCAAAATCCACGAATTGGGATTAGAAATAGCGCCTCACAAGACCGAGGCCCTATGGTTCCATAAATTACCAAGGAGCAGGGAACCACCCGACTCGTGTGTCCGCGTGGGTGGGTCTGAAGTAAGTACTTGAAGTACCTAGGCCTCCATCTGGACAGTCGCTGGGGCTTCGAAGAAAATTTCGAGCGCCTAGTTCCCCGAAAGGGTAGCGGGTGCTATACATAGACTGCTGCCCAATCTAGGGGGACCGACGAAGGAAGTACGTCGCCTCTATGCGGGAGTTATACAATCCGTAGCTCTATATGGAGCGCCTGTATGGGCAAAAAGGCTGGCCATCCAACGCTGTAGAACTAAAATCTACAGTGTTCAGCGGAGGATGGCCATACGGATTGTACGTGGATACTGCACTATATCCTTTGAGTTGGCGACAATCCTGGCTTGCTTTCCACCACCTAGTTGGCTTACATTAACTCGGAACGGCAACACGTCGTTTCGCGCGCTGGCAACCGCGCAACGCGTCTTGTACATTACTCGTGATCGGTCCGATTCTTTGACGGCTTATTATCAAAGAAACCGAGCGGCGCTGGATAGTACCTACAGCGGAGATGCTTAGTCAAACACACCCTGTCTTGTTACTATTAGTTATAACTGTCATCACTAATTACTACTTTTATTTGTCTTTATTTTAAATTTTCTTATTTTCAATGAGACCACCGTGTTGACGGATATAGAGATATACTGCGTTTCATGTTTTCCTGCACATTTGAAAATAAATTGTCACTTATATAATTTTTTTATAGGATAAGGGTGACAAACGAGCACACAGTCCACCTGATGGTAAGTGGTTGCTGCAGCCCATAGACATCTACATCAATCCTCTATCACAAATCAAAATGTAGATGCGTCGTCACCCGTGAGGACTAAGATGGAATGCCTCATTTCCAGTTAAAAGGGCCTCCGGCCACCTGCACTCACCAAGCGAAACGCAGAGATAAACCTCTACTTCACACTGGTTTTCTGTGAGGTTGTGGTATCACCCCGGTTCGAGCCGGCCCATTCGTGCGACAGTAAAAGCTGCCGCGTGGCTCTACCACTGTAAAAAAGTATAGTTATATTTACCTCAATTTCTCGGACGTATTTATTATTCGATATCGTAATTGTTCCACCGAATCCACGTTCTCCGCATACACATTGTCTTTGATTAACCCCCAAAAAAAATCGAGTAGCGTGAGGTCAGGCGCTCTTTCTGGCCACCTACAAGGTCCAAATCTACCAATAATTTGGGCACCAAACGTGTCATTTAACCAATGTCTTGCTATTGTTACAGAGTGTACTGGCATGCCATTTAATTGGTACCACATTCGTTGGTATCGATGGACGTTTAGGTTATTTGTGTATTCGGACACCGTATCATTTAGTAGATTAACAAACATTTCTACATTCAAAGTCCCATCAATTAATACGGGTCCGATGATGTTGTCACCGTGAATGGTTGCCCGAACATTTACCGAAAATCAGTACTGAAGGAGTGACACCTCCAAACTCGCGGATATTTGTTTTTGGGTGCCCAATGGTGCAGATTGTGCTGGTTCCACATGCCATTTATGGTGAACGTGCTTTCTTCAGTCCAAAAAATTTGTCAAAATCACTGTCCTCTTCAATTTTACTCAGTAACCACTGACATTAATTCACTCTTAGTAATTTATCATGCGATAGCAGAGTATGTACTTTTCTGAACTTCAATCGGTGCCATTTTTACGCTTTAATATCCTATAATATATTAGGTTGAGATTATTATACAATAATCTCAACTAGCTATTATTTTTAATACTGGTATCGACTTTGGTATGTTTCCTGATTTAATGAAGCGAAGCAAATAAATACCTTTATTTAAATTTAGTAGTACATTAGACCCCGCCTATTTTAGACCTATATCTGTACTACCAACACTTACTAAGATTTATAAAAAAATTATTATTTGCTCGTTCGCTCGACAACTGATGCCGGTATTGAGCTGATTAAATATATCTTTAATGCATGAGAGAATTCACAGGATGCTTTCGGTATATTCTGTGACCTATTTAAGGTCTTCGATTGTGTTCACCATGAAACATTAATCAGAAAACTTCAAGAGTACGGTGTAAGAAGTAATCTTCTTAAATTAATTATTTCATATTTAAGTAACAAAATGCAAAAACTTGCCATTAACAATATGAGTTCTTCCGGGTTGATGGTACAAATGGGCGTGTCTCAAGGCTCAATTCTCCGCCCCTTTCTGTTTCTTGTATACATTAATGACTTACCTTACATAGTAAGGGATAACCATGATATAGCATTATTTGCTGATGAAACTTCTTTAATTTTGAAATTCAAACAAAATTTACTAAAATACGACGAAGTAATTAATGCTATACCTAAATTAGTAATTTGGTTCAGTATTAATAATTTGCATTTAAATGTTACGAGTACTAAAACGACGACGAATGTATGAAATTCATAACTCCAAATGTCAATCAATTAAATACTAATGTAATTTTAAATGGGGACGAACTGAGTCTTGTCGATATCACCATTTTCTTGGAATCCCACTACACGCGAAGCTTCAATGGAGCCCCCATATATCTAAACTAGACTTAGTTCTGCCGCATATGCTGTAAAAGAGATTAGAAATCTTACCAGTTTTGAAACAGCTGAAATAACGAAAATAAACTAGTCTAGTTTACTTCCACTATTTCCATTCCATATCGTATGGTATTTTGCTATGAGGACACGCGGCTGACACTGAAATCATATTAGTTTTACGGAAGAGGGCCATTAGAGAGAGAATTTATGAATTAAAGCCTAAAGAGTCGCTGCGACTAAAATTTAGGGAAATTAATATATTAACTTTGGCTTCTCAATACATTTATGAAAATGTAACAAAAATAAAAGTAGATTTACAAAAATAAGTGATATTCATTCTGTAAATACTAGGAACAGACACAAGCGTGCAGTACCAGTATGCCACCTTTACCACCATTACCACCGAGTCAGTAATTCATTGTTGGGGCGATGTATACGCTTTTACACCAAAATTCCAGAAAATACACAGAATTTGACCTGCTCAAAGTTCAAAAACTTTATTAAACTAAGTTTGGATAAAAAGGGTTATTATAATATTAAGGAATTTATGTATGATAATAACTCCTGGGAATGAGGTGATCGCTACCAAGCTAATTCTAATTTATTTTGTGTTGTTAATTGTGTAATATACATGATTGTAAACTATTATTTTAAAAAAAGGGCCGCTGGGTTTCTTGCTGGTTCTTCCCAGCACAAAAGTTTTTTTTGAACCAGAGGTAATTAAATAAAAGAGTGACTTTCAATAAGTATTATTTATAATCTATATTGAATAAAAAAGTTTCTGTTTCTGTTTCTTAAAAAATGTGGAAGAGTGCAAAGGAGTAGAGAGAGAAATGTAGACAGAGAATCCAAGGAACCGATTACAAGTAATGGAAAGGTTCTAGAAACGGTAGGATCTAGAAACTTATTGAAAGTCATTTATACTTTTACCACTGGTTCCCAAAAAACATCTGTCCTGGGAAGAACCAGCAAGAAATCCAGCGGGATTTTTTTTTAAAGCACAATTTACAATTTAATATTTTATACATTTGTTATGAAAACATTAAGAGACAGCAGGGTAGCGATCACCTCATTCCCAGCGGAGCAGAGAGAATGTGAATATTCCTACGAAAGCGAATCGGGAGCAATTTGAGCTGTTTATTTCACAAACATTCAGAGATGTGATCATGTGGAGACCAAATATAAATCTAACACATAAATTCCCCATTCATTAAAGTATAATTAATGTAAGTCTTAATACGTTCATAATAGGCTCTACTTTTACTACTTGTTTCTACCACGCACAAAAGGGTTAGGGTGTTGATAATTAGATATTTATAATAAGTATATATAGTTTATTATATTATATATAATTAAAGGATTTTGTATTGTATTGTAATTAAAATGGCAGCTAGATTTTAAGTCTACTTAAAAGGGGCTTCGTAATGTTAGCAAGTCCAAAAATTAGAATTAGACGAGGTTTTACAGGGACATGTAGAATCGTTTGCTCATTAAGAATAAACGAAAAAAATAATCATTCGTGTCACCCCTGCAGATTTACGACCCTTCGAAGACGCTTGCTAGAAATTTTATAAAATAGTCATTTTTTAATGGTTTTAAGGCACCAAAGTGAAAATATTCATGCACAGAACGTTTGCGCGTTATTTTCTCGTTCCAGAAGTATAATTACTTTCTCAGAAAAATGCATAATAACTGATTTTCACGATATCATTATTTTTCGCACCCCCAGCCTACGCAAGCATGCGAGTCTGCAATTGCGCGGCGCGCGTCACGCAGCGCACTGTGGCCTGTGGGAAGTATCAAATGTGAAATCAACTTATTGTTTACACTCACAATCCAGGGTTTTCTGTCTCATCAATTTGACAGTTGGATACCAGGCTCACTACACGATTGAGATCTCGTACAATGAAAGCGTAATTAGATTCCCCATTTTAATCGAGTTTTAATTAATCGGGCGAATTCAATTGGCGTTTCATTCAAAATCAAGTATCGTGACAACAAGTTTACAATAAAGCCATTGGTTTTGTGTGCACCTCTAGTAGCTTACATTTAATTATTGGAGAAAATATTTAGAGCTGTTATCAATATTCTATAAATCTTCTGTAAGTATTGTCCTAATCATCATTTTTTGGCTTGTTGCCTTTCAATGTTTATTATACATGTTCCAGCAATATTGCAGCTTTATTAGCAACACACTAACCAGCCTCAGCGATAAAGACGGTTACTGTCAATTGAGACGAGACAACTAACATCGGTACAAATCATAATATATATATATATATATAATTAAGAAGTCAACAATTTATCGGTGGTGCGGTAAACTGTGTACGTATATTTATTAATTTTCTAACAGTTTAACCAAAGGTAAGTAACTGACTTGGAGACCTACCTTTTATAAACTTCGTACTAAAAAGCTACAGATATTTATCTCCTAAGAGGGCTAAAAAATTCCAACAGTCTGTATTGTAAAACAATTGGTTTCTCTCTGTTATTGTTGGAAACTGCCTCCGCGATACAGGAGAAAATTTTAGTGTGGAGTTAACGTGTTTTAAAAACAAAAAAAGAAGGAATATATAAGTGAATAAATTAAAGTGTGTCATTCAACTAAAAACAAATTTAAAAAAATAATTTATTACGCCCCTTTTACAAAAATTAGTTCCTTATTAGTCTCAGGTTCAAAATAAAATCTATTTCACGAGAGAACTCTAGAGAGGAATATGTGAACTAAAATGTAAAGAAGTAGGGAAAATTATGGCGCTACTAGAAATGAACTTCTTTAGTTATTTCTCTCTTCTTGTTATTCTTATTTAACTCTTGCACACCCTACCACACCACGCAATGAACCATACCTTAAACTTGAGACTAGTAAGAAGCCACTTTTTGTAATAAGACGGTGTGTGTTTATTTTATTCTATGAATAACTTTTATCTGATGATTGAATAATATGTTCTTATATTGTCTTGTTTATTTACGGGCTTGTTTAATGGTGCTTCTGATACACGATAATCAATTAACTCTATGAAATCATTCAATACTACTAGTTCAGAACTAATTTTTTTGTTTATCAAAACGTTATCTAAAATTCAGGAAAACTGGAAGTCTGTGGATTCAAGGTCTGCAAAATATAAATACCAGAAAGGGTTCGTGACTTCTGGTAGATAGCAATACAATAATCTGGTAAGTACTATGATGTAATCCGCCTAATAGAACGTGGTGATACTGGCAAATGCGCACTACAATGGGAGAGACCTATATCCAGCAATAGACTTCTACCGGCTCATGAAGAAGAGGATGTGGAAATAGTAGATGAGAAAGGGTCTCTCGCGTTACGTCTGCTAATTTTGCTATCACTTTCCCCTTATTATAGCATATAACAATTTGACTCAAAATTTCCTACTTTCTATACCAATGAAGCAATATAATGTAAGCTTACACGCGGGCCATTCACTGTAGATTACTCAGGTCATAAGGTACCAACTTACAAAGTTTCTTTATTATACCGATTTACCACAAATAGTTTAATATAGTTTTGAAAATCACATCAAAACCTATGATAACTCAACCGTAGTTTGATACGGGTCCATTTTCACTATTGCTTTCAGTTGTCATTATTATATCATATCGTCCCGTATAGGTCGTAAAAGGCGACATAGGGAACATAAAAGAGTGAATGAATAGCAGCATCTTTCTAATAACAACTAGCTTTGTTAGTGTTTATTGTTTTTATTCATTTTAAGCATGTCTTTATATGTTGCTTACCGAAAATTCATAGTTACGTTCACATGTCATCTGTATTCTATTTTATCTAAAATTTAATTTTTACATTATATTGGTGCTATTATACTTTGAACATCACTCAGAATGGGACAGGTTCTTTTTTTATGGAGAATGGGCCCACCACAAATTTTAGCCAACCATAATGAAATGCATGTAAATTTATTTCTTATAATCTGTAGATTACAATAGTAATATTAGTTTTACGAAATCTAACCGGAGTACTGAGAAATTGGAAAATAAAATATGAATCTTACTATAACCTAAAAACAAACTAAAAGCAATTGTCTATTAGTTTTCACCGGTATTTTAAATTAAAACAGTACACTATCCAATAATTAATAGTATAAAATAAAGTTGTAGTTACATTCAGCATTAATAGGTACCTTAATATCGATGGAAATTCCTTTTAGTAGTAGCCTGTCTGTGCTGCTGTGTAAAAAATAGTATCCATAACACAAATGTGTTATGGATACTATTTTTTACATATAGTGATTGATTGTGTGTATACATATCCCAAGTACCATTTAAGTAATATGATTAGTCAAGATGACTCCGGGATAATATGTACATTTATAATATTACCTACACACGCTATATAGTAAGAAAGATGTTTTGAGCTGGTTGTGTAAGTATAAATACACAAATTATAATGCACCTACATTTATAATAGTAAATCATAATTTCCAAAGTAGTCTGTTTATAGTGGAACAGATAGACAGGGACGGTGTCAAAACTTTGCTTGAAAATATATTAACTGATTAATTATCATAGCTCAAACACCATGAAAGCCAAAATGACTAGGTAATGTAATTTTTATCAGCTGTTACATACTGATAAATGGTGAGGAAGTAAGATGTTTTCAACTGCTTATGGAAGGATATAAAACACATGTATAATTTATTTGTATTTGTTATTGTCAATCATAATTTCAAAAGATTTTTTCTAAATAACTTGATGATAACATGTCCATTTATGATATTGGTAGAAATCAGAAGGACGTTTTCAAGGATAAAGAGATATGATATAAGACTGTTTTCTTCAATATCGATGCTGTTTTGTCTCTGCCTACGGGCAGCTCTGCAAGCTTTCAACCTGCAAGGCATGCAGATATGTTCTCAGCGATCGACCTGAATAAAGTTAATGATTATTGTAAAGAGTGCCAATACTAAATATTAATTCTTATCAATATATTATTTTTTCTATATTTATTCAGCTCTGCAAGCTTTCAGCCTGCAAGGCATACAGAGATGTTCTCAGCGATCGACCTGAAAAAAGTAAATGATTATTGTAAAAAGTGCCTAGACTAAATATTAATTCTTATCAATATATAATTTTTTCTATATTTATTTCATTCTAAATAGCTTGTGGAGACAATATTTATGTACGTATTGATTTAGATTTCAAATACTATAAAGCCAAAAAACATATCCATTTGTTATATTGCTAGGAATCAGAAGGACATTTTCAATAATAAGAGATATGAGATAAGACTATGCCTTCAATCTCACTAAACTGTATTTTCATATTTCTGTCAGCATTTTATTATGCCCGTATTGTTAAATAAATAAGAAATTATTATAAAATATACACCATTAATTAGCTCCAGTTGATCAAATCCAAAAATAGTAGTTAAGGATTTACACCAATTCTTTGACTGTAAAAATTGTCAGACTTTTATTTACACTGGTTTTATGTAGGAGAAAAATATATAACTTTTTAATGTCAAAGTTATCTCATTCATGGGACTTTTATATAATATTATAATAATTATAATTCGTCAATTTACATAATACGAGGGTGGATTGAAAAGTACTCGGCCTAACACAGATCTATTCAATTCTAAAAATCAAATCTACCCACATTATTTAGTTCAGTTCAGACTAGTTCATTGTGTGAAGTTCGAAACGTGTGCGATAATTAGTTGTGATTTTATAAATTTATTAACAAAGTAATCGGACATAATTTCCGCGAATGGAGCAAATCGAGCAGCGTTCCGTCATTAAGTACCTCCATAAGAAGGGGCTATCATCAAAAGCCATCCATGATGACATGGTCAGTACATTAGGCGATTGTGCTCTGTCATATTCATCCGTCAAAAAATGGATAGCAGAATTTAAGCGTGGTAGAGAGAGTGTGAAAAATGAACCCCGCTCTGGAAGGCCTTCGACGTCAACTACTGACGAAAATATTAAAAAAGTACTTGATTTAATAATGGGAGACCGCAAATTAAAAATTAGAGAGATAGCCGAGATTATAGGCATCTCTTATGAATGAACTCAAAACATCATTGTCAACGAGTTGGGTTTCCACAAGGTGTCTGCGAGGTGGGTTCCGCGACTGCTTTCAGTTGAACAAAAAAGGACGCGATTGACTATTTCACGCGACTGTTTGGAGTTATTTGAAGCCGATGCAGATGATTTTTTGAATCGTTTTGTTACTATAGACGAAACATGGGTTCATTACTGTACACCGGAAACAAAACAACAATCAAAACAGTGGAGAAGACCTGGTTCACCAACCCCTAAAAAGGCTAAGTCGATTTTGTCGGCAAATAAGGTGATGGCTTCAGTATTCTGGGACTCGAAAGGTGTGATTATGATTGATTATCTTGAAAGGGGTCAGACTATAAACTCTGATTACTACTGCACCTTACTACGTCGTTTACGAGAGGAAATAAAAGAAAAACGTCGAGGAATGCTCAGAAGAAAAGTCCTGTTTCATCAAGATAACGCCCGTGTTCACACGTCAGTACAGTCAATGGCTGAAATTCACAACTGTGGCTTTGAACTGTTACCGCATCCGCCGTATTCACCTGATCTGGCACCATCAGACTTCTTTCTGTTCCCTAACCTAAAAAAGCACTTGGGAGGTCAAAGATTTTCGACAAACGACGAGGTCAAAGCAGCTGTAGACGCATATTTTGACTCTAAGGAAGAATCATTTTTTTTCAACGGTCTAAATGCTTGGAAGGGGAGGTGGCAAAAGTGTATTGAACTTGATGGTGATTATGTAGAAAAATAAAAATATAACTGATTTAGTATGTGTTTATTTTCTTGGTTAGGCCGAGTACTTTTCAATCCACCCTCGTATATTATCAGTCTTATGGAACAGTGAATGTATTAACAAAAACTAATATGATTTAGAGAAAATAGCTCCTGTTTGAAGTTTATCAGCTTTATTACAGTCCTAAGTATTTTTGTAAATTTAATAGCAATTTTAAGGATGTCACCCATTACACAAATAAAATAGCTAAACTAAGTCACAATACTTATGCAAACTGTATAGTTGCTTCTGGTACAAGTACTTACTACTTTTTTCACACATAAAAATATGTACCATATATACTATCTATCTACTATGGCAGGCGTAATTCAGGATCCATGTCTGGACTACCAAATAAGCCTTTTGGTATTGTCAAGTTATATGATGCAGCTTGCTGAATACATAAGGTAGGTATTTATACCTAAATGCAGTTAAGAGGCGTATTACAAAAAAACGCGAAATTACAAGGTTTCCTCGTTGAAATTTTATGTTTATCGTTCATTGCTTGAAATAACAATTACTTGGTTAAAATAGTTCGTTTTGTCTCCTCGAATAGCTTGGAACGGATTTTAGATAACTTATTTATTTAATCAGTAATAATCATTCTTCCGATGCATGTTTAGGCAAAAACTCTCGAAGACATGATTTGGGAGCTCTAATTTGTAGATTCTATTGAATATCGACTATCAAAAAAAATATTTTATCTCCCAAATATCCTACACTTTAATAATAGTTGAATACATTTTCGTTATATGCTTTTCACGCGGGGAAAAAATGGAAATAATTCAAAAAACGACCAAAAAAGCTTCGATACAAGCCTCTATATTTCCGAAGTTCTACATCATTTAGAAGTAAAATTTATACCAAAATAGTCATCAACATTTGCTAAAACTATGCTATTATTTTTACTATTTAAATCGTTCCTATTATATTTTGATTAATTCAATAAATGTACTATATATTTCACTGTGCTGGCCATCTGCGATCATTAAGGCGCGGGTTGATCAAAATATCGCGCTAGTCGTTATTTGTGCGGTTTTTTTGGAGCTTTCTACTTTTTATTTAAAAGATATATCAACAAATAAAAAACACATTATATTTCTACATAATCTTGATTTCATAAGAGCTATATCCAATTTTTTTTAAAAGGAATAAATATTAATATAATCTCCTTACAACGAAACCACATAAATGTGAAATTATTATTGATAACATGCATCTCCTCGTAAAGTAAGTATTATTTTATTTTGCGATTTACACCAATGGATAGGCAATTTATTAATAAACATTTCTATTGTAAATTTTTTTTCAAAAGATCAAAAAGTGATTTTATTAAGGGGCGTATTACAAAAAAAAAACGCGAAATTACAAGGTTTCCTCGTTGAAATTTTATGTTTATCGTTCATTGCTTGAAATAACAATTACTTGGTAAAAATAGTTTGTTTTCTCTCCTCAAATAAGCTCGGAATGGATTTTAGATAACTTATTTATTTAATCAGTAATAATCATTCTCCCGATGCATGTTTAGGCAAAAATTCTCGAAGACATGATTTGGGAGCTCTAATTTGTAGATGCTATTGAATATCGACCACCAAAAAAAAATTTTTATCTCCTAAGTATCCTACACTTTAATAATAATGGAATACATTTTCGTTATATGCTTTTCTCGCTAGGAAAAAAAATAGACATAATTCAAAAAACGACCAAAAAAGCTTCGATACAAGCCCCTATATTTCCGAAGTTCTACATCATTTAGAAGTAAAATTTATACCAAAATAATCATCAACATTTGCTTACACTATGCTATTATTTTTACTTTATAAATGGTTACTATTATATTTTAATTAATTAAATAAAAGAACTATATATTTCACTGTGCCGGCCATCTGCGATCATTAACGCGCGAGCGCTTGCCGAGGGTGGACTAGCGTCAGTTTATTTCGGGCGCTGCATCGTTTCGATACTACCGTAGTGTGCGTCGATTGCTATCGTAGTGTGCGTCGATTACCTGCATACTAGAATATCGTCAACTACGACCGCAATTTTTGATCGATCGGTTTAAATCTATTTTATATAGTTATAATTTAGATTACGTCTCTTCAAAAATGTGGTCTATTCATTGACTTAGATCATTGTTATTTGAGGGCTTCACCTAATGGTTTAAACAGCAACGGTCTTATTGAAGTTAAATGTCCTATTTCAGCTTTCGGAATAGATTTTGATACGGCCTTACGACAAAAAAAAAGTTAAAGGTTATAAATTCAGTGATTCAAGTGTAACATATATAGCAAATAAAAATGTCTGAATACTTGCCATAATATGTATTGGCCCAGATTAATGCAGTAAAAGTACTAAAAATTTACAAATACGACCAATTTTAGATTTTCAATATGTTACCCAAGTTACAAGCTTTTTATGAAAAGTGTGTACTGCCTGAAATTATCGAATCGAGAAAAGTTCGGTCAATGCCGTCGCAGCAAATATTTTTCTTATAAAAAATATAGTAATTGACTGTAAGTACCGATTAAAAAAATATTAGTTACATTTGGTTGTTATATTTATTAAAACAGGTTGCAACCGTTTATTTATTTATACCACTATTCTACCGGTAGTAGACATAATCGATTATTAACATTCGATTACAGCGTAACAATTAAAATATTTATGTGTACTTATTTTGACACTAAATTTCATAAATAATGAATAATATTACAAAATGGTATATAATAATAAATAATAAATTATATAATTATATAATAATACATTAATAAGATAACATTAAAATGACACACCAAAAAATATTCCATCCACTGAAGTCCATCCTAAGAAAACTTTGTATTATGGAAGATCAAGATCGTTTAATCGCCATACTCACAGTATTATAATGCGAGCGAGTGAATAGATATAAAAGAAAGTATCGGTCGCGTAGCTTGCCGCCCGCTCGGTGCGTAAAATACCTAAATTTGCGAAACGCCGAAATGTAAGAGGGCTCTTAAGAAATTATTTTAAAATCTGGGCGTATTCACTGCCCACGGGCTTGCTCAAGTCAGTGAGCCCTGAGTTCTTCGACGTGAAGCCCGTGTCGTCAGCCAGCGCACACGCTCACGTCATGTCAGTTGATAATATTATTACTTATTAGGTTATTTATAGGTAGTATTATTTGTTTGTTTTGGGTATAATTTTTCGTATTAGTTATACATATATTTGTTGTGTTTTTACTGCGCGATGAAGCTTTTTGCGTGTATTTTCTTTCAAGTAAATGCAAATAAAAAATTAAGCACCATTCTTAGAATAATAACACCTAGAAAGATAGTTCCCTACAAAGCGGACGTTCAAAAGTGGGGCAAGAACAAAATCTATGTATGCGTTGTCAACTTGTTAGCTAGACGAAACACACGCAAGTGAACAAATAATGTGGCCAATACATTAAATTTTCCCGAAAAGTAGGGAAGTTGAAACTATATTGGACTAATAGTTAAAACGTAACGTATGACACACAAATGTGAAAATAAGTTTGTTTGAATTCTATTATCGAAAAGTAGCCCACTAAATTCAAAATATTTTTGAATCGGATATTTGCCTACCTAGCCAAGTGAGATACTTTTATGAACCATATAAATGTGATTGTATCATATTTTTCTTTGTAACTGTATAGAGACGTTTAATTATATGACTAATGCAAGTTCGATACACACCCGCCCGATGCCTGACACACGACTGTTCGACGAACGATTGACCGTATTCAGTATCTATTATTTAGTTTGTTTTTAACCATTTTTTTTAATGAGTAATGGTGTACCGCACCTCACTGCATGCACAATGTAAGCTACAATACAAAAAAACACAAGAAATTTTTAATTTTGGTAGGTTTTACACAGTCCTCACGGATGACAACGCATCTCTTTATTGAGGATAGTTGTACATGTATAAGGGTCACAGCATACACTTACCATCAAGTGGACCGTGTATTCGTATGTCACCGTATCCTATAAAAAAATGTAAAGAACAAATTTTTGTATTTTATTGGGCTTCCAACTGCTTTCATTTCAATTGTGTCTGATGTTTACTGTCTCACAAGCCCAATGATCGGATCAGAAAGAAACATAAAACGAAAACCAAACATGCATTTATTATCAGACCATATAAAAATTTCCTTAAAATTCATCAACCATATTTTTAATTTTTTTAAAAAAAGTTTCCCTCACACTGGGATTTTCTCCTGTATCGTGGAGGCAGCTTACAAACATAAATTGCACGAGGACAAACATCTAGACCCGGAACAATGATTTGTAGGACATACAAATACTTGTTCCTTGCGGGATTCTAACCCGCGGCTCCCAGCGCAACAACTCATTGCTAAGTCACTGCGCCACGGAGCCGTCGATAAATAAAAACAATGCGTTGCATTTTTTCAATGTTGGCAGCCCTCGTAGTAATAAGTTGTCAAGTTGCGTTACGCACTCTATTTAATGAGGGCTAATAATCTAAATAATAGTAAGCTGAAGTGGCAGTGGGCCGGCCATATAGCTCGAAGAACCGACAACCGATGGGGAAGAAAGGTTCTCGAGTGGCAGCCTCGTAACGGTAGGCGAAGTGTAGGGCGTCCCCCCACAAGATGGAGTGACGACCTGGTAAGACATGCAGGAAGTCGATGGATGCAGGTGGCTCAGGACCGTGCTTTGTGGCATTCCTTGGGGGAGGCCTATGTTCAGCAGTAGACTTGTGAAGGGCTGTAATGATGATGATGATGATGAATAACCTTCCACTCACCAGATGTCGCTAGTTGTGACTGAGGTAAAGTTTTTTGTAACATAGTGTCACTTTATTGAGAAATTCGTTTTAAATGATAGTTTATCATTATCTAGAATAATATATTATTACACAACATAATGTGTCAGAGGTTTGATTTTTTAATTTTTTGCACTTTTAACTCTTTTTAAAAAAATCGGCTTTTAGTTATATTTTATACTTTGGTTTATTCATTTCTAATGTAATTAATATAAAATATAACAAATAATACAGAAAGAAACCTTAAATATTACATTTTCTTAAGAAATTATCATCCCCGCTATGAAATCTGTCAAATATTTTACCTCACTCTAAAGTTGCGCAGCCCTGGTGGCAGAAAAAGTCGTGGATGCCCTCATTCCTTTTGACGTGTTTTAGTATTAATTAAAAAAGGTGGGAGAATTTTTCTTTCACTTTGGCAACATTTCCATATAATGTAATATGTCAGTTTTTAAAAATTCATATTTATTTTTGATGATGTTTTACGTAAAAATATAAGTTCAAAAGCATTAGTTACTCGTGAAATGTAATGTTACTATGTTTCTTGTGTTTCTCTGATGTATTGACATCCGTTCACTGCATAAAACGTCATTTTTAATTAAAATTTTGGGAGCTGTTGTCAACACGACACGACTTTGAGCACTAACGGGCCGAGTATTGAACTAAGCCATACTGGCTTAGTTTGAGTTGCCTCAAAATACGGACGCGGACTCGGCTTCTAGGTGTTATTATTCTAAGGCACCACTAGCATGTAAAGTTCGAATCCATAATTAACATTTCGACAAATATTATAATTTACACTATAAAAGGCTAATTCAATATTATCAGTATAGTATACAGTTAAAAATAATTCTAACACACAACCGCAATATTTTATTCCGTATAGTACTGCCACGTTGGTCTAGTGGTTGTAGTATTGCGACTGCTGATCATGAGGTCTAGGGTTCGAATCCTGGGTCCGGCCTAAAAGTCAGTTATGAGTTTTTCATTTATGTTCTAAATTATAATTAGTATTACTGAGATATAGTTTTTTTGCTAAAATATAGTATATTATTTATTGCTTAATTTTTCTTCTTTTTCAAAAAATAATTGAGTACATAAGGTGTTCTATACTTATAGTTCGGTAAAAAGTATCTAAGTAGGTACTAATATTAACTACCTACTTACTTTTTACTATAAACTAAAAATTTTTAAAACTAAATTTAACTAAAAAGACTAAACTGACCATTTATTTTTTAACTCAAAACAGGACATGGGTTTATTTATACTCTAAAAACTATAACTTTATACAATTAGTGTTCACTACAAAATTATATTCGGTATAGACGGTAATTATTAAATGCAACATATTTTTTTTAATTATTAATTACATTTGTCAGTGGATTAAATTTGCTTTAATAAAGTTGGTGATGATTTTAAATAAGAATAAAATTCTGGGCAAGTTTTTTTTTATTGTTAACCACATCGCCTTTAGTACTGGAACCATAAGTGTTTTTTTCAGACGTCCACAATTTATTCAAAATAGAAAAATACTCTTTCTACTGGAGCATTTGTACCAGGTAGACATAAAATATATTCGATTTAAAAAATTATGTTGAAGATTGTTGGCTTTGAATACTTCCATCCAACGAGTTACGGGACAATTTTGTGTCCCGGAGCTTTATTTGGGGACAATGGGACAGGTGACCGAGAAAAGGGACAGTCCCGTTCAAAACGGGACGTATGGTCACTTAACCTATAACCCGGCGACGGCTCCGTGGCGCAGTGGATTAGCAATCAGTTGTTGCGCTGGGGGCCGCGGGTTCGAATCCCGCACGGAAAAAAAAATTTGTAAGGCCTACAAATAATTGTTTCGGGTCTGGATGTTTGTCCTTGTGCAATTTATGTTTGTAAACTGCCTCCACGACTCTTATTCTATATTACTCTCACTCTGCGAAACATCCTATTTATTTATTTATTCTTTATTGCACCAAATATTTGTACAAAAGGCGAGCTATCTATCTATTTACCTATAGTGAACAGGTATCTTTTAAACTCACAATTTTCAATGCTTCATTTTTAATATATAATTAATCATAAAATTTCATAATTAGATAATATATGAGAATACATAATTCTAATATAATGTAACTAATATACCGAATAAACAAATTAAAATACATTTATCGTCGTACGCTGTGTGTATTTCCATAAAATAGTTTATTGATGTTGGAAAAATACTACGTCCTTACAGTAGGTGGCGTCTTACACATTTACGCGATCCTATATTGTATCGAGTCGACGCGCCACACCAAATGCTCAAGGTCGTTCGCATGGAGTAGCCCCTTAACGCGCGAGCGCTTGCCGAGGGTGAACCTGCGTCAGTTGATTTCGGGCGCTGCATCGTTTCGATACTACCGTAGTGTGCGTCGATTGCTATCGTAGTGTGCGTCGATTGCTATCGTAGTGTGCGTCGATTGCTATCGTAGTGTGCGTCGATTGCCTGCATACTAGAGCATCGTCAACTACGACCGCAATTTTTGATCGATCGGTTTGAAACTATTTTATATAGTTATAATTTAGATCACGTCTCTTCCATTAAACATGATAGGGACAACGAGTCTGCAGCATTGGCACAATTGAGCAAACAAAAAAAAATATTATAGAAAAATGTGGTCTATTCATTGACCTAGATCATTGTTATTTGAGGGCTTCACCTAATGGTTTATACAGCAACGGTCTTATTGAAGTTAAATGTCCTATTTCAGCTTTCGCAATAGATTTTGACACAGCCTTTCGACAAAAAAAAAAGTTAAAGGTTATAAATTCAGTGATTCAAGTGTAACATTAAATCAAAATAATGACTGGTTTTACCAAATCCAAGGCCAGCTTCATTTAGCAAATCAAAATGGCTGAATACTTGCCATAATATGTATTGGCCCAGATTAATGCAGTAAAAGTACTAAAAATTTACAAATACGACCAATTTTAGATTTTCAATATATTACCCAAGTTACAAGCTTTTTATAAAAAAGTATGTACTGCCTGAAATTATCGAATCGAGAAAAGTTCGGTCAATACGCCGTCGCAGTAAATATTTTTCTTATAAAAAAATATAGTAATTAACTGTAAGTGCCGATTAAAAAAATATTAGTTACATTTGGTTGTTATATTTATTAAAACAGGATGCAATCGTTTATTTATTTATACCACTATTCTACCCGTAGTAGACATAATCGATTATTAACATTCGATTACAGCGTAACAATTAAAATATTTATGTGTACTTATTTTGACACTAAATTTCATAAATAATGAATAATATATCAAAATGGTATATAATAATAAATAATAAATTATATAATTATATAATAATAAATTAATAAGATAACATTAAAATGACACACCAAAAAATATTCCATCCACTGAAGTCCATCCTAAGAAAACTTTGTATTATGGAAGATCAAGATCGTTTAATCGCCATACTCACAGTATTATAATGCGAGCGAGTGAATAGATATAAAAGAAAGTATCGGTCGCGTAGCTTGCCGCCCGCTCGGTGCGTAAAATATCTAAATTTGCGAAACGCCGAAATGTAAGAGGGCTCTTAAACGAATCGCTCTTCAAAGCCCATGAAGCTACATTAAACAGAAAAGCTTCCTTAAATACCTCGACCCATAGATTCTAATTTTCTTTTAACATACACGAAAACTTGTTTTGTGTATTTATTCTACCTAATATTTAATTTAGATTTTATTAATAACTTTAATACATTGTCACTTGTTTTAGGTAATTTAACACAAATTATAGATTTTCTAAAGTTCTAGATGGAAAATTATACTTGTAGCGCGTCGATACTTACCTATGTCACCCGATGCCTCACTCGTACGATGCCCCGCCTGAACCACGGGCTCACGCCACTCGACCAAATCTTTGACTGCCGATACAAGCAGTACGCTAGCCGACTAGCTCCGAGGTATTTATATGTGTATTATTGATTGTTCCGCGTTTCGCGAGACGTTTTTAATGTACTTACTTGTCAATAGATGCCTATACTGTTACTATTTAAGCGAATAAATTGTGCATGCAGATTACTTGTAACGTTTCATTTATCAACCGTGACCAGTGAACGCTATCTTGGCTCCCATCGTGGGGCCACGAACGAACCTACGGTGGCTCTCGAAGTTTCTAGTGCACAAGTACGCACGCGAGTGTATTGCCTAGTGCACCCATGCATTTATCCCTTGATATTGAGACGCGAACTACAAGGACTCAGTCATAATGCCGCCGCGAAAATCACGTAATAATGACTCCAGTTCGGATGAGGAACCGGTGAATCCGACACCTGTGGCACCTGTAAACCCGACACCTGCAGCACCTGTGCTTATGTCCGAGAACCAGTTGTCGTCACTTCTGGCCGCTTTCTCTGCGACACAAGCAGAGGCAAACCAGAAGCTCGTCTAATCTCTTCTGACATCGTATTTAAGGGCGCCTCTTAATGTCAATTCAAGCGCTGCCGGCGCGGCCACTGTCACGTCACCGCGGTCGTCATCTATCCCAGGGACATTCGTTAAATGCGCTGCACGGTTCGACGGTTTGTCTCAACACCCGGAAGCATTGGAAACATTCATTGACGCGGTGGAAATGTATAAGGATTGTGCATCAGTTAGTGATGAGATGGCACTTCGTAGTATCGCTATGTTAGTTCAAGGAGATGCTGCAGTGTGGTGGCGTGGAATCCGAAACGAAGTACACTCGTGGTCGGATGCTGTGAAACGCTTGCGCTCGATGTATGAAGTTCCACGACCTGCATATAAGTTTTACCGAGATGTTTTTGCCGCCGAACAAGGATCAGAGCGTGCCGATATTTTCGTCGTGAAGGTAAGAGCTTTGTTGGCGAAACTACCCTATGAGTTACCAGAGGAAGCGAGATTAGATATGATTTACGGGCTTCTACATAAGAGAATAAGAAAACGGTTGTCGAGAGATACTGTGAATGACATCGAATCTCTCATTGAAAAATCTCGCGCTATAGAAGAGTCGTTGACGGAGAACGCTGCGCTGCCGCTGCTCGCGCCACTACAATCGTCGACGTCGCCGCTGAGTGTACCCCCGAGACCCAGCCACAGGCATGGCGAGGGAGCTCAGCATAGTACTTCAGGTTCGTGTTCGACGGCGCCGCAACTGCGCGCCCCCGACTCCGCTTCGCAATCATCACGTGACCGGACCGAACTCAGGTATTGTTTGTTATAATTGTGGCGAGAAAGGTCATATTAGAGTAAATTGCTCTCAATGTTTACAAAATAGACCTTCTATTGATAATGTTAAGGTTGAAAATGTATTTTCATCCATCTTTGTTAATAATTGCGACTCGAATTCAAAATACGATTGTAAGGAGCAAGGTCGGCCTATCGTAGGAGTGAGTATAGGGATCCCCCTATACACTCGTACGATATACTCGGGTACCGCGTTGTTAGATACCGCCGCGCGTCGTAGTATTGCGAGTTGTTTACTTTATGCGTTAATGAAACGTATCGGTTTAAACTTTCGTACCGAACTGATGTCGGTAAAGCTTGCGGAGGTCAATGTTCAACTTGCTTCATTAAATATACCTATCGAGTTCATTATTTTACCGAATGCCGTTAATAACGATACTTTGTTAGGCATTGACTTTATAACAAAGGCTAGAATGGTTATTGATTTTGATAAATGGACTTGGTGTACAGTTGAACAGCTTCGAAAATTTCACGCCTTCTCATAGGGAACTCGCCGCGAACCTGTTGAGTGCCCCGCCGCATTGAAAATGTTGCGAGAAGACGAGGCCACCGCGCTATCTGAGTTAGAAAAGATGCTGGCTGATGGTTTGATTGAGGAGAGCAAATCCGCCTGGGCAGCGCCATGCATCCTGGTACTGAAGTCTAATGGCACCTATAGGTTTTATGTAGACAATCGCAAGCTAAATGCGGTTACCAAGACAGACGCGTACCCCTTGCCGCGTATCGACGAGCTGTTACAGTCGACCAAGAAGAGCTGTGTGATGAGCTCTCTAGACCTTCGCAGTGGGTACTGGCAGGTCAGTATTGCGGATAGGGATAAAACGACCTTCGTAACACGTTTTGGGTACCTACCGCTTCACGCGTATGCCTTTCGGCCTCAAGGGGGCTCCGACAACGTTTCAGCGACTCATAGATCGCTTCCGGTCGGGACCTTCACTTGGTGGTAGGCATATTCTAGGTTATCTTGATAACCTATTGGTGATTTCAGAGGACCTTGAGTCCCATTTGTCTGATTTACGTGCGGTATTTGAACGTCTTCAGATACTCAAGTTAAGAGCCATCCGCGAAAAGTGCGTGTTTGCCAGGGACCGCCTCAAATACCTAAGACATGTGATATCCAATGACGTTATATCTCCAGACGAAGATAAGGTGCGTTCTATTCTAGAGATGAAAGAACCGACCTTCGTACCTTCCTGCAAACTTGCTCTTGGTTTAGAAAGTTCATACCAGAGTTTGCGAAGGTAGGTGAGCCGCTTACGTGCCTTACCAAAAAGTCTCAGATCTGGCAATGGGGAGATGATCAGGCCAAAGCCTTCGTACACCTCAAGTCCCCTCTGGGTTCACCACCCATTCTTGTTCAGCCAGACACTCGAAGCCATTCATTCTTAGGACGGACGCCAGCGATTTTGACCTAGGTGCAACTTTACTCCAGGGGAAGTCTCCACAGGATGAACACCCAATCGAGTACTCACGTCAGCCGAGAAAAATTATATCAGTACGGAGCGGGAGGCGCTAGCAGTTATTTGGGCCATGGAATGATTCCGTGGGTATATTGAAGGTCACCAGGTAGTGGTCAGAAGTGATCATCATCCCCTGAAGTGGTAAAATCGCCTAGTGGTAAGCTTGTTCGTTGGGCTTTAAAGCTACAATCCTTTGGTCTTCAAATGGAATACGCTCCTGGGAAGGCTAATGTGCTAGCCGACACACTCAGCCGTCCAGTCATCGATAGCACTTTGAAGAAATGTACTGTCTGCCCCGTATTTATGGATGTTTCATGTTGAGATGTTACATCAACCCGTGAAGCCCAGCTGGCTGCTCCAGAAGTAGCCAAAATCCTTACGGACTTAGAAAGTTATGATGAGTTGTCAGTTCATCGGTAGTCGGAGAGGGGATACCTGGTAAACCAAGGTGTTTTGTACCGGTACGTGGACGACACCGATACCGAGGAGCCTCAGCTGGTAATACCTGAAAGTTTGCGGGGCAAAGTAATGTTTGAGTGTGATGACTCGCCAACCACCGCTCATGGAGGTATTCAACGAACTCTGCATCGTGTATCTCAGCAGTTCTATTTCCCTGGTATGAAACGCTATATCACCGATTACTTGAAGACCTGCACTGAATGTCAGCAGTATAAGTCTTCCAAAGGACCGCAGGGTGAAAGGTGGGTTTTGATAATGGAGCGCACTGGTAGCAAGTGGGTCGAACTGTTTGCTCTAACCGAGGCCACAGCCAAAACCTGTGCGAAAACTCTTGTTAGTGAAATCTTTATGTGGTATGGACTTCCCAGCCGGATGATCTCCGATAACAGTGTCCAGTTTGTGGCCGATGTTATGCAGAAGACCTGGTGCCTTTGTATCACCCAGAAGCGAGTTTAGTAGAACGAAAGAATCGGGACCTTAAAGCTCACCTCTCCATTCTAGTTGAGGGTAACTATAAGCAATGGTCTGAGGTATTGCCTTTCATCCGATTTGCTCTTAATAGCTCAGTCACCGTCTCTACAGGCACCACTCCGGTTTTCTTGACATTTGGACGTGAGCTCCATTCTCCTTTGTCTGTTTAGGCTAATCTATGGGCCGTCATCGAGTCTGAAAACTTAGTCCCTTAGATTACGCCTTACCTTTAGAAGCTTGCTGACTCTCTCTCGGAAGCTAAGGAGAACATTGAACATCAGCAGGATCTTCGAAAGCTCCAAGCCGATTCCGATCGCCGTGATTCGGATACATTAGGAGAAGGTGATCTCGTACTCATGAAGGCACATTTCCTGAGTAAAGCTGCTAAGGGTGTTACTTCTAAATTCAACCCGAAGCATGATGGTCCGTATGTGATCTCCAAAAAGGTGAGTCCAACTACCTACCTTCTAACTTCGCAGAAGACTGGTGAAGTCGTCGGAAGTATCATGTGTCGGATCTGCGTAAATACCATGACAGGGGTGGTGAAGATTGTCCGGAGCCGGTTGCTTCTAAGCGTAGCAGGACTCGTCCTCGTAAGGATCGCAGCTAGGCGCTAACTATTAATTTGACCATCTGTGATGTTCCCTCTTGGTCAAAAGGGGGAGTATGTAGCGCGCCAATACTTACCTATGTCACCCGGTGTCTCACTATCCCCTCTCATACGATGTCCCGCCTGCACCACGGGATCACGCCACTTGACCAAACCTTTGACTGCTGATACAAGCAGTAAGCTAGCCGACTAGCTCCGAGGTATATGTGTATTATTGATTGTTCCCGCGCTCGCGCTGCATTTTGCGAGACATTTTTTATGTACTTACTTGTCAATAGGTGCCTATACTGTTACTATTTAGGTGAATAAACTGTGCATTCGGATTATTTGTAACGTGTCATTTATCAACCGTGACCAGTTAACGTTATATACTCATATATTACATACATGTGTAGAAGAGAAATATATAATTTGGAATATTAATATTTGATTAATCTGCATGATATTATCCATATTATGATACGAATATGATGTATTATTATCCATTTATCCATACATTTGTACATCGATGAGACGATATTTTATTGTCTTGTAATGTAAACAAACAAGCATAAAAAAATAAAAAAATAAAAAATAAACTATAAACTTTTTGATTTTCTTACCAAGAAACAAAAAAGTATATAACAATTAACCACAGACTTCATTCTTACACTAGTGATGCAACTCGAACTCTGTTTTCACTCCATTCAATCGAGTGAATTTGTGTAACTCGGTACTCGAGTGAAAATAAATTTTATCCGAGTCCGCTTGCACTCGACATACCGAGTCGACTCAACGCACCGCACCGTGTAGATTGTCGCTAGATAAATCTCAGTTCACTAATTCAATTGTAGTATAAAGCGGCGCGAGTGACGTTACTGGTTACATCCAAATTCAAACTTGCATCTGGCATATTGTAGTCAAATATGAACTTGGTTTAATTTATAATATCGTGATTGTGATATCATTGTTGTTTATTTTTTGTTACTTCGAATAACTAGTGCATAACATACAAGGTGATTTAAATATATGTAGAAAGGGTAATTGAGTATAGTACAGAGACTAAGTTTGTAGTTAGGAATAATAATTAATTCGTTTACACGAACTAATTATCCAACGAGTCGAGGATAAACTAGTAACGGAATACGACAAGCGCACCGTTCCACGTCAGAGCCAAGACTGCCTTAACGGTGGCCGCTCCGTCCATTTTATACAAGCAGGACCGCACCGCAGGTGCAATGCCGCAGGTGTGCGGCACACGTGTCTTTTACAAGAATTCTGTCTAGCTAGACCGACGCCGCCGCACCTGCAACGGTGCACGTGCCGTCACCGCCATGCTGACATGCGTGCGTCCTCGCACGCGCTCCATCACAATCTTACTTATCTGTAGAAAGGAAAACATCGTTCGATCATCCTGATAAAACAGTGTCTGATCCGGTCCATATTGACCCTTCAGATTTGGGCGACAATCAGTTTTGTTCCGGCAGTAAGCCCTACAAAACTTTAATCATCTTTATGCTAGATCGGAATGATTAGTCTGTAACTTTTCTATTTTCTCTTTTTTTTTTTCAAGTACTGTTTTCGCTAGTCCGGAATCACTATTCCCTATAGCCATATCATTGGACCGGCACAAAGCCCTGGAATGATAGTAAGAACTATTTTTTTTTCTTACTCTTTTTTTTCAATTCAGTATAGAACAGATACAGACCAACCATACCGCAAACATGTCCCCGTCACAATCACACAAAAGTGTATCGTGAGGGACGTAGCGACATGATAACACCTAAGTATGTAAACCAACAGCAACACGACACATCCCAGTGCAGCACAGACCAGCCTCCCTGCAACTCCATGTTCCTTTTGCTGCACAAGAATAATTACTTAGATAGAGTGTTGCAACGTCTCTAGTATTTTCTAGATGCACAGACATGGCTACCTCTGACTGTCGCACGGCCTCGTGCGGTTGACAGTGAACAGCATATGGTCTGTCAGTTATCACCACCTGCTAACAGATATTAACTCTTGTTAAATATTACAACGGTCGACCATCCCAGACTTCATTTATGTCATGGACGCGCCGATATGGCTACCTTCAGGCAAACGCACTCCAGCTTTTCGTTCTGCTGCGTCCGTGCCACAATCGCGCCAGCGAGCCGTCGCGCCATACTAGCGCTAGCGAATCGTCGCTCTGCTTTGCAAAATTAAAAGAAATCGAGATAAATGTATTGCGAACCATGGAATTCCGAGCTTCCAAAATTCATCACATATTCTCTTAAGAAACGGCAACTGTATGACATTTTAAAACATTGCAAAAAACGGAAACTGTGTAGAGACAGATGATACCACAACATATTTCGAAGGGAAGGAGGCAACTGCGCAAAATCTACGAAAGCCGTCCATTTACAGCGCCAAAGCACCATTTGTTTGGCGGCCACTTGAATTGCCCTGCCGTAAGATCAGCCGATAAGTAACCGACTGTAGCGATGTAGGCTCAATCCTACCAGCGCTCGGCCGTACCTGACCATTTTCGATTAGCCGTCACAACATCTTCGTCATTGATCATGGTTGTAGAGACTTCTACGAATCCCTCGACATCAAACCCCAATCTTGTCGACGACACAATATTCGGAGCAAACTGCAACACTGATCAACACATTAGAACACAAAAATGTCACTTATTATTTTCAATTCATAGCGTGTTAAAGTTAATCCTTTATTTTGATACATCCCTTAAACGTTTTGAACTTCAAAATATAGCAAATGATAATCATGTTTCGCGTGAACTATCAAATTACAACATAACTTGAATAAGTTAATTAGAAAGCCTCCAACTTCTTTCGACATTTGTTAACATATCAAGAAATAATGAAAATACTTGCGGGGTACTTTTAATACAAATCGAACAAATTAAAAAAAAATTGGCTTAAATAATTTCACTTTATCTTTTCTCTACACTTTAATGATACGAAAATATCGTAAGTAGCATAGCAAATTTCATTACGGTATTTAACATAAAAACAGATTCATCAATGCGGAAAGCATAACAGTCTTCCACAAATGTAATAATCCTCATACTATTCGAAGATTAAATGTGGGCAAAAATGGGGACTTTATCCTACTTCTGATGTAGAAAGGGTAATTGAGTATAGTACAGAGACTAAGTTTGTAGTTAGGAATAATAATTAATTCGTTTACACGAACTAATTATCCAACGAGTCGAGGATAAACTAGTAACGGAATACGACAAGCGCACCGTTCCACGTCAGAGCCAAGACTGCCTTAACGGTGGCCGCTCCGTCCGTTTTATACAAGCAGGACCGCACCGCAGGTGCAATGCCGCAGGTGTGCGGCACACGTGTCTTTTACAAGAATTCTGTCTAGCTAGACCGACGCCGCCGCACCTGCAACGGTGCACGTGCCGTCATATACTTGTTTGTTTAAAGTATGAATGATAACAATGGAACAACAAAACAAAAGTCATCAGTGTGGCATTATTTTGAAAATGGAAGCGAATGAATAAATCAGTTTATAGATTTTGAAATAATACATATATCTGTAGTAAATAAGAAACATGGAAAACCACCACAAATAAATAAATAATAAATATTTTTATTTTATTTCATATTGCCAGATATTATTTGTTTAATAAAGGTACCTATTTAAAAATGCTTTAACTAAAGTAATCGCTGTTCTCAACTCGAGTGATAAATTTCAATCGATACAGGAACTGTAATAGTTAATTCAAATAACTCAAAAACTCGAGTACAACTAGTGACATGATAAAACCCGAGCGAATCTAGTCACAAAATTCTACTCGAGTCGTATCTTTATCTTACGGTCAATGCAGTGTCTGTCTACAATTTAGTGATGAATTCGACTTACTAATTCGGGAAATTTATTGATATATTATGTATGATTTTAAGTAATTGATATTAAGTATGATTCGTGATAGTTAAATTATTAATATCACTAACTTTACGCTACGTCATAAAGTTAGAGTGATATTATTTTATCAAGATTGTCTATACGCAAACCAATAATGTAATGAATAACTACCTATTAAGTTAAGTAATAATATTTATTATCTTGGTGGACGAACAAATATAAAAATAATTTGTAACAAACTGACACAGCTTCGTTCCGCCAATTTGAGTTGCGTAACTCGTATACTATTCGAGTTAAGTGAATTTCAACTTAAGTTAACTGGAGTCGAGTTTTTTCCGAGTTGGCACATCTCTACTACATTTTTTTATATTACATTATCTTAACCGATGACATGAACATAAATATCAAAACAACTCTTTTGTTTTCAGATCTCTTGATTCCGTTTAGATTTTCATAAAATCTTTATACTGTTTACAATTTTTTTTATTTTAGTTTCTTTTAAAAAACGTTACCCGCACACTGGGATTTTCTCCTGTGTCGTGGAGGCAGTTTACAAACATAAATTGCACAAGGACAAACATCCAGACCCGGAAAAATTATTTGTAGGCCATACAAATACTTGTTCCGTGCGGGATTCAAACCCGCGGCCCCCAGCGCAGCAACAGCTTTCAACTGCCTCTGCGATACAGGAGAAAATCCTAGGTTACAGGGGTAACGTTTTATAAATAAAAAAACTATACTTCCAATTTTCTTATATCTTTATGTCAAACTTCAATTTAAAAAAAGGTGGAAAATTCAAAAGTACACGAATCACAATACCCAATGATAGTGAAAAAAAATGTTAAAAAAATTGTAAATTGTAGTTCTATTCGTCAATGAATTCCAGTAGTAGTCAACGAAGTACACCTTGAAGTCAGTCCGTCAAGTCCGGAGGTAAGGTCTATTCTATATATCTATTATAATCTAAAACTAACAAAACGAGGCTAAATTCAGCACATTTAGTTCCCCTCGTCGAGGAGTTCCAGTAGCAGTCATCGAAGTAAACTTTCAAGTTACTGTATCAAGTCCGGAGGTAAGGTCTCATTATAACTAACAAAACGAGCCCAAACTCGGCACATCTAGTTCTCCTAGTCGAGGAATTCCAGTAGCAGTCATCAAAGTACACTTTCAAGTTACTGTATCAAGTTCGGAGGTAAGGTCTCATCATAACTAACAAAACGAGCCCAAATTCGGCACATTTAGTTCTCCTCGTCAAATAGTTCCAGTAGCAGTCTTCAAAGTACACTTTCAAGTTACTGTATCAAGTCCTGAGGTAAGGTCTCACCATATCTCATAAAATGAGCCCAAACTCGGCACATCTATTTTTCCTCGTCGAGGAGGTTCAGTAGCAGATACCGACACTCCATCAATCCTATAAAGTCCATATAAATCCTGCTTGCTTTTAGCGAAACAAAATATTGTAATAAAAATCTGTGATTATAAAAATAATAATAATATCTTACCTTGAAACAGAAACAGAAACAGAAACTTTTTTATTCAATATAGATTATAAATAATACTTATTGAAAGTCACTCTTTTGTATAATTACCACTGGTTCGAAAAAAACCTCTGTCCTGGGAAGAACCAGCAAGAAACCCAGCGGAACTTTTTTTTTTAAATAACAGCTTACAATCATGTATGTTACACAAATTAACAACACAACAAATTAGAAATAGCTTGGGAGCGATCACCTCACTTCCAGGGGTTATTATCATCTATAAATTCTTTAATATTATAATAACCCTTTTTATACAAACTTAGTTTAATAAAGTTTTTGAACTTTGAGCAGGTCAAATTTTGTATATTTTCTGGAATTTTGTTGTAAAAGCGTATACATCGGCCCAAGAATGAATTACTGACTCGATGGAGTCGAGTAACTGGTACTACTAGCTTGTGTCTGTTCCTAGTATTTACAGAATGAATATCACTTATTTTTGTAAAACTACTTTTATTTTTGTGTACGTACATTACATTTTCATAAATGTATTGAGAGGCCAAAGTTAATATATTAATTTCCTTAAATTTTTGTCGCAGCGACTCTTTAGGCTTTAAATCATAAATTGCTCTTATGGCCCTCTTCTGAAAAACAAATATAATTTCAGTGTCAGCTGCGTGTCCCCATAGCAAAATACCATACGACATTATGCTATGGAAATAGCTAAAGTAAACTAGTCTAGCTGTTTCAACACTAGTTAGACTTCTAATCTTTTTTACAGCATATGCTGCAGAACTAAGTCTGCTTGCTAGCTTTGATATATGGGGGCTCCATTGAAGCTTCGCGTCTAGTGTGATTCCAAGAAAAATGGTGGTATCTACAAGACTCAGTTTCTCCCCATTTAAAATTACATTAGTATTTAATTGTTTGACATTTGGAGTCATAAATTTCATACATTTCGTTTTAGTGCCATTTAAAT
Organism: Parnassius glacialis; assembly: GCA_033319125.1. NCBI lineage: Eukaryota > Metazoa > Arthropoda > Insecta > Lepidoptera > Papilionidae > Parnassius > Parnassius glacialis. Next base: position 13,598,222 of record JAVANC010000016.1, read on the forward strand.
GCAAATTATTGACATTGAACCAATTCACTAATTTAGATATAGCATTATTTACTTCGTCATATTTTAGCAAATGTCGACTTAATTTGAAAATTAAAGAAGTGTCATCTGCAAATAATACTATATCATGGTTATCTCCTACTATGTAAGGTAAGTCATTAATATATACAAGAAACAGAAAGGGGCCGAGAATTGAGCCTTGAGGCACGCCCATCTGTACCATCGACCCGGAAGAACTCGTACTGTTGATGACAACTTTTTGCGTTCTCTTACTTAAATATGAAATAATTAATTTTAGAGCATCACTTCTTACACCGTAGTGTTGAAGTTTCCTGATTAATGTTTCATGGTGAACACAATCGAAGGCTTTGGATAGGTCACAAAATATATAGCTTATCATAAAATATATAGCTTTGTTGGCGAAACTACCCTATGAGTTACCAGAGGAAGCGAGATTAGATATGATTTACGGGCTTCTACATAAGAGAATAAGAAAACGGTTGTCGAGAGATACTGTGAATGACATCGAATCTCTCATTGAAAAATCTCGCGCTATAGAAGAGTCGTTGACGGAGAACGCTGCGCTGCCGCTGCTCGCGCCACTACAATCGTCGACGTCGCCGCTGAGTGTACCCCCGAGACCCAGCCACAGGCATGGCGAGGGAGCTCAGCATAGTACTTCAGGTTCGTGTTCGACGGCGCCGCAACTGCGCGCCCCCGACTCCGCTTCGCAATCATCACGTGACCGGACCGAACTCAGGTATTGTTTGTTATAATTGTGGCGAGAAAGGTCATATTAGAGTAAATTGCTCTCAATGTTTACAAAATAGACCTTCTATTGATAATGTTAAGGTTGAAAATGTATTTTCATCCATCTTTGTTAATAATTGCGACTCGAATTCAAAATACGATTGTAAGGAGCAAGGTCGGCCTATCGTAGGAGTGAGTATAGGGATCCCCCTATACACTCGTACGATATACTCGGGTACCGCGTTGTTAGATACCGCCGCGCGTCGTAGTATTGCGAGTTGTTTACTTTATGCGTTAATGAAACGTATCGGTTTAAACTTTCGTACCGAACTGATGTCGGTAAAGCTTGCGGAGGTCAATGTTCAACTTGCTTCATTAAATATACCTATCGAGTTCATTATTTTACCGAATGCCGTTAATAACGATACTTTGTTAGGCATTGACTTTATAACAAAGGCTAGAATGGTTATTGATTTTGATAAATGGACTTGGTGTACAGTTGAACAGCTTCGAAAATTTCACGCCTTCTCATAGGGAACTCGCCGCGAACCTGTTGAGTGCCCCGCCGCATTGAAAATGTTGCGAGAAGACGAGGCCACCGCGCTATCTGAGTTAGAAAAGATGCTGGCTGATGGTTTGATTGAGGAGAGCAAATCCGCCTGGGCAGCGCCATGCATCCTGGTACTGAAGTCTAATGGCACCTATAGGTTTTATGTAGACAATCGCAAGCTAAATGCGGTTACCAAGACAGACGCGTACCCCTTGCCGCGTATCGACGAGCTGTTACAGTCGACCAAGAAGAGCTGTGTGATGAGCTCTCTAGACCTTCGCAGTGGGTACTGGCAGGTCAGTATTGCGGATAGGGATAAAACGACCTTCGTAACACGTTTTGGGTACCTACCGCTTCACGCGTATGCCTTTCGGCCTCAAGGGGGCTCCGACATCGTTTCAGCGACTCATAGATCGCTTCCGGTCGGGACCTTCACTTGGTGGTAGGCATATTCTAGGTTATCTTGATAACCTATTGGTGATTTCAGAGGACCTTGAGTCCCATTTGTCTGATTTACGTGCGGTATTTGAACGTCTTCAGATACTCAAGTTAAGAGCCATCCGCGAAAAGTGCGTGTTTGCCAGGGACCGCCTCAAATACCTAAGACATGTGATATCCAATGACGTTATATCTCCAGACGAAGATAAGGTGCGTTCTATTCTAGAGATGAAAGAACCGACCTTCGTACCTTCCTGCAAACTTGCTCTTGGTTTAGAAAGTTCATACCAGAGTTTGCGAAGGTAGGTGAGCCGCTTACGTGCCTTACCAAAAAGTCTCAGATCTGGCAATGGGGAGATGATCAGGCCAAAGCCTTCATACACCTCAAGTCCCCTCTGGGTTCACCACCCATTCTTGTTCAGCCAGACACTCGAAGCCATTCATTCTTAGGACGGACGCCAGCGATTTTGACCTAGGTGCAACTTTACTCCAGGGGAAGTCTCCACAGGATGAACACCCAATCGAGTACTCACGTCAGCCGAGAAAAATTATATCAGTACGGAGCGGGAGGCGCTAGCAGTTATTTGGGCCATGGAATGATTCCGTGGGTATATTGAAGGTCACCAGGTAGTGGTCAGAAGTGATCATCATCCCCTGAAGTGGTAAAATCGCCTAGTGGTAAGCTTGTTCGTTGGGCTTTAAAGCTACAATCCTTTGGTCTTCAAATGGAATACGCTCCTGGGAAGGCTAATGTGCTAGCCGACACACTCAGCCGTCCAGTCATCGATAGCACTTTGAAGAAATGTACTGTCTGCCCCGTATTTATGGATGTTTCATGTTGAGATGTTACATCAACCCGTGAAGCCCAGCTGGCTGCTCCAGAAGTAGCCAAAATCCTTACGGACTTAGAAAGTTATGATGAGTTGTCAGTTCATCGGTAGTCGGAGAGGGGATACCTGGTAAACCAAGGTGTTTTGTACCGGTACGTGGACGACACCGATACCGAGGAGCCTCAGCTGGTAATACCTGAAAGTTTGCGGGGCAAAGTAATGTTTGAGTGTGATGACTCGCCAACCACCGCTCATGGAGGTATTCAACGAACTCTGCATCGTGTATCTCAGCAGTTCTATTTCCCTGGTATGAAACGCTATATCACCGATTACTTGAAGACCTGCACTGAATGTCAGCAGTATAAGTCTTCCAAAGGACCGCAGGGTGAAAGGTGGGTTTTGATAATGGAGCGCACTGGTAGCAAGTGGGTCGAACTGTTTGCTCTAACCGAGGCCACAGCCAAAACCTGTGCGAAAACTCTTGTTAGTGAAATCTTTATGTGGTATGGACTTCCCAGCCGGATGATCTCCGATAACAGTGTCCAGTTTGTGGCCGATGTTATGCAGAAGACCTGGTGCCTTTGTATCACCCAGAAGCGAGTTTAGTAGAACGAAAGAATCGGGACCTTAAAGCTCACCTCTCCATTCTAGTTGAGGGTAACTATAAGCAATGGTCTGAGGTATTGCCTTTCATCCGATTTGCTCTTAATAGCTCAGTCACCGTCTCTACAGGCACCACTCCGGTTTTCTTGACATTTGGACGTGAGCTCCATTCTCCTTTGTCTGTTTAGGCTAATCTATGAGCCGTCATCGAGTCTGAAAACTTAGTCCCTTAGATTACGCCTTACCTTTAGAAGCTTGCTGACTCTCTCTCGGAAGCTAAGGAGAACATTGAACATCAGCAGGATCTTCGAAAGCTCCAAGCCGATTCCGATCGCCGTGATTCGGATACATTAGGAGAAGGTGATCTCGTACTCATGAAGGCACATTTCCTGAGTAAAGCTGCTAAGGGTGTTACTTCTAAATTCAACCCGAAGCATGATGGTCCGTATGTGATCTCCAAAAAGGTGAGTCCAACTACCTACCTTCTAACTTCGCAGAAGACTGGTGAAGTCGTCGGAAGTATCATGTGTCGGATCTGCGTAAATACCATGACAGGGGTGGTGAAGATTGTCCGGAGCCGGTTGCTTCTAAGCGTAGCAGGACTCGTCCTCGTAAGGATCGCAGCTAGGCGCTAACTATTAATTTGACCATCTGTGATGTTCCCTCTTGGTCAAAAGGGGGAGTATGTAGCGCGCCAATACTTACCTATGTCACCCGGTGTCTCACTATCCCCTCTCATACGATGTCCCGCCTGCACCACGGGATCACGCCACTTGACCAAACCTTTGACTGCTGATACAAGCAGTAAGCTAGCCGACTAGCTCCGAGGTATATGTGTATTATTGATTGTTCCCGCGCTCGCGCTGCATTTTGCGAGACATTTTTTATGTACTTACTTGTCAATAGGTGCCTATACTGTTACTATTTAGGTGAATAAACTGTGCATTCGGATTATTTGTAACGTGTCATTTATCAACCGTGACCAGTTAACGTTATATACTCATATATTACATACATGTGTAGAAGAGAAATATATAATTTGGAATATTAATATTTGATTAATCTGCATGATATTATCCATATTATGATACGAATATGATGTATTATTATCCATTTATCCATACATTTGTACATCGATGAGACGATATTTTATTGTCTTGTAATGTAAACAAACAAGCATAAAAAAATAAAAAAATAAAAAATAAACTATAAACTTTTTGATTTTCTTACCAAGAAACAAAAAAGTATATAACAATTAACCACAGACTTCATTCTTACACTAGTGATGCAACTCGAACTCTGTTTTCACTCCATTCAATCGAGTGAATTTGTGTAACTCGGTACTCAAGTGAAAATAAATTTTATCCGAGTCCGCTTGCACTCGACATACCGAGTCGACTCAACGCACCGCACCGTGTAGATTGTCGCTAGATAAATCTCAGTTCACTAATTCAATTGTAGTATAAAGCGGCGCGAGTGACGTTACTGGTTACATCCAAATTCAAACTTGCATCTGGCATATTGTAGTCAAATATGAACTTGGTTTAATTTATAATATCGTGATTGTGATATCATTGTTGTTTATTTTTTGTTACTTCGAATAACTAGTGCATAACATACAAGGTGATTTAAATATATGTAGAAAGGGTAATTGAGTATAGTACAGAGACTAAGTTTGTAGTTAGGAATAATAATTAATTCGTTTACACGAACTAATTATCCAACGAGTCGAGGATAAACTAGTAACGGAATACGACAAGCGCACCGTTCCACGTCAGAGCCAAGACTGCCTTAACGGTGGCCGCTCCGTCCATTTTATACAAGCAGGACCGCACCGCAGGTGCAATGCCGCAGGTGTGCGGCACACGTGTCTTTTACAAGAATTCTGTCTAGCTAGACCGACGCCGCCGCACCTGCAACGGTGCACGTGCCGTCACCGCCATGCTGACATGCGTGCGTCCTCGCACGCGCTCCATCACAATCTTACTTATCTGTAGAAAGGAAAACATCGTTCGATCATCCTGATAAAACAGTGTCTGATCCGGTCCATATTGACCCTTCAGATTTGGGCGACAATCAGTTTTGTTCCGGCAGTAAGCCCTACAAAACTTTAATCATCTTTATGCTAGATCGGAATGATTAGTCTGTAACTTTTCTATTTTCTCTTTTTTTTTTTCAAGTACTGTTTTCGCTAGTCCGGAATCACTATTCCCTATAGCCATATCATTGGACCGGCACAAAGCCCTGGAATGATAGTAAGAACTATTTTTTTTTCTTACTCTTTTTTTTCAATTCAGTATAGAACAGATACAGACCAACCATACCGCAAACATGTCCCCGTCACAATCACACAAAAGTGTATCGTGAGGGACGTAGCGACATGATAACACCTAAGTATGTAAACCAACAGCAACACGACACATCCCAGTGCAGCACAGACCAGCCTCCCTGCAACTCCATGTTCCTTTTGCTGCACAAGAATAATTACTTAGATAGAGTGTTGCAACGTCTCTAGTATTTTCTAGATGCACAGACATGGCTACCTCTGACTGTCGCACGGCCTCGTGCGGTTGACAGTGAACAGCATATGGTCTGTCAGTTATCACCACCTGCTAACAGATATTAACTCTTGTTAAATATTACAACGGTCGACCATCCCAGACTTCATTTATGTCATGGACGCGCCGATATGGCTACCTTCAGGCAAACGCACTCCAGCTTTTCGTTCTGCTGCGTCCGTGCCACAATCGCGCCAGCGAGCCGTCGCGCCATACTAGCGCTAGCGAATCGTCGCTCTGCTTTGCAAAATTAAAAGAAATCGAGATAAATGTATTGCGAACCATGGAATTCCGAGCTTCCAAAATTCATCACATATTCTCTTAAGAAACGGCAACTGTATGACATTTTAAAACATTGCAAAAAACGGAAACTGTGTAGAGACAGATGATACCACAACATATTTCGAAGGGAAGGAGGCAACTGCGCAAAATCTACGAAAGCCGTCCATTTACAGCGCCAAAGCACCATTTGTTTGGCGGCCACTTGAATTGCCCTGCCGTAAGATCAGCCGATAAGTAACCGACTGTAGCGATGTAGGCTCAATCCTACCAGCGCTCGGCCGTACCTGACCATTTTCGATTAGCCGTCACAACATCTTCGTCATTGATCATGGTTGTAGAGACTTCTACGAATCCCTCGACATCAAACCCCAATCTTGTCGACGACACAATATTCGGAGCAAACTGCAACACTGATCAACACATTAGAACACAAAAATGTCACTTATTATTTTCAATTCATAGCGTGTTAAAGTTAATCCTTTATTTTGATACATCCCTTAAACGTTTTGAACTTCAAAATATAGCAAATGATAATCATGTTTCGCGTGAACTATCAAATTACAACATAACTTGAATAAGTTAATTAGAAAGCCTCCAACTTCTTTCGACATTTGTTAACATATCAAGAAATAATGAAAATACTTGCGGGGTACTTTTAATACAAATCGAACAAATTAAAAAAAAATTGGCTTAAATAATTTCACTTTATCTTTTCTCTACACTTTAATGATACGAAAATATCGTAAGTAGCATAGCAAATTTCATTACGGTATTTAACATAAAAACAGATTCATCAATGCGGAAAGCATAACAGTCTTCCACAAATGTAATAATCCTCATACTATTCGAAGATTAAATGTGGGCAAAAATGGGGACTTTATCCTACTTCTGATGTAGAAAGGGTAATTGAGTATAGTACAGAGACTAAGTTTGTAGTTAGGAATAATAATTAATTCGTTTACACGAACTAATTATCCAACGAGTCGAGGATAAACTAGTAACGGAATACGACAAGCGCACCGTTCCACGTCAGAGCCAAGACTGCCTTAACGGTGGCCGCTCCGTCCGTTTTATACAAGCAGGACCGCACCGCAGGTGCAATGCCGCAGGTGTGCGGCACACGTGTCTTTTACAAGAATTCTGTCTAGCTAGACCGACGCCGCCGCACCTGCAACGGTGCACGTGCCGTCATATACTTGTTTGTTTAAAGTATGAATGATAACAATGGAACAACAAAACAAAAGTCATCAGTGTGGCATTATTTTGAAAATGGAAGCGAATGAATAAATCAGTTTATAGATTTTGAAATAATACATATATCTGTAGTAAATAAGAAACATGGAAAACCACCACAAATAAATAAATAATAAATATTTTTATTTTATTTCATATTGCCAGATATTATTTGTTTAATAAAGGTACCTATTTAAAAATGCTTTAACTAAAGTAATCGCTGTTCTCAACTCGAGTGATAAATTTCAATCGATACAGGAACTGTAATAGTTAATTCAAATAACTCAAAAACTCGAGTACAACTAGTGACATGATAAAACCCGAGCGAATCTAGTCACAAAATTCTACTCGAGTCGTATCTTTATCTTACGGTCAATGCAGTGTCTGTCTACAATTTAGTGATGAATTCGACTTACTAATTCGGGAAATTTATTGATATATTATGTATGATTTTAAGTAATTGATATTAAGTATGATTCGTGATAGTTAAATTATTAATATCACTAACTTTACGCTACGTCATAAAGTTAGAGTGATATTATTTTATCAAGATTGTCTATACGCAAACCAATAATGTAATGAATAACTACCTATTAAGTTAAGTAATAATATTTATTATCTTGGTGGACGAACAAATATAAAAATAATTTGTAACAAACTGACACAGCTTCGTTCCGCCAATTTGAGTTGCGTAACTCGTATACTATTCGAGTTAAGTGAATTTCAACTTAAGTTAACTGGAGTCGAGTTTTTTCCGAGTTGGCACATCTCTACTACATTTTTTTATATTACATTATCTTAACCGATGACATGAACATAAATATCAAAACAACTCTTTTGTTTTCAGATCTCTTGATTCCGTTTAGATTTTCATAAAATCTTTATACTGTTTACAATTTTTTTTATTTTAGTTTCTTTTAAAAAACGTTACCCGCACACTGGGATTTTCTCCTGTGTCGTGGAGGCAGTTTACAAACATAAATTGCACAAGGACAAACATCCAGACCCGGAAAAATTATTTGTAGGCCATACAAATACTTGTTCCGTGCGGGATTCAAACCCGCGGCCCCCAGCGCAGCAACAGCTTTCAACTGCCTCTGCGATACAGGAGAAAATCCTAGGTTACAGGGGTAACGTTTTATAAATAAAAAAACTATACTTCCAATTTTCTTATATCTTTATGTCAAACTTCAATTTAAAAAAAGGTGGAAAATTCAAAAGTACACGAATCACAATACCCAATGATAGTGAAAAAAAATGTTAAAAAAATTGTAAATTGTAGTTCTATTCGTCAATGAATTCCAGTAGTAGTCAACGAAGTACACCTTGAAGTCAGTCCGTCAAGTCCGGAGGTAAGGTCTATTCTATATATCTATTATAATCTAAAACTAACAAAACGAGGCTAAATTCAGCACATTTAGTTCCCCTCGTCGAGGAGTTCCAGTAGCAGTCATCGAAGTAAACTTTCAAGTTACTGTATCAAGTCCGGAGGTAAGGTCTCATTATAACTAACAAAACGAGCCCAAACTCGGCACATCTAGTTCTCCTAGTCGAGGAATTCCAGTAGCAGTCATCAAAGTACACTTTCAAGTTACTGTATCAAGTTCGGAGGTAAGGTCTCATCATAACTAACAAAACGAGCCCAAATTCGGCACATTTAGTTCTCCTCGTCAAATAGTTCCAGTAGCAGTCTTCAAAGTACACTTTCAAGTTACTGTATCAAGTCCTGAGGTAAGGTCTCACCATATCTCATAAAATGAGCCCAAACTCGGCACATCTATTTTTCCTCGTCGAGGAGGTTCAGTAGCAGATACCGACACTCCATCAATCCTATAAAGTCCATATAAATCCTGCTTGCTTTTAGCGAAACAAAATATTGTAATAAAAATCTGTGATTATAAAAATAATAATAATATCTTACCTTGAAACAGAAACAGAAACAGAAACTTTTTTATTCAATATAGATTATAAATAATACTTATTGAAAGTCACTCTTTTGTATAATTACCACTGGTTCGAAAAAAACCTCTGTCCTGGGAAGAACCAGCAAGAAACCCAGCGGAACTTTTTTTTTTAAATAACAGCTTACAATCATGTATGTTACACAAATTAACAACACAACAAATTAGAAATAGCTTGGGAGCGATCACCTCACTTCCAGGGGTTATTATCATCTATAAATTCTTTAATATTATAATAACCCTTTTTATACAAACTTAGTTTAATAAAGTTTTTGAACTTTGAGCAGGTCAAATTTTGTATATTTTCTGGAATTTTGTTGTAAAAGCGTATACATCGGCCCAAGAATGAATTACTGACTCGATGGAGTCGAGTAACTGGTACTACTAGCTTGTGTCTGTTCCTAGTATTTACAGAATGAATATCACTTATTTTTGTAAAACTACTTTTATTTTTGTGTACGTACATTACATTTTCATAAATGTATTGAGAGGCCAAAGTTAATATATTAATTTCCTTAAATTTTTGTCGCAGCGACTCTTTAGGCTTTAAATCATAAATTGCTCTTATGGCCCTCTTCTGAAAAACAAATATAATTTCAGTGTCAGCTGCGTGTCCCCATAGCAAAATACCATACGACATTATGCTATGGAAATAGCTAAAGTAAACTAGTCTAGCTGTTTCAACACTAGTTAGACTTCTAATCTTTTTTACAGCATATGCTGCAGAACTAAGTCTGCTTGCTAGCTTTGATATATGGGGGCTCCATTGAAGCTTCGCGTCTAGTGTGATTCCAAGAAAAATGGTGGTATCTACAAGACTCAGTTTCTCCCCATTTAAAATTACATTAGTATTTAATTGTTTGACATTTGGAGTCATAAATTTCATACATTTCGTTTTAGTGCCATTTAAATGCAAATTATTGACATTGAACCAATTCACTAATTTAGATATAGCATTATTTACTTCGTCATATTTTAGCAAATGTCGACTTAATTTGAAAATTAAAGAAGTGTCATCTGCAAATAATACTATATCATGGTTATCTCCTACTATGTAAGGTAAGTCATTAATATATACAAGAAACAGAAAGGGGCCGAGAATTGAGCCTTGAGGCACGCCCATCTGTACCATCGACCCGGAAGAACTCGTACTGTTGATGACAACTTTATGCGTTCTCTTACTTAAATATGAAATAATTAATTTTAGAGCATCACTTCTTACACCGTAGTGTTGAAGTTTCCTGATTAATGTTTCATGGTGAACACAATCGAAGGCTTTGGATAGGTCACAAAATATATAGCTTATCATAAAATATATAGCTTTGTTGGCGAAACTACCCTATGAGTTACCAGAGGAAGCGAGATTAGATATGATTTACGGGCTTCTACATAAGAGAATAAGAAAACGGTTGTCGAGAGATACTGTGAATGACATCGAATCTCTCATTGAAAAATCTCGCGCTATAGAAGAGTCGTTGACGGAGAACGCTGCGCTGCCGCTGCTCGCGCCACTACAATCGTCGACGTCGCCGCTGAGTGTACCCCCGAGATCCAGCCACAGGCATGGCGAGGGAGCTCAGCATAGTACTTCAGGTTCGTGTTCGACGGCGCCGCAACTGCGCGCCCCCGACTCCGCTTCGCAATCATCACGTGACCGGACCGAACTCAGGTATTGTTTGTTATAATTGTGGCGAGAAAGGTCATATTAGAGTAAATTGCTCTCAATGTTTACAAAATAGACCTTCTATTGATAATGTTAAGGTTGAAAATGTATTTTCATCCATCTTTGTTAATAATTGCGACTCGAATTCAAAATACGATTGTAAGGAGCAAGGTCGGCCTATCGTAGGAGTGAGTATAGGGATCCCCCTATACACTCGTACGATATACTCGGGTACCGCGTTGTTAGATACCGCCGCGCGTCGTAGTATTGCGAGTTGTTTACTTTATGCGTTAATGAAACGTATCGGTTTAAACTTTCGTACCGAACTGATGTCGGTAAAGCTTGCGGAGGTCAATGTTCAACTTGCTTCATTAAATATACCTATCGAGTTCATTATTTTACCGAATGCCGTTAATAACGATACTTTGTTAGGCATTGACTTTATAACAAAGGCTAGAATGGTTATTGATTTTGATAAATGGACTTGGTGTACAGTTGAACAGCTTCGAAAATTTCACGCCTTCTCATAGGGAACTCGCCGCGAACCTGTTGAGTGCCCCGCCGCATTGAAAATGTTGCGAGAAGACGAGGCCACCGCGCTATCTGAGTTAGAAAAGATGCTGGCTGATGGTTTGATTGAGGAGAGCAAATCCGCCTGGGCAGCGCCATGCATCCTGGTACTGAAGTCTAATGGCACCTATAGGTTTTATGTAGACAATCGCAAGCTAAATGCGGTTACCAAGACAGACGCGTACCCCTTGCCGCGTATCGACGAGCTGTTACAGTCGACCAAGAAGAGCTGTGTGATGAGCTCTCTAGACCTTCGCAGTGGGTACTGGCAGGTCAGTATTGCGGATAGGGATAAAACGACCTTCGTAACACGTTTTGGGTACCTACCGCTTCACGCGTATGCCTTTCGGCCTCAAGGGGGCTCCGACAACGTTTCAGCGACTCATAGATCGCTTCCGGTCGGGACCTTCACTTGGTGGTAGGCATATTCTAGGTTATCTTGATAACCTATTGGTGATTTCAGAGGACCTTGAGTCCCATTTGTCTGATTTACGTGCGGTATTTGAACGTCTTCAGATACTCAAGTTAAGAGCCATCCGCGAAAAGTGCGTGTTTGCCAGGGACCGCCTCAAATACCTAAGACATGTGATATCCAATGACGTTATATCTCCAGACGAAGATAAGGTGCGTTCTATTCTAGAGATGAAAGAACCGACCTTCGTACCTTCCTGCAAACTTGCTCTTGGTTTAGAAAGTTCATACCAGAGTTTGCGAAGGTAGGTGAGCCGCTTACGTGCCTTACCAAAAAGTCTCAGATCTGGCAATGGGGAGATGATCAGGCCAAAGCCTTCGTACACCTCAAGTCCCCTCTGGGTTCACCACCCATTCTTGTTCAGCCAGACACTCGAAGCCATTCATTCTTAGGACGGACGCCAGCGATTTTGACCTAGGTGCAGCTTTACTCCAGGGGAAGTCTCCACAGGATGAACACCCAATCGAGTACTCACGTCAGCCGAGAAAAATTATATCAGTACGGAGCGGGAGGCGCTAGCAGTTATTTGGGCCATGGAATGATTCCGTGGGTATATTGAAGGTCACCAGGTAGTGGTCAGAAGTGATCATCATCCCCTGAAGTGGTAAAATCGCCTAGTGGTAAGCTTGTTCGTTGGGCTTTAAAGCTACAATCCTTTGGTCTTCAAATGGAATACGCTCCTGGGAAGGCTAATGTGCTAGCCGACACACTCAGCCGTCCAGTCATCGATAGCACTTTGAAGAAATGTACTGTCTGCCCCGTATTTATGGATGTTTCATGTTGAGATGTTACATCAACCCGTGAAGCCCAGCTGGCTGCTCCAGAAGTAGCCAAAATCCTTACGGACTTAGAAAGTTATGATGAGTTGTCAGTTCATCGGTAGTCGGAGAGGGGATACCTGGTAAACCAAGGTGTTTTGTACCGGTACGTGGACGACACCGATACCGAGGAGCCTCAGCTGGTAATACCTGAAAGTTTGCGGGGCAAAGTAATGTTTGAGTGTGATGACTCGCCAACCACCGCTCATGGAGGTATTCAACGAACTCTGCATCGTGTATCTCAGCAGTTCTATTTCCCTGGTATGAAACGCTATATCACCGATTACTTGAAGACCTGCACTGAATGTCAGCAGTATAAGTCTTCCAAAGGACCGCAGGGTGAAAGGTGGGTTTTGATAATGGAGCGCACTGGTAGCAAGTGGGTCGAACTGTTTGCTCTAACCGAGGCCACAGCCAAAACCTGTGCGAAAACTCTTGTTAGTGAAATCTTTATGTGGTATGGACTTCCCAGCCGGATGATCTCCGATAACAGTGTCCAGTTTGTGGCCGATGTTATGCAGAAGACCTGGTGCCTTTGTATCACCCAGAAGCGAGTTTAGTAGAACGAAAGAATCGGGACCTTAAAGCTCACCTCTCCATTCTAGTTGAGGGTAACTATAAGCAATGGTCTGAGGTATTGCCTTTCATCCGATTTGCTCTTAATAGCTCAGTCACCGTATCTACAGGCACCACTCCGGTTTTCTTGACATTTGGACGTGAGCTCCATTCTCCTTTGTCTGTTTAGGCTAATCTATGGGCCGTCATCGAGTCTGAAAACTTAGTCCCTTAGATTACGCCTTACCTTTAGAAGCTTGCTGACTCTCTCTCGGAAGCTAAGGAGAACATTGAACATCAGCAGGATCTTCGAAAGCTCCAAGCCGATTCCGATCGCCGTGATTCGGATACATTAGGAGAAGGTGATCTCGTACTCATGAAGGCACATTTCCTGAGTAAAGCTGCTAAGGGTGTTACTTCTAAATTCAACCCGAAGCATGATGGTCCGTATGTGATCTCCAAAAAGGTGAGTCCAACTACCTACCTTCTAACTTCGCAGAAGACTGGTGAAGTCGTCGGAAGTATCATGTGTCGGATCTGCGTAAATACCATGACAGGGGTGGTGAAGATTGTCCGGAGCCGGTTGCTTCTAAGCGTAGCAGGACTCGTCCTCGTAAGGATCGCAGCTAGGCGCTAACTATTAATTTGACCATCTGTGATGTTCCCTCTTGGTCAAAAGGGGGAGTATGTAGCGCGCCAATACTTACCTATGTCACCCGGTGTCTCACTATCCCCTCTCATACGATGTCCCGCCTGCACCACGGGATCACGCCACTTGACCAAACCTTTGACTGCTGATACAAGCAGTAAGCTAGCCGACTAGCTCCGAGGTATATGTGTATTATTGATTGTTCCCGCGCTCGCGCTGCATTTTGCGAGACATTTTTTATGTACTTACTTGTCAATAGGTGCCTATACTGTTACTATTTAGGTGAATAAACTGTGCATTCGGATTATTTGTAACGTGTCATTTATCAACCGTGACCAGTTAACGTTATATACTCATATATTACATACATGTGTAGAAGAGAAATATATAATTTGGAATATTAATATTTGATTAATCTGCATGATATTATCCATATTATGATACGAATATGATGTATTATTATCCATTTATCCATACATTTGTACATCGATGAGACGATATTTTATTGTCTTGTAATGTAAACAAACAAGCATAAAAAAATAAAAAAATAAAAAATAAACTATAAACTTTTTGATTTTCTTACCAAGAAACAAAAAAGTATATAACAATTAACCACAGACTTCATTCTTACACTAGTGATGCAACTCGAACTCTGTTTTCACTCCATTCAATCGAGTGAATTTGTGTAACTCGGTACTCGAGTGAAAATAAATTTTATCCGAGTCCGCTTGCACTCGACATACCGAGTCGACTCAACGCACCGCACCGTGTAGATTGTCGCTAGATAAATCTCAGTTCACTAATTCAATTGTAGTATAAAGCGGCGCGAGTGACGTTACTGGTTACATCCAAATTCAAACTTGCATCTGGCATATTGTAGTCAAATATGAACTTGGTTTAATTTATAATATCGTGATTGTGATATCATTGTTGTTTATTTTTTGTTACTTCGAATAACTAGTGCATAACATACAAGGTGATTTAAATATATGTAGAAAGGGTAATTGAGTATAGTACAGAGACTAAGTTTGTAGTTAGGAATAATAATTAATTCGTTTACACGAACTAATTATCCAACGAGTCGAGGATAAACTAGTAACGGAATACGACAAGCGCACCGTTCCACGTCAGAGCCAAGACTGCCTTAACGGTGGCCGCTCCGTCCATTTTATACAAGCAGGACCGCACCGCAGGTGCAATGCCGCAGGTGTGCGGCACACGTGTCTTTTACAAGAATTCTGTCTAGCTAGACCGACGCCGCCGCACCTGCAACGGTGCACGTGCCGTCACCGCCATGCTGACATGCGTGCGTCCTCGCACGCGCTCCATCACAATCTTACTTATCTGTAGAAAGGAAAACATCGTTCGATCATCCTGATAAAACAGTGTCTGATCCGGTCCATATTGACCCTTCAGATTTGGGCGACAATCAGTTTTGTTCCGGCAGTAAGCCCTACAAAACTTTAATCATCTTTATGCTAGATCGGAATGATTAGTCTGTAACTTTTCTATTTTCTCTTTTTTTTTTCAAGTACTGTTTTCGCTAGTCCGGAATCACTATTCCCTATAGCCATATCATTGGACCGGCACAAAGCCCTGGAATGATAGTAAGAACTATTTTTTTTTTCTTACTCTTTTTTTTCAATTCAGTATAGAACAGATACAGACCAACCATACCGCAAACATGTCCCCGTCACAATCACACAAAAGTGTATCGTGAGGGACGTAGCGACATGATAACACCTAAGTATGTAAACCAACAGCAACACGACACATCCCAGTGCAGCACAGACCAGCCTCCCTGCAACTCCATGTTCCTTTTGCTGCACAAGAATAATTACTTAGATAGAGTGTTGCAACGTCTCTAGTATTTTCTAGATGCACAGACATGGCTACCTCTGACTGTCGCACGGCCTCGTGCGGTTGACAGTGAACAGCATATGGTCTGTCAGTTATCACCACCTGCTAACAGATATTAACTCTTGTTAAATATTACAACGGTCGACCATCCCAGACTTCATTTATGTCATGGACGCGCCGATATGGCTACCTTCAGGCAAACGCACTCCAGCTTTTCGTTCTGCTGCGTCCGTGCCACAATCGCGCCAGCGAGCCGTCGCGCCATACTAGCGCTAGCGAATCGTCGCTCTGCTTTGCAAAATTAAAAGAAATCGAGATAAATGTATTGCGAACCATGGAATTCCGAGCTTCCAAAATTCATCACATATTCTCTTAAGAAACGGCAACTGTATGACATTTTAAAACATTGCAAAAAACGGAAACTGTGTAGAGACAGATGATACCACAACATATTTCGAAGGGAAGGAGGCAACTGCGCAAAATCTACGAAAGCCGTCCATTTACAGCGCCAAAGCACCATTTGTTTGGCGGCCACTTGAATTGCCCTGCCGTAAGATCAGCCGATAAGTAACCGACTGTAGCGATGTAGGCTCAATCCTACCAGCGCTCGGCCGTACCTGACCATTTTCGATTAGCCGTCACAACATCTTCGTCATTGATCATGGTTGTAGAGACTTCTACGAATCCCTCGACATCAAACCCCAATCTTGTCGACGACACAATATTCGGAGCAAACTGCAACACTGATCAACACATTAGAACACAAAAATGTCACTTATTATTTTCAATTCATAGCGTGTTAAAGTTAATCCTTTATTTTGATACATCCCTTAAACGTTTTGAACTTCAAAATATAGCAAATGATAATCATGTTTCGCGTGAACTATCAAATTACAACATAACTTGAATAAGTTAATTAGAAAGCCTCCAACTTCTTTCGACATTTGTTAACATATCAAGAAATAATGAAAATACTTGCGGGGTACTTTTAATACAAATCGAACAAATTAAAAAAAAATTGGCTTAAATAATTTCACTTTATCTTTTCTCTACACTTTAATGATACGAAAATATCGTAAGTAGCATAGCAAATTTCATTACGGTATTTAACATAAAAACAGATTCATCAATGCGGAAAGCATAACAGTCTTCCACAAATGTAATAATCCTCATACTATTCGAAGATTAAATGTGGGCAAAAATGGGGACTTTATCCTACTTCTGATGTAGAAAGGGTAATTGAGTATAGTACAGAGACTAAGTTTGTAGTTAGGAATAATAATTAATTCGTTTACACGAACTAATTATCCAACGAGTCGAGGATAAACTAGTAACGGAATACGACAAGCGCACCGTTCCACGTCAGAGCCAAGACTGCCTTAACGGTGGCCGCTCCGTCCGTTTTATACAAGCAGGACCGCACCGCAGGTGCAATGCCGCAGGTGTGCGGCACACGTGTCTTTTACAAGAATTCTGTCTAGCTAGACCGACGCCGCCGCACCTGCAACGGTGCACGTGCCGTCATATACTTGTTTGTTTAAAGTATGAATGATAACAATGGAACAACAAAACAAAAGTCATCAGTGTGGCATTATTTTGAAAATGGAAGCGAATGAATAAATCAGTTTATAGATTTTGAAATAATACATATATCTGTAGTAAATAAGAAACATGGAAAACCACCACAAATAAATAAATAATAAATATTTTTATTTTATTTCATATTGCCAGATATTATTTGTTTAATAAAGGTACCTATTTAAAAATGCTTTAACTAAAGTAATCGCTGTTCTCAACTCGAGTGATAAATTTCAATCGATACAGGAACTGTAATAGTTAATTCAAATAACTCAAAAACTCGAGTACAACTAGTGACATGATAAAACCCGAGCGAATCTAGTCACAAAATTCTACTCGAGTCGTATCTTTATCTTACGGTCAATGCAGTGTCTGTCTACAATTTAGTGATGAATTCGACTTACTAATTCGGGAAATTTATTGATATATTATGTATGATTTTAAGTAATTGATATTAAGTATGATTCGTGATAGTTAAATTATTAATATCACTAACTTTACGCTACGTCATAAAGTTAGAGTGGTATTATTTTATCAAGATTGTCTATACGCAAACCAATAATGTAATGAATAACTACCTATTAAGTTAAGTAATAATATTTATTATCTTGGTGGACGAACAAATATAAAAATAATTTGTAACAAACTGACACAGCTTCGTTCCGCCAATTTGAGTTGCGTAACTCGTATACTATTCGAGTTAAGTGAATTTCAACTTAAGTTAACTGGAGTCGAGTTTTTTCCGAGTTGGCACATCTCTACTACATTTTTTTATATTACATTATCTTAACCGATGACATGAACATAAATATCAAAACAACTCTTTTGTTTTCAGATCTCTTGATTCCGTTTAGATTTTCATAAAATCTTTATACTGTTTACAATTTTTTTTATTTTAGTTTCTTTTAAAAAACGTTACCCGCACACTGGGATTTTCTCCTGTGTCGTGGAGGCAGTTTACAAACATAAATTGCACAAGGACAAACATCCAGACCCGGAAAAATTATTTGTAGGCCATACAAATACTTGTTCCGTGCGGGATTCAAACCCGCGGCCCCCAGCGCAGCAACAGCTTTCAACTGCCTCTGCGATACAGGAGAAAATCCTAGGTTACAGGGGTAACGTTTTATAAATAAAAAAACTATACTTCCAATTTTCTTATATCTTTATGTCAAACTTCAATTTAAAAAAAGGTGGAAAATTCAAAAGTACACGAATCACAATACCCAATGATAGTGAAAAAAAATGTTAAAAAAATTGTAAATTGTAGTTCTATTCGTCAATGAATTCCAGTAGTAGTCAACGAAGTACACCTTGAAGTCAGTCCGTCAAGTCCGGAGGTAAGGTCTATTCTATATATCTATTATAATCTAAAACTAACAAAACGAGGCTAAATTCAGCACATTTAGTTCCCCTCGTCGAGGAGTTCCAGTAGCAGTCATCGAAGTAAACTTTCAAGTTACTGTATCAAGTCCGGAGGTAAGGTCTCATTATAACTAACAAAACGAGCCCAAACTCGGCACATCTAGTTCTCCTAGTCGAGGAATTCCAGTAGCAGTCATCAAAGTACACTTTCAAGTTACTGTATCAAGTTCGGAGGTAAGGTCTCATCATAACTAACAAAACGAGCCCAAATTCGGCACATTTAGTTCTCCTCGTCAAATAGTTCCAGTAGCAGTCTTCAAAGTACACTTTCAAGTTACTGTATCAAGTCCTGAGGTAAGGTCTCACCATATCTCATAAAATGAGCCCAAACTCGGCACATCTATTTTTCCTCGTCGAGGAGGTTCAGTAGCAGATACCGACACTCCATCAATCCTATAAAGTCCATATAAATCCTGCTTGCTTTTAGCGAAACAAAATATTGTAATAAAAATCTGTGATTATAAAAATAATAATAATATCTTACCTTGAAACAGAAACAGAAACAGAAACTTTTTTATTCAATATAGATTATAAATAATACTTATTGAAAGTCACTCTTTTGTATAATTACCACTGGTTCGAAAAAAACCTCTGTCCTGGGAAGAACCAGCAAGAAACCCAGCGGAACTTTTTTTTTTAAATAACAGCTTACAATCATGTATGTTACACAAATTAACAACACAACAAATTAGAAATAGCTTGGGAGCGATCACCTCACTTCCAGGGGTTATTATCATCTATAAATTCTTTAATATTATAATAACCCTTTTTATACAAACTTAGTTTAATAAAGTTTTTGAACTTTGAGCAGGTCAAATTTTGTATATTTTCTGGAATTTTGTTGTAAAAGCGTATACATCGGCCCAAGAATGAATTACTGACTCGATGGAGTCGAGTAACTGGTACTACTAGCTTGTGTCTGTTCCTAGTATTTACAGAATGAATATCACTTATTTTTGTAAAACTACTTTTATTTTTGTGTACGTACATTACATTTTCATAAATGTATTGAGAGGCCAAAGTTAATATATTAATTTCCTTAAATTTTTGTCGCAGCGACTCTTTAGGCTTTAAATCATAAATTGCTCTTATGGCCCTCTTCTGCAAAACAAATATAATTTCAGTGTCAGCTGCGTGTCCCCATAGCAAAATACCATACGACATTATGCTATGGAAATAGCTAAAGTAAACTAGTCTAGCTGTTTCAACACTAGTTAGACTTCTAATCTTTTTTACAGCATATGCTGCAGAACTAAGTCTGCTTGCTAGCTTTGATATATGGGGGCTCCATTGAAGCTTCGCGTCTAGTGTGATTCCAAGAAAAATGGTGGTATCTACAAGACTCAGTTTCTCCCCATTTAAAATTACATTAGTATTTAATTGTTTGACATTTGGAGTCATAAATTTCATACATTTCGTTTTAGTGCCATTTAAATGCAAATTATTGACATTGAACCAATTCACTAATTTAGATATAGCATTATTTACTTCGTCATATTTTAGCAAATGTCGACTTAATTTGAAAATTAAAGAAGTGTCATCTGCAAATAATACTATATCATGGTTATCTCCTACTATGTAAGGTAAGTCATTAATATATACAAGAAACAGAAAGGGGCCGAGAATTGAGCCTTGAGGCACGCCCATCTGTACCATCGACCCGGAAGAACTCGTACTGTTGATGACAACTTTTTGCGTTCTCTTACTTAAATATGAAATAATTAATTTTAGAGCATCACTTCTTACACCGTAGTGTTGAAGTTTCCTGATTAATGTTTCATGGTGAACACAATCGAAGGCTTTGGATAGGTCACAAAATATACCCAAAGCATCCTGTGAATTCTCCCATGCATTAAATATATATTTAATCAGCTCAACACCGGCATCAGTTGTCGAGCGACCCCTTGTAAAACCAAATTGATTTTTATGAAGTAAATTATTTATATTAAAGAAATTTAACATTTGATCAAGAATAATTTTTTCAAAAATCTTACTAAGTGTTGGTAGTACAGAAATAGGTCTAAAATTGGCGGGGTCTAATGTACTACCAGATTTAAATAAAGGTATTACTTTACTATACTTCATTAAATCAGGAAACACACCAGATTCGATACTAGTATTAAAAATAACAGCTAAATGAGGCGCGATTGTATCTATTATAGACGCAATAACTTTAACAGAAATCCCCCACAGATCCGCAGTTTTCTTAACATCAATAGTTTTAAAACATTTTACAATATCTTTTGATGATACTTTATGAAATGTAAAATTCTTTGTACACGCATTTACATTTTGTTTAAGTAATGATTCGGCGACCGCAGGAGAAGAATTCAGTGACTTAGTGGTTAATATCGGAATATCAGTAAAATATTTCTCAAAAACCACTGCAACGTCCTGATCTGATTCGGTTAATTTGTTATTAACACTTAACTTGTAGTTTGAATTGCGAGAGTTGATCTTACCAGTTTCGCTATTAATTATACTCCATATCATTTTAATTTTATTAGAAGCCGTCTTAATTTTGTTGCTCAAATGCAAAGACTTGGCTGTGGAGCACACTCTTTTAAATATTTTTGAATATTTTTTTACATATTCTCTAAATTCGACGCTATGGTTATATGACCTTTCATGGTAAAGATCATATAACCTGCGTCTGCTCTTATGGACTCCTGCTGTCGCCCATTCATTAAATGACTTCCGACTGTTCAAGGAGAATGTTTTAGAAGTAAAAGTATTATTAAATTCATTGCAAATAAGCTTAAATAATGTCCCATACAAAAAATTTGGATCATTTTGGTATGAAAGTGATGGAAGTTTTTTCACTATGTTACTTCTAAATTTCTCCAAGCGACGTGCATTTACTTTGAACAAACACAACTTTCTCATCTACTTGCTTTTTGTGAACATTTGGTAACGAAACTACTTGTCCACAGTGATCAGAACTTAATTTTTGAATTATATATTTATGCAATGGCTTCACATTTGTAAAAATATTATCTATACATGTTGCACTAGATTGAGCAATACGCGTTGGCTCTATAAATAAATTAAAAAGACCATATGATTTAAATAATGATCTAAATTTAATATTGATTGAGGAAGCTTCTAGGAGATTGATATTAAAGTCTCCACATATTACAACAGATTTATTCTGTTTATTAAGCTTAGCAAAAACCTCCTACATAATTTTTTCAAAAGTATCGTATATAGAACATGGGGGTCTGTAGACGCTCACAACAATGAGGTGCTCAAACTCAACACATGCCATTTCTACAGTTCGCTCAACAGAGAGGCTCACAATATCTTTACGTTCTTTACATGACAATAATTTACTAGCTAATATTAAGGAGCCACCTCTTAAAACCGTTTCTCTATTGAAAGAACTGACCACCTGGTGATTACTGAAGTTAAACATTAAGTTATAAGCTTTTAACCAATGTTCAGTAATACATAAAATATGAATATTGTTGCTATTTAAGAACAACTCAATTTCTAGCTCTTTGCCTATCATGCCTTGTATATTTTGATGCACCAGGTGTAAACAATTTTCATTATCTTTCTGTGGAGTCATACAATTAAAGATTTGTAAGCCACATTCTAAATTATTTAAGTTATTATAGCTGCTAGAGATTACCTCTATTGTCTCATTTTCTAATTTAAATTACTTGGAACTGATTTCAAATTGCATATTAAGTCATTACACTGCTCAAAAGAAGCAGATGTCTGTGTAGCCAAGTCCTTGGCTGAGTTAATATATAAATAATAAGATAGCACATTTGCTATCTGTCTTAAATTATATTTTGATAGGTAATACCTATCTTTAGTCAAAAATTTCTAAATTAAATTATTTATATCTATTAATTTAATTCTATCATTATAATTGTAACAATTAAATGTCAAGTTTAAATTATTATTACATGAAAAGTTATTTATTAATAAATTTAAATCATATCTTATTTTATTTTCCTGCGGCCAACCCTGTATGTAAGGCAATGTAAACAAGATAATTTTATGTACATTTAAAGTATTTAGATTATCAATATATTTTAATAATTGATTTTTGTTTAGATTGCCTCTTCTCCCAACAAGAATTATTAATGTGCTATTAGGACAAAATTTACTAGCTAAAACTTTATCCATTATATGACTAAAGGATGCTCCAGGCATGCAATAATTACTGATCAGATGTCCTTTTAAACAGTTATTTAACATCATGCCCAAATTTTTGCCTATGTCATCACAATACATAATAACTTTATTTTTTTTTATATTTTCATTGCTTTTTAAGTCTATATCCTTTGTCATGGCACTGTCATAGAGTGTAGGTGAAAATAATGAGGTCTTACAATTAACTTTGTTATTTACACATATTGTCCCCCATGAACCTGGTATGGAGCGCTGATACTCACTCTGATGTTTTATTAAAGAGTCAAAGCGCTCCTCATTATACTTACATGATTTTACCAGATCATTCATGGCCAATATGTGTTCTTTTATCTCATCTTGAGCCGATGCATATTTATTTGATATAATTTGTAGAGAGCTTTTAAGTGATAAAATTGTTGAATTTAGACACTCTATATCAGTCTCATAACAGTGATTCATATTTTCCACCTCAATTGAATATATTTTAAGTTTATTAATTAGTTCTTGCTTTTCTTTGCATACATTTATATAATTTTTAAGATTAATTTTAGTTTTAATTAATTTTTGTAGTTTTCTAATATATTTATTAATTTTTATATATTTCTTTAGTTTTCTTCTACTGCAGGTAGTCCTTGCTGCTGTTCTTGATATGACATAATCATCACCAGTCAAATCGGTTGTTGTGGAGGGTTGCAATGCTTTAGATTTAGAAGATTCACATTCTATGAGCTCGTTGAACAGACTTTGAGTTTGGGACGCTTTCATGTTATCTATGTAATGTTTTAATTGCACAATCTGCTCATTAGCCTCACTTAACTGTAACTGCAATGCAGCAATTAATTTGAGGGATTCCTTATATTCCTTGCTGCACTGGTCAAACTCATCGACTGTTCTCTGAAGTTGATCTCTTTCTTTTGTAACAAATGTATATTCTTTATGCAATTTAACCATGTCACTTTTTAGTTTAGTATTTTTAGCAATTATGTTTATTATTTCCTTTTCATTGTCATCCTTTTCTTTAATTAACAGCTCACACTGCTCCTTTGACGCCTTAAGTTCTTGAAGCGCCATTTGAAGTTGGTTCTCCAATTGGCGCGTTTTGGCGTTGCGTGTATTCATTTTACTATTAAATGTAAATAGCAAAAGAAAACAAAGAAAGAAAACCAAAGAAGCAGAGTAAGCAAATTTCGAAATGTATGGGCTTATTTACAGATCTCAAATTAAATTATCATGTAAATAATTCAAAATGAAATCCACAACAACACTTACTTAATAGGTAAATCTAAAAATGTTAAAGGGATAACAAGAATTACACTTACAATACGTTTAAACGATGTTCGTTACAGCTGTTACTTTTGGTTGAAACACTAAACACAATGTATGTAATTAAAATAGGTACTTCTGACTTTTACTTATATCACAAACACAAATAAGTCGTATTTAACAACTGTAACTCAAAATTGAGGTGGATATTATTAATTTACAATATTTAATTTTTAAAAATAGTTGGGAGCAATAATTTTACAACTTGTCACCGGGGTTGCCACAGAAAAAAAAAAAGAAAAAAAAAACCTTGGTCAAGTATGTATCAAATTTCGTTTTTGGAATATTTTGTATTTCTACGGCGATCGATATTTTTCTACACGAGCCGCTGTAACAAACGACCACTCACGACGTCATTTGAACCCTGAGTAAATAAAGTACTCTGTTGCTGTGGCTCGGAGTGCGGCTGCCGCCTATTTAGTAAAATAAATTAATACAATGCTCCCAAACCACCTATAACTTCGCCATTACTTAGCCGAAAAAATAATTATAACTAAAGAAAACAAAATTAAACTTTCATTTACTTTCAAAGGCTTCCCACGTGATAGATGAAGAGTTTTAAAAATACGAGTAGAATGAGTTGAACAATTGATATTTTCAAAAGTAATCGGGTTTACGCCGCCATGCAGACTTGATAAATCCAAGCCATAAGCCACTAAAACCCCTTTTTTATGTAAAAATAGTAATCAATCGATTAAAAAATCGATTAATAAGTTTAATAATCATTTATCTTTCTGACAATGTGCTTTTTGTGCTCTGGAAGACATTTTCAAGCTACTGGCCTGTAAGGATACGGTATTAACATCAATGGCGAGTTCATCACTTACCTTCAATTTGCCGACGATATAATATTTATGTGGGAATGAATGGAGGACCTAAGCACTATGCTCAATAACCTCAATAGTGTCTCCTAACGGATAGATCTAAAGATGAACATGGAAAAAACAAAAATCATGCTTAACGTCCATGTCACTACTATGTCAGTAGTTGTTGGGAGTACTAAGCTCGAAGTTGTTGACGAGTATCTTCACATCTACATATCTTCTCGTTAGACATACCTCAAAACCTGAAAACAAAATTGTACAACCAGTGCGTGTTGCCAGTGATGACTTACGGATCTGAGACGTGGCCCTTCACTGCTGGCTGAGGAAGCTCAAGGTCGCTCAGCGAGCTATGGAGAGGACAACGCTCGGGGTTTCTCTGCGTGATAAACTTAGAAATGAGGATATCCGCAGTAGAACCAGAATAACCGACATAGCCCAACGGATTAGTAAGCTGAAGTGGCAGTGGGCCGGCCATATAGCTCGAAGAACCGACAACCGATGGGAAGAAAGGTTCTCGAGTGGCAGCCTCGTACCGGTAGGCAAAGTGTAGGGCGACCCCCCCCCCCCCCCCACTAGATGGAGTGATGACCTGGTAAGACATGCAGGCGGTCGATGGACGCAGGTGGCTCAGAATTGTGCTTTGTGGCATTCCTTGGGGGAGACCTATGTTCAGCAGTGGGCTTATGAAAGGCTATAATGGTGATGATGATGATGGTATATAAATGGTAAAGTCATGAGCGCATTAAGTAAAATAAAAATTTAGATGCATCTTTAGATACGGAAAGTTAAAATTTTGTTTTTTTATAGGATAAGGGTGACAAACGAGCACACAGTCCTGATGATAAGTAGCCACCGTGGCCCATAGACATCTACATCTAACCTTAATGACGAATCAAAATGCAGATGCATTGTCACCCGTAAGGACTAATATGGAATGCCTCGTTTCCAGTAAAAAGGGTCTCCGGTTCTTTAGAGTCACCATACGAAAGACAACAGCGTTAAACTGCTATTTTACGCTGGTATTCTGTGAGAGGGTGGTCTTTCCTCGGTCGAACCGACCCATTCAATCTACATCTATACCAGTAATATAGCTGCAGCATGGCTCTACCAAGTAAAGAGTATTCTCATGCGAATACGCATTTCATATTTAGTGTTCATTAAGAGATGACAACTCATCCATAATTCCTTATGTTTGAATTTGATTGCAGGTGTCCATGCAGCATGGGGTACAGCAGTCACTTGCCACAAAATAATGAGACCGCTATATTTTCCGCACTTACCACTTGTTTTTACTATTAAATACTTGTACTTTTATTTGGTGTAGTATACTTACTTTTTACAAAGTTTTTACTTCGTTTTATTTTGTGTAGTATACTTATTTACATTTTACCCTTCATATTTGACAAGTAGATAAGCAGAGGAGATAAACAAGTAGATGCAAATTTTTAATTCTTAATTTGCAGATTTCGTAGGGATATTTTTTCATAGTTACAATCATCAGCACAGTAATCAAACTTAGTATACTAGCATTCTTTACAAATCACAGTGTGATTCTAGTTTCATGGTTACCACGATACTTTGAGTTTATGTGGTTAATAAAGAAACAAAATGTTTGCTTTCTCGTTCGTAGTACGTTCCGAAGGAAGGTAGTTTATTCTTGGGCTTCTATATTTCCGTTTACAATCTGTTTGACTTAATCTTTCAAGGCAAGGTTAAATACTTACATTAAGCTAAGTCTTCTTAAGTTCTGTGCTTTGCCATCTGCGGCTACACCGTTACTTACATCAGGAGGGATATTAAGGTGTAAAAAAATTATAACTTCATCCGTGATAACTTTATTTTGCAGTCATAGTAAAATAATATTCCGCTAAATTCTCATACAGAGTATAAATAATAAAAAAGATTGGGACTTACATAAACATAACGCTACTATAGTATGCTTTTAGTTCCTTTCTTTAACCGTCACATTATATAGGTACCGTCTTTTTTGCATTACAAAAATAATTGAGTCAACAGTTCATAGTTAGCTGAAAGGCGAGCTGAATGAATAGAAAAGAACGCCCGAGGCTGGTTTGCGCAGATAGGTTCTACTGTCCTGTCGTGAAAATCACATAGTTATAATTATTGTTCTATATAGTTCGTAAACAGGTTTGTGGATTTCAAATGAATGAGTTTTTAATTTTTAAGATAGGCTTCCACAGAATGTTTTCCTTCACCGCTAGGCGCGTGGTAAATCCACATAATTTTTAATTGTCAGTACGTAATATTACAATATAATAGAATCGAATTTTTATTCGATTTCGATTACACGAATACTACTACGAATACTTACTACTACTGGGACCGGGCGACCCCAGAATTAGGCTAGCCTTACCCTGGCATGCGGGGCTCTGCTGGGGGGGACAAACCTTTCCTTTGCTATTCGTGGGAACGCAATGGATAACCAAAAAATTTACCAAAATGGCGGCGATGTGGTTCGCCACCCATCACGTCTCGTTTCTCGCGGGGGCGAAAAGCGGCCCACTGAGAGCCGCTTCGCTACGTTGAATGTAAGAGGAGGAATGAATGGTAAGGTAGATGAAGTATGTCAGATGATGGATGAACGTTGCCTTGATATTCTGTGCGTGAACGAAACCAAGAGGAAAGGATGTGACACCACGGTTCATGGCCCCTACACGGCATACTGGTCGGGAGTCCCCCAAACCAGCCGAGGCTGTCAGGGAGTTGGTGTCATTCTTTCATCTCGAATGGTTGAATGTGTGATGGAGCATGAATGTGTAAGCCCAAGACTCCTCTGGATTAGGTTAAAAGTCGGACTCACTCGCCTATTTATCCTTGGGGTCTATGCACCGACGGATCTGCGTGGAGGTGGGTCACTAAAATCACAACAAGAGAGAGAGGTATTTTGGGATAGCATGAGAGAAGTCTTGAATAAATGCGGAGAAAATGAACGGATCGTGATGTTAGGGGACTTTAATGGATGGGTTGGAGTAAAGCGTGATGGGTATGAAGGAGTTCTGGGTATGTTTGGGGACGAGAGAGTGAATGACAATGGGAGAAGACTGCTTGAAGTATGCTTGGAATGGAATCTGTGCGTGGCCAACACAATGTTTGACCACAAAAAGATCCATTTGTATACAAGAGATGAGGGTGAGTCTAGAAGTATGATTGATTTTGTAATTGTGGATGAAAGACTGAGGAAGAAAGTGCTAGACACTCGGGCATACCGCGGTGTAGGCCTCGACACAGACCACTTCCTGGTCATAGCCCGAATGCGTGGCCTCTTTAAACGGTGGCGACACCGAGGGGCCGAGCCTACGAGTGTTTTGGACAGAGTAAAAGTGGAAAATCTACAAGATAAAGAAAAGAAAGACGAGTATGTAGAGAAATTGAAGTGTGTGAAGTATGTAGAGTGATTGAAGATTTGTGGGAGACATTTAAGAAAGGGGTTGTAAATGTTGCGGTTGAGGTATGCGGGATAGCTAAAAGAAGGAAAGGGAGAAAGAATGATAACGTGTGGATGGATAAAGCTGTACAAAGGGTTGTGCAAGAAAAGAAGAAAGCGTGGTTGGATTGGTTAGCAACAAAAGCTAACCAAAAAGTTCAAAAGGCAACGGATGACGAGATAAAGGAAGCAAGAACGAAGTATAAAAGATTGAAAACAGCAGCGAAAGAAATTGTGTCTAGAAAGAAAGAAGAACGAAAAGATGATTTCGATAGGAGGCTCACTGAAGATTTCCAGTCAAACATTAAGTTTTTCTGGAAAACCATCAAAACAGCCAGAGGAAATACTTCTACCTCGGAGCTGAGTACAATCAGGAGTCAAGATGGGAGCATTATAAAAGGAGAAGAATGTGTGTTAAAGAGATGGAAGGAGTATTTTGAAAGTTTGTTTGAAAGAGAGGAAGTGCAGGTACAGCATCTGCCACCTTCCACGGAAACTAACATAAATGTTGATGAAAATGAGATAAGCATGGATGAAATAGTGAAAGCGTTGAAAAGTATGAGATTAGGTAAGGCTGCAGGGTATGACAGGATTACCGTCGAGATGCTAAGGGCTGGACAGGGCCTGGTGGCTAGTCAGCTGTACCGCCTTTTCAATCTGTGCTGGCGAAATGGGCAAGTACCGGGAGACTGGTGCAAAGCCGTTATCGTGCCATTGTATAAGGGAAAAGGGTCACGGCAGGACTGCATAAATTACCGTGGTATAAGCCTTCTTAGCGTTGTCGGTAAATTGTATGCGAAAGTGTTGATTGAAAGGGTTGTGAATGAAACAGACGAGAAAGTATGGGATGCACAAGCGGGATTTAGAAAGGGAATGGGATGTACGGATCAGGTCTTTTCCTTGCGGTGCATAGCCGAAAAGTGTTTGACTAAAAACAGGAAAGTCTACTGCGCCTTCGTAGATCTAGAAAAGGCCTATGATAGAGTGGTGAGGAATGAATTGTGGTCAGCACTGTCCGTGAACGGTGTGAGCAGTATCCTCATACGAGCATTGCAATCTCTTTATAGGGATTCTAGTGCTTGTGTAAGGATAAACGGGGCATACACTGAATGGTTTAATATCGAAAAAGGTGTTAGACAGGGATGTGTAGCGTCACCGTGGCTGTTTAATCTGTTCATGGACAATTGTTTGACAGATTTAAAAGAGAATGAAAGTGGGTTGAGAATGAATGAGTTACTCGTCAAATGTTTTCTCTATGCTGATGACCAAGTATTACTTGCGTCTTCGGCCGAGGAGTTGCAGGAGATGGTAACTGCTATGAGTGGAGCTTTTGTTAGAAAGGGAATGAAGATGAATGTAAGGAAGACGAAAGTGATGGTGTTTGAAAAAGATGAGGCAGTGACAGACTGCAATATCGTGATTGAAGATGAACAAATTGAACAGGTGAAAGAGTTTGTGTATCTGGGGTCAAAGTTTACAAGAGATGGAAAGTGTGAGAGTGATATCGAAAGAAGAGTGAATGCAGGAAACATGGTGAATGGAGCTTTGCACTCCTTTATGAGCAGTCGGAAGGTGTCTAACAAGGCTCGTTTGGCTGTGCATGAGGGGGTGTTGGTTCCAACACTCATGTACGGAAGTGAAAGTTGGGTATGGCAGAAGAAACATGAAAGCAGAATAAATGCAGTTGAGATGAGATCATTAAGAAGTATGATAGGAGTTAAACTGAGTGACAGGATAAGAAATAGTGAGATAAGGAAAAGTTGTGGTCTGAAAGAAGATGTAGTGACAAAAATTGAGAAAGGTATGCTGAGATGGTTTGGCCACGTCGAGAGAATGAATGAAGAACGATTGACGAAAAAAGTGTATAAGGCGAGTGTGAATGAAAGTGTTGGAAGGGGTAGACCTAGGCGGACATTTCTAGACCAAATTGGGGACGTCTTGAAAAAAGGCCAGGTTAAGAGTACCCTAAACCGTAGAGCATGTATGAAGGGAATAATGAAAGTGGACGAAGCGAAACAAGTATGTAAGGATCGTAGCAAGTGGAAAGAAGTGGTCTCTGCCTACCCCTACGGGAAAGAGGCGTGATTATATGTATGTATGTATGTATGTAATACTTACTGAAAGAGATCTAAGTTAATCATTTAGTATCGCAATAAACTATTTCATATCGGATATCGAAATCAAATTGATTCTATTGCAATACTAAATAATTAGCTTAAATTAGGATTTAAACCATTCCATTAATAAATAGGATATCCAAAACACTTTTTTTAGACCTCACCCATGCGATGTAGTATTATTTTTATAATAAAACTAGCGATCCGTCCCGTCTTCGCACGGTAGATTTCTAGATATCTGCAGTAGCGCCAACTACCGGGTCCAGTTGTAAATCTAAACTATTCTCGAATCAATTTAAACACACATAAAATTTCATCATAATTGGTTCCGCCGTTTAGGAGGAGTTCAGTCACATACACGGACGTAAAAATTGTATATTATATTAAGATAAATTTATTTATTACATGCTTTTTTTAAATATAAATAATTTTATTTGCATGAAACGTGGTAACAGGAGATGGTGAATAACTATGTAGTGTAACTGTGTAACTATGTAATGTAGCCGAACACATTTCACCGTTTGTGGTATGCTAATTAATATCAAACACAAAGTCAATGAATTTAGTCGACGGCTCCGTGGCGCCGTGGCTTAGCAATGAGTTCCAGCGCTGGGGGTTGTGGGTTTGAATCCCGCACGGAGCAAGTACTCGTATCTGTATGGCCTACAAATAATTATTCCGAGTCTGGATGTTTTTCCTTGTGCAATTTACGAGTATGTTTGTAAACAGCCTCCACGATACAGGAGAAAATCCTATTGTGGGGGTAACGTTTTAAAAAAAATAATTTCCAGTATAAAATTAAAAATAATTAATATCAGTGAGTCATCATATCAAAATTAAATGAAATAGAAAATATCAATTTACAAAAATACCATAATTTGAAACTTATTTCATAAAATATGTCAAAATCTTAAAAACATCTGCTACTTATGTGCAGTCTTGAACTGTATAAAAATAGTGCCGGATAAGTCATTTTTAGGTGAGTTTTCATTCTCATTGTTGGATACTCTCTAATCTCTTTAGGTACCTTATTAAAAACTTTTATACACATTATGCAACAATTTTTTTTAAACAAAGCTGTCCTGCAGATTGTCATTAACAATCTAGTTCGTTCCCTTTTACCTATAATAGAGTTATCTCTAGCGCTATGAAATAAACACTGATTTTTTTTTTGACAGATATACGTAGGTCACTCAATAAGTTTTGAAATTTTACATCTTTTCAAAATACTCTCCATCATGCTCTATACAAAGTTCCATTCGCCAACCAACCAACTCTGAAAACACTTTAGCCAATCTTGATCTGACAGGTCGGAAATCGCTTCTTCGTAGGCAGCGACGGCTTCTTCGGCGCTTGAAAAAAACTTGCCTTTTTTTTTCTTTTACTCTTGGGAACAAAAAGAAATCACAAAAAGCTAAGTCAGGGCTGTAAGGTGGGTGACTTAGAGTTTTAACACCAGATTCCTCAATAAATGCTTTTGTCCTAAGGGAGGTATGTGAAGAGGCGTTATCGTGACGCAGCACGATTCCCCGAAGCCCGGTCTTTGGTCTTCTTTCCGCACAGCTTGAAAAGCTTTGGGTAATGCAACTGTAGTATACCATTCAAAGTTGACTGCCCTACAATTTTCCAGCATTGACGTCGACAAATGTCCGCTCCGCGAAAAAACATCTAGCCACATTTTATTTGCCGACTTTCCAAGGTCATTGCTGTTTTGTCGGTAACTGTCCTTCTGAGTAGACCTATACCGATGATTGCCTTTTATTTTCCGGATCCATGACTCGTTACCACTAATAATTTCTGAAACACGTCTAGATTCCCCGTTTTCAAAATGTAGACCCATTTCATGGCACCAATCCACACGAGTCTGTTTTTCGCTTTCGGAGAACAAACGAGAGATCCATCGACAACAAAGCTTCCTCACTCCAAGATGTTGATGTAGGATTGTATGATTACTCCCGAACTAATGGCTACAATCTTTTTGATGTCCGTGTATGTGATTCGAAGGTCTTCGCGCACCAACATTTCAGTAGTCCATACATTTTCTGCCGTTACTGCTCTTGCGGGGCCCCGGTTCTGTGGTCATCTTTAAGACTAATTTTACCCCTTTTAATTCAGCAAACCACCTAAAAATTGTTGCGCGTGATGGAGCTGAGTCCCCTTATGTTGATTGTAACCGTTGTAAACTTAATTGTACGGATCATAATATATATTGCGCAAATGTTCACGGTTAAGATCCATCGTTTTAAATGAAAAGCGCGGGAAGTGTTGCAGAAAAACTAATAGAGCTTTGTTTTTTTTTTAATTGAGCAATTGGCTTATGTAGTTCTATTTTTAAATAAATTTGCTTTTTAGAAACATATAACACGGGTGCATTCCATTTTTAAATTTCGAGCATTTCAAAATTTATTAAGTGACCTACGTACACACCTCTAATATATACAATTCAGTCAGCGTTAGCAAATTATTATTTTTAAATAAAAGTTTACATGATTCCACGGGCCCAACGTTACATAGAGCTAGTAAACATTTCTTTTGGCTAAAATCCTTTTTTTATGTCAGTCGAGTTTCCTAATACCAACAGATCATACCTCAACACAAATTCGATGTATCCGTAATATGCAGTTAGCGCAGCCTCTTTCCCAGCGACGCACTGTAATTTACGCAGTACATATACAAATATATTGAATTTGGTGCAGATATTTTTCAAATGTGACTTCCAGTTATAAAGGTATTCAAGATGTAGACCTAAAAATTTGGTTTCTGTGACCTCTTCCAAATTTTCATTATTATATGAAATATTTAGTTTTTCAGTTAGTGTATTTTAATGCGAAAACGTCATGAATTTTGTTTTTGAGACATTATCAATAATATGCATTTATTGGTTTCTAGCCAGGTCATTATGCAAAAGAAGAACTTAATGTTATTTCGAAGTCACTTACTTTATTTAGTTTTGGTATGACAACGGAAATGTCGTCGGCAAAAAGTTTAGACTGATGAGGTGTCGTAGTCGGTAAGTCGTTTCCGTATAATAGAAATATCAGTGGACCCAGTACACTGCTCTGGGGAACGGCACTTCTATTGTGGATAAAAGAAGATCTAAATGACGTGCGATTATAATTTTCATCAATACGCGTCGCTCCGACACATTGTTGCCGATTTTCTAAATATGGTTTTAACCAACTTAATGCAGGCCCATGAATTCCATATGTTTCACATATTTCTATTAGAATAATATGATCAACACAGTCAAATGCCTTTGACATGTAAAATATGGTAACTACTGGTACTTTTTGTTGATATAATCAGTTACTCTATGTATAAAAGAAAATGCGGCATGTGTTGTGGATTTTCTTTTTGGAATCCGTTCTGTTCTTTACGGAGAATATTTTATATTGACAAGTAGTTGTAAATTCCACTATGCATCGCCTTCTCAAATATTTTCAAAAAAATTGGTATTAGCGTAATAGGTATGTAATTGGTTAATTCGTGATGATCACCTTTTTTACAGAGCGGCTTCACAATTGAGCTTTTTAGTTTTTCGGGAAACGTGCCCTGTGTAAACGATAGATTTACGACTTTTGCAAGAATAGGATCTATAATATCAGCACAATCCTTTAGTATATGAGTAGAGACTGAATCATTACGCACAGACTTTGTATTGTTTGAGGATTTAATTATTCTTCTAATTTCATGGTACGTAGATAACGCTGTCACTGTAACATTGGATGTTTATTTACAGTTTTTGATAAAATAAAGTAAGTTCAATGGTTTTACAATTTTAAATTATTTTTTATCACATACTCGACGTTAACATGACGGTACGTACAAACATTATAAAAATGTCAAAGAGTTTACAGTATTTATTTTTAAAATTACTCGAAGCTAGTAGCTGTCTAGTGCCTTTATTTACTCATATCTTTTACATCCTGTAAATCTAAGTAAATCTAATAACAAGGTATTCCACCTATGTTCATGTTCAGGGGTTATGGGTCACGGGTCACAACGCATCTGTATTTTTTTCTTAACTGCGGACAGATGAAGTTGTCTATGGGGTTCATTTAATTACTATCAGATGGACTGTGTGGTCATTTGTCACCCTCAGTTATACAAAAATAAATTCATTTTCTATCTATTTCTACCGTTCACCAACAGTGTATGACAACGGTCGGCCTCGGTTTGAAGGGTTTAGAGTGCAAGTACATCATATTTGATGTAAATCATGCTAAGATAATCTACAGAGACCTAGACGCATTGTAGGCTCTTAGGCTCTTTGTTTTAAAGAAGTAAAGGTTGCTAATGACCTTAGACAAATGGTAGCTTTTCACGTTGGCCAACATTGCGGCGAATATGTTAGCAAAAATATTAGCCAATAGTTTGTGATGGCGTCCATACGTTGGAAAGTCGTTCAGTTTGCTTAAGTTCAGGCCAATGTACTGACGAATTTATTAAAATGGATATTGGAAAAAAAGAAAGGAGATGTTCGATTTTGGGCTACCACTATGTACACTACATAGATAAATAGGCAAAAAATTGAGGAATTTCATAAAAATACTAAAAAATTAATTTGAAAAAGGGTATAGCCGTACAAAAATGATAATTTAAAAATATTTTTGTTATGATAACCCTATTTTAAGGGCAGCCATGACAGTTGTGTTAGATAATAGATATGACGTTTGACGACTTTGACAGTTTTAAAAAGTGACTAGACGTCTTTTGAGTCTTTCTTTATTCTTTAGTTCTGAGATTGGATTTGTTTCAGAGATTTAGTGATTGATTTTGTTTTGCGACCCAGTTTACTACTACGGACATTGATTTATTGCTTCTCTGTTGACCCTCTGTTATATGGTTTCTGATTCGTCTGTGATTTGGGTTCCGTCATGTGTTATTTTACAATAACAAATTCAGTTTCAGGTATGTCCCCTATCCGTGCATTTACTGGTTGTTTTGTTCAAATGTTATTTCTATGTGATTTTTTCGTCCCTTGTTCCATATTCTAACAGATTTTAACTCACTTATTCCAGTTTATTGACAATGGCGTGCCTACAGTGCACCTCTGTAATAGATAAAAATGAACAATATTATGCTGCCGATGATATGGGTCCTGAAATAATTTCCGTCATCGAGCGGCATCTTGGCCATCTGGTAAAAAAAAATATTTATCTATATACTGTAACATATCTATAAACACTTAATAACCCCTTTTTTGTTTTAGGTTGATGGAAATGGAGTGATGTGCTCACAATGCTTTGGTATCATAATACAAGAAATGACTAATGATAGTGCTCTTGCACGCGGAGATCACAAACTCCAGCATTACCATGATAGTAATGTTTGTGTTAGGTGTAGGACATCTTTGTTTAGGAGTGCTCACTCTATTCCCGAGGGTGTCGAAAGGCAATATATTGCTGAAACAATTACTCCAAGAGTGGTAAGCACCCCTTTTGTTTTCTTTTTTATTCATACAAAGGTATGCAAATGTAGATGTTTCTTAATTATAGTCAAAGACAACATTGTTTCAAGAAGAAAAACAACAGTCACAGTTTAATTTTTGGAAATGTGTGTAGACATGTGATTTATATATAACATCACTTCGGATGAGTCTATAAAAGTGATATTGAAATAACTAAATCTTGATTAATTTAAATTATTTAGAAATATTGAGATATAAATAAATAAATCTTAATTTCATAGAATATAATAGAATGATTTTTTATTCAATATTGATTATTACATAATACTTATTGAAATTCATTTTTTATTTACATTTTTTGTTTTAGATACCTGAAGGTGCTTTAATATGTTTTGCTTGTTGGGTACATACTTGGCGTACAATACAACAACAAGGAGTCATAGCAGCTTCTACTGTTGTTATAAATATGAATGTATGTGTATGGTGCCGATGGTCTCTTGCCTAGACACACAGCCACTCCATACCTGAAGGACCTGAACGGACCATAATAACAGAAACAATATATCCAAGAGAGGTAACGTTAACAACTTACTCAATTACCTAGTGTTGGAATTAAATAATTGTGTGAATAGCCAATACATATTGTATTCTTTTCTTTTATTCAGATTCCACCAGGAGGACTGGTTTTCTATGCTTGTTGGGTAGCAACATGTAAAAATGTGGAGCATGCTACAAGGATTGAGGATAATCGGCAAACTCCAACCCCATCTAGCCTTCACCAAGTCTAATGTATGCATGGTGTAGAATGTCTCTACACCGAAGGCTAATATACATGGCTAGTGGTTCTGTAAGAGATAAACTTACAGCAAGAACTTACCTAAATCAGGTTAGATTATTTTAATTTACCAAACCACCATACACAAGTAATGTTACTGTACATTCAACTATAAGTAACCTTATCTGTTGCCCCTATAAGTAAATTGTTTCTTGTATTGTTTCAGTTACCAGAACATGTGCTTATTTGTTCCAACTGTTGGACACATGCACAGGAAAATATAGCAATAGAGCAAGAAGTTGTGCAACAAATTGATATGCAGCCACCAAGTGCATCAATAACACTTGATGGTTTTACAAACACAACACAGACAAGTGCTCATTGTTTTGTGCCGGCTTGTAACAATCTAGAATGAAATAGAGTTGTGGAATACTTAAGAAAAATTATATATATTTTATTATTATTATTATATATAATCAATCACACAATAAATGATTTAATTAATAGGAATTTATTAATACCCGAGGGCTTGTTTGGAAACAGAGAGGCAAGAGTACCAATAATAATATGTGATGGTACCTATATATATCTTAAAAATCATCCAACTACTTGTTTCAAAAACAAACTTATAGCTTGCACAAATATAGAAACCTTGTTAAACCTTTTCTCATTGTTGCCACTGATGGTTACATTATTAATATTTTGAGGCCCCATCCAACAATTAAATCAGATTATGACATCATGAAAGCTTTGTTCCAAAATGAAAATGAGGGTCTAAGGGCTTTTTTTCAGCCCAATGATGTTTTCATTTTGAATCGAGGCTTTTGTGATTCCATTCCAATGCTAGAGGGGTTGGGCTTCAAAGTATTTAAACATGAATCCTTAGAACAAGGAGAGACTCAGTTAACGACCATCAATACGAACAAGACAAGGTGTGTGACACTATACAGATGGGTGGTAGAGGTAGTTAATGTTCGATTTAAAAGAGACTTTAAGCGACTGAGACATGAATATTTTGATTTGGCTGCCACCCATTTGATGGACGATGTTAGTATTTGGACGATGTTATAATTAATGCGTTCCATCCAGTGATTGAAAATAAACCAAATGCTGTAGCTATACTTGAGCAATACAGAGTGAAAATATGCCCAACCGGTTAGCAGAATTTATAATTGCTAACCGAATCACCCGCTTTAGAGCCCAATTCACAAGAATTGATGGTCAACTTCCAGAGTTAAGTATTTTCCCTAAAATGACTATGTCTGAATTGATACTTTTTGGGCTGGGTACCTATCAAATAAAACAGGCTAGAAGCTATTTCGGGGAACATATTAGGCAGCATAGATCATTTCAGGTAGAAGTATTGGACCAACTGGAAGTAGTAGCAGAAGCAACCCCATCCCAACTTGATCCTTTTTTAATAGAGCCTGTATAAAAACTCGACATAGCTCAGGACGAACATATTATACCTACATATTGCTGGCAAGGTAAGGATCAAGAGGGGATGATAAAATAATTAGCTATTATTTAATTGTATCTCAGGACATCGGACAATGGGTTGCTGTGCTCACGTCATGACCACTGTGGTATTTGGGTTGGGCTCAGTACCAAGAGAGCATAGAAGCACCGGTGTCATTCCTGGATGGAATATTAATAAGGGATGTGTGAAAAACGAATAAAATCATAAGTTCCAACAAGTTGTTTTATTTATATACCCCTCATGACTGATTTCTCATCTTTTTGATGTCGCTAATACTAGGAATTATATAACATAAAACTTGTTTGAAAAATTGATAGTGTTAAGTTGGGACACTGGGCTGGCATGGTGGATTACACAGTCCAATCCCTCACAGAAAGGAAGTATATGTCGCAGCAGTGGGAACATTATAGGCTGATTATGCTGCTCCTGCCTAATTGAACTAAAATAGTTGGTATCTTCTCAGCTGTTACTGTGTAATAGGAATAGATAACTACTTTAACAATAACTCGCAGTTGTCAGATATTGCACAGCTCACTGCTCGCCTATGAATTATCGAAGTCCAGAATATATTGATAGGCGCTAAAGAATGAAGCAGCAGTGTTACTAAACAAAATAACTTTCAAGGCTTCGTTTCGTTTCGATATAACCAATCTCTAACTACTCTAATATAATATAATATATGATATAAGACGTGCTGCCGCAATCGAGTCGAATATCCTGTAGTCTAATATTATCGAATCCCAAGATCACCAAGATTTTCGAAATTCGTATTGTTTTTTTTATTGCAGATTTTACGATACACGTCAATCAAATGTCAATGTCAAAATGACATTTTTCGTGTTTTCTCTGTG
Source organism: Parnassius glacialis (assembly GCA_033319125.1). Taxonomy (NCBI): domain Eukaryota; kingdom Metazoa; phylum Arthropoda; class Insecta; order Lepidoptera; family Papilionidae; genus Parnassius; species Parnassius glacialis. The sequence goes on from JAVANC010000016.1 coordinate 13,637,385, forward strand.
ATCCACCATGTTTAATTTAATGTTGTATTGCTCTCCTTGACCAAGTTAATTCGAATGTACATTGAAACGAAGTGAAATTAAAGAAAACTAACAATAAAAAACGGTTACTATATTATATAGCGATATTTATATATAGTGTACATAGTGCTGGCCCAGGCTCCATACATTTCTGGAACATCTCCTTTAATTTCTTAGAATAGCTATTATAAAGCGAAAAGTTTCTTCATTGGTCATTGTTACTGTCATTTTGTAGACACTAGTTACGATGCGTGAATATAAAATGTAAATCAGGTACGTGCGATAAGTCTGGGAGCTCGTAGCAAACGAAATGGGCGTCCAACGTGTGGACGCGGCGGCCAAAACTCTGCCACAACCCTTTGATCTTTTGTAAAAACCAACACCACATGGATCTCGAGCCAACTTGCGGGCTATCGTTCCAATACATACCAACGTAAGTACAAACAGCCGTACTACACGATAGCTATCGGTATTGGCCACAACATTCGCCACAATGTTGGCCAACGTGAAGAACCGCCTTTGAATAACCGCTTACTATTTGCTTGTCTATTACTTTATTGTCGTAAACAATAAATCCTTTCTTATCATTTCTCTCACTCTGATAATTACTGCAGATATTTAGGGAACTGATTTGCGCTATTAACACAATTATACATATCAAGTAGCTATTAACCACTGTGAACATTATTTATGAGTCAGCGCTTTGTTAATATAGCGAATAAATTTACTGTAGTGGAATTTTGTATTCGACTAATTGCTATTGCGTTTAATGCCTTAAAATCAGCATAAAATATTCATTTTCATTCCCTATATATATAGACGGCTTCATAGTGAATATTTTTGGCATAGGTGCGGAGCTTGGTATTTATGTCTGTCCATGGATAGCTTTTTTATAATATAGGATGACAAACGAGCACACAGTCCACCTGATGATAAGTGGTTGCTGTGGCCCATAGACATCTACATCTATCCTCATTTGCGAATCAAAATGCAGATGCGTTGTCACCCGTGAGGACTAAGATGGAATGCCTCTTTTCCAGTAAAAGAAGGTCTCCGGTTCTCAACACTCACCATACGAAACACAGCAGTGTCAAGCTGTCATTTTACACTGGCATTCTGTGAGCCCTGAACAACTTCATAGAAGGCTACAGATGGGTTGTCAACTTTGAACTCTATGATGGAATGCATTAGAGCTTATAATTATATCGGCTCTTTAATCCCTTCAGACCAAAACACAGCAGTGCAATCACTGCTACTTGTGCGTCAGTAACAGGTAAGAGGTTAGTACTTAACCAGACAGTTTTAACAATTATTTCTTATTGGCACTTCAAACCTAATGACGGCTAATAATCTTCCGCTCACCAGATGTCACTAGTTGACACTGAGGCGAAGATTTTTTGTTACACAATGTCATTTAATGAGGGCATCCACAACTTTTTCTACCACTAGGGCGGCGCCACTTTACAGTGAGGTAAAATATTTGACAGATTTCATAGCGGGGACCATAATTTCTTAGGAAAATGTAATCTTTAAGGTTTCTTTCTGTATTATTAGTTATATATTTATTTATTTATTTATTTACACTTTATTGCCTACCTTATTACAGGATTACAAAGGGCGAACTTAATGCCATTAGGCATACTCTCCCAGTCAACCAGGGACGTGTAGAAATTAAGTGATAGGTGACAAAATAAAATGAACAATTGAATAAATCAAGGAAAAAACTACTGATAAACTTAAAAATAAACTATTATTATACATATAAATACAATAAACTTATATACTATAAAATATAATACCGACAATATATTATATTTACATACAAATACATAAATATATACATATTATAAATACAAATATAACATAAACCTATAAATAAAATATCAACAAAGTAACCAAATTGACCAAATTAACTATCATCTAAAATCTTCATAAAGTGCTTATGTACCAAACTTTTAAAAGCAGACTTACTAGACGTTTTTCTGATGTCATCGGGCAAGGAGTTCCAGAGCAGTGCAGCCTGAATGGTGAAGGATTTACCAACAAAATTGGTAAAATGGATAGGGAGACTTAGTTTATTATTATATGATGAACGCAGAGTTCTATCTTGCGTTAAGGAAATATACTGAAATTTCTCCTTGAGATAAGAAGGAGTGGATGGATCATTTAAGATAGAGAAGAGAACAAACAAAATTCTAGAGTCACGCCTCTGTTTAATAGTGAGCCATTTAAGGCGAGAGCGATAGTGTGAGATATGATCAAATTTACGAAGATTGAAAATGTATCTGACGCAATTGTTGAGAAGGCGCTCTAGCTTGTTAAGAAGAGTTTGGTTTAAATCCGGGTAACACACATCAGCATAATCAATGATCGGTAGTATGAGTAACTGTACAAGCATAATTTTAGTCTTAAAGGGGAGAAATTTTTTAAGCGATAAAGAGAACGTAAAGAACCAGAGACTTTACAACATGTTTCGGAGATATGAACCCCCCAGGACAGAGTACTATCAATATGGAGACCAAGATTTTTAACTGAGGAAGAGAACGGTATCAGGCGATCATTATAATACACGGGAGGTAGGCTAGCGGCATCTATTTTTGCAAGCATTCTTGAGCTACCCATAATCATCGCTTGGCATTTCGTATGGTTAACAGACACTCCATAGCGCAAGGACCAATCATGGACTGACTTGAGATTGGAATTCAATTTGTTAATCGCATTGTGGATGTCACAAATGTCAGACTGAACATAAATTTGTAGGTCATCAGCATACAGATGGTACGAACAATCAATATTAGATGTGATGGAATTAATAAAAATAGAGAAGATTAATGGAGAAAGTATACCGCCTTGCGGTACGCCAGAAATCAGGTCAACCCACTGTGAAGTCATTTGCTCCACGTGGACAGACTGTTGATGTCCGCGAAGATAAGATGAGAACCATTCCAGGACTGACGGTGCAAACCTGTAATAAGAAAGGATAGCAAGAAGGATATCATAATCAACTGTGTTAAAAGCATTAGAAAAGTCAACGAGCACCACAACTGTAACTTTCTTGTTTTCCATTCCTTCTCTAATATCTTCAGTTATTTTAAGTAAGGCAGTTGTAGTGCTGTGACCAGGTTGAAACCCGGACTGAAAAGTACGCAGCAGGTTATGTTTATATATGAAATTGGAAATTTGCTTATGAACACAGGCTTCCAGAACTTTAGATAGGAAAAGTAAAACTGATATGGGACGGAAGTGATTGGGAAGTGTAGGATTGGATACTTTAGGAAGGGGTCTTACGAAAAACGAACGTCAACGAAAACGTCTTTTTCCACTGACTCGGAAACTGACCAGAGTCAAGCGAAAAATGAACAATATGTGTGATTGCGGGGAGAATGTGTTCTAGAATATTAATAATCATGGCTCTACTAATATCGACGCAACCGACAGCCTTGGATTTTATTGCCAGAAGAGTATTTCTAATTTCATTCTGATCTACAGGGTTAAAAAGAAAGACTGGTATGTGTGGAGACGGAATTGAAGCTATGTAAGCGACTGTTTGGGATCGGATTGAAAGGTCCAATGCAGAAGCAGAAGCAAAATGAAGATTAAAAGCATCGTGAGAAAGAGATAAACCACAATCCAAAGGAGGTGTTTTACCCACACCTAGAGAACTAAGGAATTTCCACACATCAGCTGGCGAAGAATTACTTATATTCCTATGGATAAATCGGCGTTTTGCAGAACATACCATCTGATTGCATCTGTTTCTAGCCTTCTTAAAAGACAACCAGTTTTCCTCAGATCTGCTCCTCTTGAACCGGGCAAAGGCTCGATCTCGCCTGGTCATGGCCTTCCGTACTTTTTCATTCATCCAGGGAGCTGGTGGACGTCGTAGTTTTACTTTACGTACAGGAGCATGGTTATCATACAAAGCATGAATTATGCTATTGAAAATAGTTACTTTATCATCTACTGTGGATGCAGTTGCTAATGGAGTAAAATCTATAAGCGATGCGTCTTTCAAAAGGTTATCCATATTAATTTTACTAAAATTACGTAAGAACAGTACAGAAGGTTGATATTTGTGAGGTTTAAGGTTGTATGATATATAATTAAGATCATGGTGGGAAAATCCCGGCGCTTCAATTTGCCCATGTGATAGCACCCTGTCAGAGGAGTCAGCTATAATGAGATCAATCAGAGAGTCATCAGTGTCGATATTATGATGAGTAGCCTTTAAAGGAAGAATGTTGAGATTGACAGACTCAATGATTTTACTAAGCTTTTGAGACCGGACTGATTTTTTCAATAAATCCGTGTTGAAATCTCCCATGATTATGCAGTGAGCGTACTCAAAACCAATGTTATCAAGAGCCACTTCTAAACTGGCGAAGTAACCAGTGGAAGGAGGACAATACAGTATACAGTACAGACAATACTAACAGTGGTAGAGCCACGCGGCAGCTTTTGCTGTCGCACGGATGGGCCGGCTCGAACCGGGGTGGTACCACGACCTCGCAGAATACCAGTGTGAAGTAGAGGTTTACCTCTGCGTTTCGCTTGGTGAGTGCAGGTGGCCGGAGGCCCTTTTTACTGGAAATGAGGCATTCCATCTTAGTCCTCACGGGTGACAACGCATCTGCATTTTGATTCGCAAACGAGGATAGATGTAGATGTCTATGGGCCGCAGCAACCACTTACCATCAGGTGGACTGTATGCTCGTTTGTCACCCTTATCCTATAAAAAAAAATACACTGCTCCAGAGGGTATTTTTTCGAACCAGTGGTAAAGTAAAAAATGACTTTCAATAAGAATTACACATGTAATGTATATTGAATAAAAATTATTCTATTCTATTCTATTCTATTCCAAGAATCATCCCTGAGCCCTTTACATCAAGTTCTATAAAAAGGAATTCAGCAGAAGCAGTATAAGGAGAAGGGGATGCTAATATGATTTTGTAAGAAATTGAAGCGTGGAGATATATTGCAATTCCACCTCCTCCTTTACCTATACGATCATTTCTAATCAGCACAAATCCAGGAAGAGGATACAATGCCGAATGTAAAGACGGTTTCAACCAAGTTTCTGAAACTAAGATAGCATGTATATTGTTGTAAGAGAATGATGCTTCTAGCTCAGAAAAGTGGCTGGGAATGCTTTGGGCGTTAATATGGCAAACATTTAACGTTTTATCAAAAAAGTGAAAAATGCTATTCAATCGGCTACTTAAAGAGGGCATACTATAACTTATCTGATCATCAAATAATACAAAAGAACTCTCTGACTCAATAGAATAAAAAGAGCCAGAGTCAGACAGATAAGTTAATAGTATAGCATAATATACCCAATATAAAAATAAATAAAATAAAAATATATAAAAATACGATTTAAATAAAAATATTTATCGATAATATATAAAAATAAACATATAACCAAGATATACAAAACAATGACTTAAATATTAATTAATCATCAAACATCATCCCACCAGTTAACTGTTTACATAATAAAATCAGTACTAAACAAAAAAGCAATGCTTTAATTGATAGTTCATCAATTAAAGCAGGAAAGAAATATAAAAAAACATAATCTAAGTAATTAAATAGCAAGCCAACACAGTGATTCCAATTATAAACAAAAATTATATATATATTTAACATACATACATAAACACTCACGCCTGTCACCCAGAGGGGTAGGCAGAGACTATGGACTTCCATTTGGCACGATCCTGACAGACCTCTCTCGCTTCCTCCACATCCATATACCTACGCATACACGCTCGTCGGTTAAAGGTACTCTTGATTTGGCCCATTTTCATATCGCCAATTTGGTCGATAAACTTTCGCCTAGGGCGACCCTTCGCGACTCTGCCGTTCACCTCTGCAACATAAATTTGCTTTGTCACTCTTTCCTCATTAATTCTTTCTACATGACCAAACCACCGAAGCATTCCTTTCTTAATCCTGGTCACAACATCATCTTGCAAACCACACTCTTCTCTTATTAAACAATTTCTCACTCTGTCCTTCAGATTCATCCCTAACATACTCCTCAATGACCGCATTTCTACAGCATTTATTCTACTCTCGTGCTTCTTCTGCCACACCCAACTTTCACTACCATACATTAAAGTAGGCACTAACACAGCATTGTGAATTGCCATACGTGCCTTTTTGGACACATTCTGACTTTTCACAATAGAGTATAGAGCCCCATTCACTCTATTTCCTGCATTCACTCGTCGTTCTATATCCTTATCATATCTACCCTCCTTGCTAAACACACATCCCAAATACACAAACTCATCAACTTGCTCTACCAACTCCCCTTCTATTCTTATTTCACATATCGTTTTGCTTTCTTCTCTTTCAAAAACCATAACTTTCGTCTTACTTGCGTTCACTTTCATTCCCTTTTCTTTTAATGTCCTGTTCATTAATGTAACCATCATTTGCAACTCAGCTGCCGAAGACGCAAGTATGACTTGATCATCGGCGTACAAAAGGCATTTGACGGTTAACTCACCCATTCTTAACCCGCATTCTTCTATTTTCAAATTTTCCAAACAACTGTCCATAAATAGGTTGAACAGCCACGGGGAAGCCACACAGCCCTGTCTGACACCTTTATGGATGCCAAACCAGTCCGAGTAGGCCCCGTTGACCCTGACACAGGCACTAGAATCCCTATATAGAGGCTTCAATGCCTGTATCAGACCAACGCTCAACCCAAATGTGGTCAATGTTTGCCATAACACGTTTCTGTCCACTCTGTCATAAGCCTTCTCCAAGTCTATGAACGCACAAAAAACTCTTTGATTTTTGGCCAAAAACTTCTCCGCGATCATGCGCATGGAAAAGACCTGATCCGTACATCCCATTCCCTTTCTAGATCCCGCTTGCACATCCCAATTTTTTCCATCAGTTTCTTTCATAACTCTTTCAATTAGCACCTTAGCATACAGTTTACCCACAATGCTAAGCAAGCTGATACCACGGTAGTTTTTACAGTCCTGCTGCGACCCCCTTCCCTTATATATATTTAAATAAAAAGAAAACTAAATATCTAAACAGCGGGGCACTAGAGTATTATTATGATCAAATAAACGATCAATAAAAATCAGCTTAAAATAACTCAAGATTTTGAAAACAAATTACGTAAAAACATTTAATAAATTTAAATCTACAAAAGTACAAAATTCGGCTGTATGGCAAAAGGTTCTGTGCCCAAGTTACCATTACTGTGTTGACAGTGAAAGTTATTATCTATGGTCAATAGTCTATCCCTTGTCTTTGCCACTGTCTTTGTCCGGTTATAGCATCTACGGACTACAATAACATTTATCTATGGTAATTGATAACGTGTTAACACTTTTACATAATAAAAATCACAAACACAAACTATTTTACTAAAGTTTACAAATACAATTAAAGTGTAATACAATATAAAAATCAAATAATAAAATTAGTTAATAATCAACATAAAACAAGTTATACTTATTTACATATAATTGGAATACAATGAGGGCTAATAATCTTCCCCTCACCAGATGTCGCTACTAGCGACTGAGGTAAAGTTTTTTGTTACACAGTGTCATTTAATTGAGAAAATAGTTTTAAATAATAGTTTATCATTATCTAGAGTATTATATTAATATATAACACAATGCGTCAGTGGTTTGATTTTTAATTTTTTGCACATTATAACTCTTTTTTTTAAAGTCGTCTTTTAGTTATATTTATAGTTTGGTTTATTCATTTCTAATGTAATTAATATAAAATATAACTAACAATACAGAAAGAAACCTTAAATATTACATTTTCCTAAGAAATTATCGTCCCCGCTATGAAATCTGTCAAATATTTTACCTCACTCGAAAGTGGCGCCGCCCTGGTGGCAGAAAAAGTCGTGGATGCCCTCATTAATTTATATACTAGTCTAATGCTGACGGTTTATAAAACTAAAAATAGTTATTATGACACCAGACAGACAGAGTAAACTGTAAGAAAAGTAAAAGTAATACGAAAAATGAACTAAACCAAAAATATGATAATAAGAAAAACTAGGATACCTTGTAAAGTTAAAAACAATGTAGGAATTACTTCTTGCATACCAGTCGTCTAGCTCTCTTTACGTCATCAATGTGAGTTACAGCTGAAGTTTGAGTCCGACGTGCTGCATCATTTTGCCGATTCGAAGAACTCTGCTGCGTTGGAGTGACTCTTCTATTAGGGGCCTTGTTAGAACTCTCAGGGGAACCATCCATGGGGTACTTGGCTATTAGATCTTCCAATTCCTCGTAACGTCCTGGAAATCTTCGTACCTCCTCCCGAGTGCTTTACATAGATTGCACCATCAAATAGTCCAGATATTTCTAATTCCGAAATGCTTACGGGCATTCTTATGTATGAACTGACGAAATTTAGTGAGGAATTCACACATTGAAATGGCAGACCCTTTAAACTTTGATTTTAAATTCCAAATCGCAGACTTAGTGCTATGATCGTTAAAGTGCACAAGAATTGGCCTTGGACGGGTACTGGATTGAACACCAAGTCTGTGGCATTTCTTAAGAGAGTCATCTGTAATAAGAGTCAGACCCAGATACTTGTGCAACAGTTGTAGAATTTGCTGTTTCAGATCAACTTCAGAAGCCTCAGCTATTCCATTAAAAAGCAGAACTTTTCTCCGGTGATGCATACTGATTACATCAACACTTTTGTTGCATTCCTGTATTTGCTGTTGCAGCAGGCTGAACATGGAACTAACAAGTACCTTGAATGAATCGAATTCCTCCCGAAGCTGTAAAACTGTTGGGTTAGTTGGAGTAGTTGCAGCCTTCAGACGTTTCTCAAACTCCACCATCTTCCGGATCAAGCTCCCTTCCAATTCCTTTTGGATATTCACAACTTCAGAGACATTTGCCATTGTAGTAAAGTGAATTTAACGAGGAGAGATAGAAGAATAGTAATTTTTATTTAGTGTGACAGATGTTATGGAGGGAAGATGAATATAAGTTTTTTAACTAATTAAATGCACATTTCTATAAGTGATAATAATGCTAAAACATATTTTTACACACTGGAGTTAAAAATTAAACAGTTAAGTTAATTATACTTATTTTTAATTGTAAATAAAATACGAGAGATAATTTCAGCTGTTATCTGTTTTGCACCTACCCTCGAAAAAAAAAACCAAAAGTAAGAGTTTAGTACTTAACCAGACAATTTTAACAATTATTTCTTATTGGCACTTCAAACCTAATGACGGCTAATAATCTTCCGCTCACCAGATGTCGCTAGTTGACACAGAGGCGAAGATTTTTTTGTTACACAATGTCATTTAATGAGGGCATCCACAACTTTTTCTGCCACTAGGGCGGCGCCACTTTACAGTGAGGTAAAATATTTGACAGATTTCATAGCGGGGACCATAATTTCTTAGGAAAATGTAATCTTTAAGGTTTTTTTTCTGTATTATTAGTTATATATTATATTAATTACATTAGAAATGAATAAACCAAATTATAAATATTACTAATAGGCGTTTTTTTTAAAGAATTAAGGAGTGCAAAAAATTAAAAATTAAAATTACTGACGCATTGTGTTGTGTATTAATATAATATTCTAGATAATGATAAACTATTAATTAAAGCGAATTTCTCAATTAACTGACACTTTGTAACAATAAACTTTACCTCAGTCACAACTAGTGACATCTGGTGAGTGGATGATTGTTAGCCCTCACTGAGAATTTAGTTTTAAATAAAAGTTTATCAGTTTCTAGTATTACATTAATACAAAAAAAACAATGCCTCAGTGGTCTGCTCTCTAATATTTTGCACATTTTTAACTCTTTATTTTTTTTTTCTAATTTTATGAATATCTGTGGTTTGGTTTATTTATTTTAATCTAATTAATATAAAATACAGCTAATATTAACCTTTACATTTTACGAACAAATTAACTAAGTGGCGCCACCCTGGTGACAGAAAAAGTCGTGAATACCATCATGAGGTTCTTAACTACGGTTATTATGACTATAATCATCATCGTGTAAAGTTTCAATATTCCTGGGTTTTACATATTTGTCTCTTACGACACTCACAGGACGAAGTGAAATAATGGATTCCCTAACAATGGCATCACACGGTTGCACATAGCTTTGTAAGGTCATTTAACCGTTTCCTTTATACCTGATGGAAATCTGTTTCAAAGATGCGTTATATGTTTTTTTTTTATAGGATAGGGTGACAAACGAGTACGCAGTCCACCTGAAGGTAAGAGGTTGCTGTGGCCCATAGACATCTACATCTATCCTCAATAAAGAATCAAAATGTGGATGCGTTGTCACCCGTAAGAACTTTTTTTTCTCAGTAAAAAGGGAGTTCTCACTTCTCTACACTCACCACACGAAACACAGCAGGGCTAAGCTGCTTTTTTACGCTGGTATTCTGTGATAGCGTGGTCCTCCCCCGGTCGAGCCGACCCATTCGTGCTACAATTCTACACTACTAATATAGCTACAGCATGGCTCTACCACGTATATATATTGTGGCCCATTGACATCTACATCTATCCTCGATTGAGAATCAAAATGCAAATGCGTTATCACCCACGGGGACTATGATAAAATGTCGCCTTTCATCATAGTCCAAGGCCTCGCTTTTCATCATAGTCCTCATGGGTGATCTATCCAGTAAAAAGGATCTCCGGTTGTCTAAACACAGTATTGAGCTACTATTTTACGCTGGTGTTCTGTGAGAGCGCGGTCCTTTTCCGGTCGAGCCGACCCATTCGCGTTACAACCATAAGATAGCTGCAGCTTGACTCTCCTACGTAAACAATGTGGTAATGCGATCAATAATCTGCCTGCCAAACTTGGCGATTATAGCAATTGCGGGGAATATAGCAAGTCTTTCTTACAACAGGATAAACCCATGTCCAGGAGTAAAACTTTACAGGCTGATGAGGATTAAGATAAAGGGTGTAAAATAATCGTCAATTATTATTTATAACACTGCTTTTGTACTAATTACTAAGGAAGTGCATAATAATTAAATGAAACTAATTTTACGGATTCTATTTAACTTTTTAATTCCTGACGTTTCGGGTGCTTTACGGCATTTCCCCGCGTGGCCATGGGTGCTGTAAAGCACCCGAAATGTTGGCAGTTAAAAAATTAAGTTAAACGCGACATAATCTGTAAAGTTAGTTTCATTTAATGACTAGTGTTCGCGTAAATACAAGAAACCACTATGCATAAATATATCATAGCGATTTTGCTGTCCTAATAACTACTATAAAACTCAGCTAAGTTCAGCTGCAGTAAATAAATTAAAATATTATTTCAACTTTTGAATATAATAAAACATCATAAATTTTTGAAAAAATGAATACAACAGAATATTTTGAAAAATGGACGCAAATTATGTAAATACACAGGGATGGATGATGATTGGAAAATTACCACCCAATATGTACCTACCTAAAATTTTATTTCCATCCCTGACCAAAATTTTGCCAGCTTTTTACCCGCGGCTTTGCTCGCGTGACTTTGAATTTAGGAACATCATTAAATGCTGTTCCGTGCCAAATTTAGAAAAATTCGATCACTTTTAGAGTCACCTCGGTGTCTGTGTCTATGTCTGTCAAAATTTTTTTTCATTCTAAAAGACTATTAGACGTAGATGATTGGTAAAATGCTACAGGAACAAGTGAATATATATTTGTCTAGAAACACCTGCTATTTTTTATATCGGGCGTGTCTTCCGATGTATCCATAAGAAAAGTAAATAGTCTTAGAATCAAAATTTATTATTATTATTTACTTTTTCTCTTTAACTTTTTCTTTAATGTAATGTTTATTTGAATTATTTTATTCATATCATTGGCCCTATTTATTATTGATTGACACCATAAAACAGATTAAGATATTTTTTTTACTTCGAGTAGACTTCAAAATTTCATAAATACAGTTCTGTAACAATGAATACTACTGTAATAATTAAAACTAATGTCACGGGTGTTTTTACGCATCTTGGATGAAAGTTCCGAGTAAAAGAACATATCGTTGATGTGAAGCACCGAAGCTCCAGGAAGTCTAAAGTATGTCAACATGTTTAGTATCGTCCCAACCATTATATCGCATCTGATAGGCAACAAATCCTTGCAATAAAACACCGAATCCTACCAATGATGATTGGCGAGGCTATTGAAATTAAACATATCCTAATTTTAATAGGGAAGATGGCTGAGTGCTACAATCTACTAAGGACCCCATAATTAATAAAATTAAATTCAAACCCAAGCATACTTCTGCATTTATTCTATTCCATTCTATTCTATTTTAACTATGACATCAGATCGTCAAACACCTCAGTCCTCCCGTGACCATGGGTGCTGTAAAGTGCCCAAAACATCGGAAATTAAAAAGTTAAAATTAAACGCGATAAAATCCTTAAAATTAGTTTTATTCATTATAAATTTTATTCACAGTGAACGTGGGGAGCACTACACTCATGAACGGGAGTAGAAATGAAAGGGAATCCGCCACCTCATATTGTCCCGTGGTGAGAGGCGACATAGGAAAACAAACAGGAGATGGGCAGCATCATCTTCAACAACAACAACAACAACGGATCAAAATAATAATAGATCGCCAACCCGCCTACCAAGCGTGGCAACTATAGCAAATATTCAGCTAATTGACAGTTTATGGGGCAGGCTTATGTTCATTTCAGTGGACTTTTGATAGGCTGACGATAAGGAGTTCTACTCATTTTCGCAACCCTTAATATTTACGGTAGAGTGAAAACAAAAAAGTAAAATACCCGAAAATATAAATGTAATAAAAACCGCATATATTTCTCCATGAAAATTAAAAAGTAGCAGCTTACATACATGTTACTACTGGGCACAGGCCGCATAGTTTTTGACCAAAATAGTGCCCGCTGAGCTGATTCCAACGTGGAATGAATGTAATGTAAATGATTCAATTATTTAAATTGTATGTTCAGTAGCATTGAATTATTTCATTTTATCAGTGACTTGCCATTTTAGTTTATTTAGAAGTCTGTAGATAGCGCTCTTATTAGATGAACAAACGAAAGCCAAAACTATACTATCTAGTAATATCAGCGATAGAAACGAATATTTATTTATTATATCAATAAGGCATATAGTGATGCCAATTCTGTTAAAAGTTCTGTTTCTATTAAAGAATACGCTATCAGCGCCGTTAGCGGTGAAAAACGATTTAATGATATCGTCATATAATCATAATGTCATGAAATAGCAATGTTGTGTTATTAATATCTTCAAACGATTTCTATTCATTGATTTGGTCAAGCTATATCATGACATGGTGAACAAATAGTGTTAACTATTATGAAATGACCACACCATTTCACGAAATGATAGACTATATGTACTTTATGATATATGATCAATTCTACGATCTGGCCACGACATACATAAAAATCTCTTTAATAAAACTATAATGATAACGAAAATTTTGCAACAATTTCAGACATACCAGTTTAATCACCTTACATATATATTAGTAATTGAAATTAAAAACTTATCAATTTTCATATTTTTGATACACGTCACCTTTATCTATTAAAATTATTCATCATTACAGCCTTTCATAAGTCCAATGCTGAACATAGGCCTCCCCCAAGGAATGCCACAAAGCACGGTCCTGAGCCACCTGCATCCATCGACTTCCTGCATGTCTTACCAGGTCGTCACACCATCTCGTGGGAGGTCACCCTACACTTCGCCTACCGGTACGACGCTGCCGCTCTAGAACCTTTCTTCCCCATCGGTTGTCGGTTCTTCGAGCTATATGACCGGCCCACTGCCACTTCAGCTTACTAATCTGTTGGGCTATGTCGATTACTCTGGTTCTACTGCGGACATCCTCATTCCTAAGTTTATCACGCAGAGAAACTCCGAGCATAGACCTCTATGGAGAGGTAAGCTCGCTGAGCGACCTTGAGTTTCCTCATACGGCCAGCAGTGAAGGACCACACCTCAGATCCGCAAGTCATCACTGGCAACGCGCCCTGGTTTTACAATTTCGTTTTAAGGTTTTGAGGTACGTCTGACGAGAAGATGTGTCGTAGCTTCCCGAACGCTGCCCAGCCGTGTTGAATCCGTCGATTGACCTCTCGGTCGAAGTTGGACTTACCTGGTCGGACTATTTGTCCCAGGTAAACATACTCGTCAACAACTTCGAGCTTAGTGTCCCCAACAACTACCGGCATAGGTGTGACATGGACATTAAACATAATCTTTGTTTTGTCCATGTTCATCTTAAGACATATCCGTTGGGAGACACTATTGAGGTCATTGAGCATAGTGCTTAGGTCCTCCAGCGATTCTGCCATAAGAACTATATCGTCGGCAAATCGAAGGTGAGTGATGTACTCGCCATTGATATTAATACCGTATCCTTTTCAGTCCAGAAGCTTGAAAAAGTCTTCCAATGCAGCTGTGAAGAGTTTCGGGGATATAACGTCACCCTGTCTTACACCTCTCTGCAATTGAGTAGGTTTCGTACTCTGATTCTGTACTCGGATAGCCATCATAGCCTTAATGTACAAGCACTTCAGAACTTCGATATACCGGCATTCAACTTGGCACCGCTGAAGGGACTGCAGCACCGCCCAAATTTCGACGGAATCAAAGGCTTTCTCATAGTCCACATACGCCAGGAATAGTGGCAAATTGTACTCCTCGGAATTCTGTACAACTTGCCGAAGGGTATGTATGTGGTCTATGGTGCTAAAGCCCTATCGGAAACCGGCTTGTTCGGGAGGCTGGAAGTCGTCAAGTCTGCGTGCGAGACGATTCGTAATGACTCTCGAAAACAGCACGTAGACGCGGCTCAGAAAGGAAATCGGTCTGTAGATCTTCAAGAGAGCATTGTCACCTTTCTTGAAGAACAAGACCACCGCACTTCTGCTCCACGCCTCCGGTGTAATGCCACCATGGAGGACGAAATTAAAGAGCCTCTGAAGGACTTCCAGTACCGGTTTGACACCCGCTTTCAGAAGCTCCGCTGTAATTCCATCCTCGCCCTGGGGCCTTGCCGTTTTTAAGATGCTGAGGAGCCATTCTAATCTCGCTAAGACTGACGTCCGGGATATCTTCGGAATAGTGTCGGATAAGACTCGCTCTTGGATCGTTACTCACACTTGCGTGTGGCTCCAACGACGACGTGTACAGCTGTCTATAGAACCTCTTAATCTCACTCAAAATCTCAGGTGCCCCGGAAACGATGCTGCTACACTCGGTCTTCAGTTTTGACAGTTGGCTCTTTCTAGCAGACAGATCTCTGGCAAAGACTTTGAAGCCTTGGTTTCGCTCGATCGCTTCTTCAATACAAGCTGTATTGAAGTTGCGTAAGTCCCGCCGCATGCATCTGGAGATCTGTCTGTTCAGTTGCCTGTATGCTGTCAAATATACTGAAGATTGTAGCTTCATTTCCCGTGTAACAGCCATGATATTAAGAGTGTGATCGGAGAGTTTTTGTGTTCTTCTGCGGCGGATCTTGCAGAACTTAGCTCCGATCGCATGGACAGTTTCCACGAGCTTGTCATTCATATCGTTAACTTCATTGCAGTCTTCTAGGCACTGAAGACGGTTTTGTAACTCGAGTTTAAAGGTTTCAAGACTTTGGAACAGAGCACGAGGGGGACGGAGCGTTGACTTCATTATACGAGCCTTCTGCAACTTAACGTTTAGGTTCAGTGTGCCTCTAACCATTCGGTGATGGCTACCAGTTTTCACCCTCGCGATCACGGAGACATCACTGAACAGTTGTCGTCTGGTCGTCATAATGAAGTCAATCTCATTTTTTGTCGAACCGTCGTGACTCGACCAGGTCCACTTCCTGTGGGGCCGCTTCTGGAAGATCATAAAGAGTCCCTCTTTCTCCATGAAGTCGACCAGCT
The DNA here is from genome assembly GCA_033319125.1 of Parnassius glacialis. NCBI lineage: Eukaryota > Metazoa > Arthropoda > Insecta > Lepidoptera > Papilionidae > Parnassius > Parnassius glacialis. The sequence goes on from JAVANC010000016.1 coordinate 13,653,365, forward strand.
GCTGGCTCCTTGGGTTCCGTTGCCCTATTCAAAATTTCCCTACTTTCAGCTCACCGTTATCTCTTGTGCCTAGTTTTGCATTGAAGTCTCCCATTAACACCGTATATTGGGATTTGGAGGAATGCACGGTTCTAAAGATATCCTCATACATTTCCTCCACCTCCTCATGGGGGTGTGCCGAGGTTGGTGCGTAAACCTGTATGACCTTCAGCGAATACCGTTTGGTGATTCTGAGTATAAGGTACGCAACCCTCGTCGAAACACTCCCGATCATTACAACGTTGTTAACGAGAGACTTGTGGACGATAAATCCGACACCTCCTTGAGACAGATGGTCGCCCTCCCGGTGACAGAGCAAGTTGCCAGATTCGAGGATTACCGTGTCCTCCCCCTCTCTTCGGACTTCGGATAATCCTATAATATGCCAGCGTAACTTGTCTATCTTTTCTTCCAGCTCCACGATCTTCTCGTCAGTCCTTAGGGTGCGTGCATTACGTTGCCAGGTCGAGTCGTCTAAGGTGGCAGCCGAAGCTCCACCGGAGATTCTTAGCACCCCCTGCCCCGCCGTTACCATGGTCGCCACCGTAGCCAGGAATAGCGGGGCCGCCGGGGACTGGTGGCCGTCTGTTTGTTACTCTCTTCATAGGTATTTGCCATAGTTGCCATGCTTGACAAGCAGGTTGGTAACCGCAGTTTTTTTATTGTAATTTTGGCAATTATCAGGAAGATGCTGCTGCCCATATCCTGCCTGTTTCCCTTTGGCGCATTTTACGACACCCATGGGAAGATATGGGGTAGTGGATATTCTTGACCGCCACTACACGGCAAATTGAAAATATTCCACTTTTAAAATAAAATAACAAAAATACTAAAAAACTAAACGTTAGAGTTTTTAAATAATTTTAAAAATCTAATCATTTAATCATATCAATGTAAGTTATTTATATTATTTAACTTACTAGCAGACCCGGCCACGCGTTGCTGTGGCTAAGGTTCTTGTTATATTACATTGTAGTAAACTATTCAAGGGGAACAGTAAGAGGACATCAGTCATGGAGGTCGCCATGTTTTTTTACAATTTCTACTACCCTTACCCCTTAATACAATGAAATTATTATTTACGAACAATGACAGAAACGTTAGAGCTGGTATAAGAATCCACTAGATTGGGATTTGAAAGGGAAGGACTTTGAACACGATTTATTTTATGAAGCAAAAATTAATACAAAAAAATTAATTTTAAAATTTGTTATTTTTTTTATTCAAGTTTGTAACAAATGAGTATATTACAAAGTTGTTAGTAAATAACATGTGACACTTAAACTTATAAATGAGGTAGGTAGGGCAGATAGTTTTAAATCTTTAACAATAATATTTATTATTTTGAATTATAAATATTTTTAATTTCAACTTATTTTAGCACTAATTGGTGCAAAATATTTTTTGTTAATCCGTTTTTAGCTAACACAAATAGATTCGACGATTTTCCTACACGTGAACATGCAACATATAGTTGCCCATGAGAAAAACATGGATTTTCCAAATCTACACCACAAACGGACATTGTTTGGCCTTGAGACTTATTTATAGTCATGGCAAAAGCTAAACGAACTGGAAACTGTAACCTTCTGAAGGGTATCGTAGAATCTGACGGTATCATTGGAATACGTGGCAACAGGACCACTTCTTCTTTAAACTTTCCAGTTAAAATGGTTGCTTCAAGAATATTTCCGGTGATCTTTTTGATGTCCAAACGCGTACCGTTGCATAATCGAGGTGGATTCAAATTACGCAGGAAAATAATAGGTGAACCAATCTTTAATCGAAGATTATATGGTGGCATTCCAGGTATATCTAGTGAATTTAAAAATTCAGTTGGAAAATTTATACTTTCATTTTCATTAAGAACAGTATCGATTGATTTGAAAGAAATCAGATCGCCTGGTAAAAATTATTGTATCTGGAAGTTAATTTCGTCAACATCAACATTATTGCCAAAATAGCCCGCTCACTGAGCTAGGTATGATTCAAGTAATTTCTTTGTATATTCGGAAAAATACTCTGAATCAATTCATTTTTTACTTGAAGAACGGTACGGTCTGGCAGTTTAATGCATTGCGTATTTGGTTGCAGTTTTGTTTTACCGTTCCCAATATCTAGTAATTGTTCGGAAAATATTTGTGCTAATGGATCATTTTGCAATCGTACGCGCATGTTTATGGTCAATCGAAGTATTTCAACACTTCGCCATAAGAATGATTGTTTCAAACATGCATTAATCTTATCCGCGGAAGTAGAGCGAGGTCTAACCGGTAAGGTCTGTCGAAAATCAACAGACAAAAGTCAGATAGCACCACCGAAAAGTTTATCATTGCCGTTTAGATCTTGCATAGTTCTATGCAATGCTTCGAGTGAATATTTATGTGCCATTGTGCACTCATCCCAAACTATGATTGAACTCTTCCGCAACACTGCAGCTATTTCACTATTCTTTTTGATGTTATATATTGCGTTTGGTTTATTATGAATGTCCAATGGTAGCTTGAATATTGAATGTGCCGTTCGCCCACCATCTAGCAAAGTAGCCGCAATGCCTGACGATGCAACTGCCAATGCGATTTTCTGTTGCGACCGTATTTTGGCAAGAATCAACGATATTAAAATGTCTTACCGGTCCCACCTGGTGCGTCCAAAAAAAAACCGTACTTGTTCAACAGCAACAGTCAGCATAATACGATCATAAATCGTTTTTTGTTCTGCTGTCAGTAATGGCTCACTGTTCACGATAATTGTTGCTAAGTTAGTATGGTCGTATTGTTTTTCCCGTTGTAAATCGGTGTTGACTAAGTCGGTGCCTGGGCGATTAGGTAATTGCACACCATAATGGTTAAGTGGTAAATTTGAAATTAAAACACATAAATCCTCGATCAACACTAACGCTTCATTATACATCTCTGGCGTATAATCTATGTTTTGGCATTGATTTGTTTGTCTTATTCGATGCAATATGTCTTCTGTCATACAATTTTTATATTTTTCCCACAAAGTTTGTGCTTGCGATGGATAACATGTCGTCAAAATAATTGCAAACAGCTGACGAATGTTATTGGGTGTTGATGTCAACGCAGCATCAGCAAGCATTAAGTCCCAATGGTTATCGTCTTCTAGCAATTGCAGTTCACGACATGCATCTTGGTATGTATTGAATACTCGGCCATTAACTGTTCGTAGAAATTTAAAAGACGTTGGTCCGGGAACATTCACCAATAACAAACGTAAATAGAAGCATTCACGTTGCTTAGGATGTACCGTGTAAAGTCGCCCCAATGTCTTAGCTTTGAATATGCCTGTAATGGACGAATGTGGTTTTCCTTGTTTACGTCATCAGTATATATCAATGTCTATGCGAATTGGCCAAAAATATCAGATTTTTGACACAGTGTAAAAAATTCAGTTAGTGTCGTTTTTGGAGCCTCAAGCGCTCTTTGGAGAACATTTTCTTCTGTGAAGTATACACGTTGACTGTTTTCAAGATGTACTGCGAAAGCTAAGAATATGCCAAATAGCTTCGTTGCTGCTAATGTATCTACCCATTTGGTATCGTGTTATTTCGTCATTTTTATTTATATTTTGTACTTCAAATATGGCCAAATCATTGCCTTTATTTACATATTTAAAAATGTAGTTAATTGATTTTACAGAACTGCAAAGCTCAACATTGATATGAGCCTCATAAGTTTTTGAAAGTAATGGTGAGTATGGTACCACCCACTGGTTATCAAAGTCTACTGGATCTGTGAAATTCGGCAGTCGCATTGTGAATGTGTGGCCACCATTCTCAGTATTTCTGCGGCGGTACATTGGATAACCGTCAATATCCGTGATAGTGTCATTCGTATACGGCTTTGGGAATTTTTTCTTACATTTTCCATTTTCCATGCATGGTGACGCCATGTTGAAAGCACCGCACGGCCCGTGGATCATGTGTTTGGTAACAATATCAAACAATTATTGATCGATTGATGGATCTGCAATTTCGGCTGAAATTATTTGATCAATTTCTTCTGGACGGATTTTATCTTGAAGCCAAATTAAAATGTGGGCATGAGGCAAATCTCGCTTTTGCCACTCAATCGAATACAGCCAACAACTTGTGATACCAAAAACTGAATATTTAACAATAAAATCAATTAAGCATTTCAATCTCTGTTTGAATACACGTGCAGTTATATCATGGCGATGAAAATCTTGTTGCCCTGGTAATAGTAAAGTTTGTATATCTTTCCAATTCGGATCAAATGTAAATGTAATAAACAAATCTGGTCGGCTGTAATGGCGTACGTAAGTCATCGCATCTTGAATGTATTCCTGCATGTTCCGTGGACTGCCGATATAGCTTGAAGGTAAAATGAAAGCATTACCGATGTCATTGGGGTTTAAATTTCCGTCGATGTTTCCAACAACAGCATCTTGTAGGTGAATATATTCTTCCGATCGTAATTTAGCCTGGTTGTATCGAATAAATCGCAAGCGTTCGCTTTCAATCTTAGCATATGTAGAAAGGGTAATTGAGTTAGTACAGAGACTAATTTTGTAGTTAGGAATAATAATTAATTCGTTTACACGAATTAATTATCCAACGAGTCGAGGATAAACTAGTAACGGAATACGACAAGCGTACCGTTCCAGGTCAGAGCCAAGACTGTCCTAACGGCGGCCGCGCCGTCCGTTTTATACAAGCAAAACAGGCGCCACTGCAGTTGCAATGGTGCAGGTGTGCGGAACACGTGGTATTTACAAGAATTCTGTCTAACTGCACCGACGGCTACCGCGCCGCACGTGCAATGGTGCTGGTCACGGCCATACTGACATGCGTGCGTCCTCGCACGCGCTCCATCACAATTTTTGTTATCTGTAGACAAAAAACATCGTTCGACTATCCTGACATAACAGCGTCTGGTCCGGTCTATATTGACCCTTCAGACTTGGGTGACAATCAGTTTTGTTCCGGCAGTAATCCCCACAAAACTTTAATCAACTTTATGCGAGATCGGAATGATTAGTCTGTAGCTTTTCTATTTTCTCTTTTTTTTCTAGTACTGTTTTCGCAAGTCCGGAATCACTATTCCCTATAGCCATATCATTGGACAGGCAGGCACAAAGCCCTGCAATGATAGTAAGAATTTTTTTCTTACTTCTTTTTTTTCAAGTACTATTTGCTAGTCCGGTATCACTATTCCCTGTAGCTATATCATTGAACCGGCAAACGCCCTGCAATGATAGTAAGAACCACTTTTTTTCTTACTCTCTTTTTTTCCAATTCAATATAGAACAGGTACAGACCAACCATACCGCAAATATGTACCTGTCACAAACACACAAAAGTGTATCGTGAGGGACGTAGTGACATGATAACACCTAAGTATGTAAACCAACAGCAAGACGACACATCCCAGTGCAGCACAGACCAGCCTTCCTGAAACTCCATGTTCCTTTCCTGCACAAGAATAATTACTTCGCTAGTGTTGCAACGTCTCTAGTATTTTCTAGATGCACAGACACGGCTACCTCTGACTGTCGCACGTCCTCGTGCGGTTGACAGTGAACAGCATACGGTCTATCAGTTATCACCACCTGCTAACAGATATTAACTCTTGTTAAATATTACAACGGTCGACCATCCCAGACTTCACTTAAGTCATGAACGCGCCGATATGGCTACCTTCAGGCAAACGCATTCCAGCTTTTCGTTCTGCTGCGTTCGTGCCACAATCGCGCCAGCGAGCCGTCGCGCCGTAGCCGTACTAGCTCTAGCGAATCGTTGCACTGCTTTGTAAAATTAAAAGAAATCGAGATAAATGTATTGCGAACCATGGAATTCCGAGTTTCCAAAATTCATCACATATTCTCTTAAGAAACGGCAACAGTATGACATTTGAAAATATTGCAAAAAATAACAGAAACTATGTGTAGAGGCAAATACCACAACATTTCAAAGGGAAGGAGGCAACTGCGCAAAATCTACGAAAGCCGACCTCAGACGTCCATTTACAGCGCCAAAGCACCATTTGTTCGGCGGCCGCTTAAATTGTTTTGCCGTAAGATCAGCCGATAAGTTACAGACTGTAGCGGTGTAGGCTCAATCTTACCAGCGCTCGGCCGTACCTGACCATGTTCGATTAGCCGTCACAACATCTTCCTCATTGATCATTGTTGTAGAGACTTCTACGAATCCCTCGACATCAAACACCAATCTTGTCGACGACACAATATTCGGAGCAAACTGCAACACTGATCAACACATTAGAACACAAAAATGTCACTTATTATTTTCAATTCATAGCGTGTTAAAGTTAATCCTTTATTTTGGTACATCCCTTAAACGTTTTGAACTTCAAAATTATAGCAAATGATAATCATGTTTCGCGTGAACTATCAAATTACAACATAACTTGAATAAGTTATTTAGAAACTTCTTTCGACATTTGTTAACATATTTAGGTACATCAAGAAATAATGAAAATACTTGCGGGGTACTTTTAATACAAATAGAACAAATAAAAAAATTGGCTTAAATAATTTCACTTTATCTTTTCTCTACACTTTAATGATACGAAAATATCGTAAGTACCATAGCAAATTTCATTACGGTATTTAACATAAAAACAGATTCATCAATGCGGAATGCATTACAGTCTTCCACAAATGTAATAATCCTCATACTATTCGAAGATTATACGTGGGCAAAAATGGGGACTTTATCCCACTTCTGATGTAGAAAGGGTAATTGAGTATAGTACAGAGACTAATTTTGTAGTTAGGAATAATAATTAATTCGTTTACACGAATTAATTATCCAACGAGTCGAGGATAAACTAGAAACGGAATACGACAAGCGTACCATTCCACGTCAGAACCAAGACTGTCCTAACGGCGGCCGCGCCGTCCGTTTTATACAAGCAAAACGAGCGCCACTGCAGGTGCAATGGTGCAGGTGTGCGGAACACGTGTTATTTACAAGAATTCTGTCTAACTGCACCGACAGCTACCGCGCCGCACGTGCAATGGTGCTGGTCCCGTCACATACATATCAAAAATGTATTGATGAAATAGCTGCCAATATCGAAGGATATAGTTGTCCTGATGTAGTCTAATCATCAATCGATGTATGTAGTAGTTTATTGAACTAACTTTTTTATCTCCTTTAGCACCTAAAAAAATAAAAAATAAAATGAAATAAGAAATTAAAATTCGTACATATAATAAGAGAATAAATAGTTAATTGTTAAATTTACCGGTATTTGGATCACACTGTTTGATGTTAACGTGATATTCATCTTGTCCTTGCCAAAATATTAATGGATATTGTAGTGCGTCATATGAAGGGTGTAGATCCGAAATCGTAGTGACAGTGATGTCCCGCCGTGTAATTTCTATATTTTTTTTGTCAACTGGATCACCAACCATAATAACAGCAACCTCATCAACAGTTGGAGCGTTGAATCTGCCAGCATGTTCACCTAATAGTACGTTGTCGGCTTTTATGACGATTTGATAGTTGTCATTTTGCAATCGTGGCAAAACTCGAACTTTTACTCGATCGAATTAGTTGATTCTGATCTTCTTAAAAAAAATTCCAGCACTATCACAATTGCTCTTTCCCCTGCTTGTTCAATGAAATTATACTGGCACCGAGTTGTCACGCGCTCTTCACTATTGCCCATAAAATAAATTTGAAGAAATTTCGGATCATCATCAGGCATTGGCATCAATGACCAAATTTTATGGTACACTTGGCCTTGTATTTTGAATGTAGTTTCAAAATTACGTCCATCGGATGCAAGATCGCAAATTTTAGTTGCCCCAAATGACGTCATTTGGAAGCAAGAATTAAATTTGCGTATCTTACGCAAAAATAATTTTGAATCACCTGAATCGCCAGCAAGAAGGGGTAATAAAGGTTCCGCCGGAGTGAGTAGAGGTGACAGCGCAACTTTTCCTGATGTGCAGCACATGCCAGGTGTTTCATTCCGAAATTTTAGTGCCTGACAATATTGACATACTTTATTCATTGCATCGATAGCAATCTTTAAATGCGCAGAGTAGTTAATATCTGGTGCATATTCGAAAGCAAGACGAACAAATGATGCATGTGTTAATGAGCGGCTGGTCCGCTGCCTCTGTCGTTCTTGTACTCGTGCTGTAGCTATGTTTCGTTCTCGTGCCGCTCTTGTTCTCGCAATAGTCTCTCGCAGACGTTCGTCACGCTGTTCTTGAGATTCGTGTGCACGACTCTTTGCTGTCCAGATTCTTTGAGCTGCATTTCTTGCTGCGATTTGTTCTGCCGACTGATGAGCTCTTTCAACACGTTTGCGTCGCGCCACTCTGCTCCACGTGTTGTTGAGGTTAGATTTTTTCGGTGGCATTCGACTGAAAATAGCTAACAGATAGTGACTGTCAAATAATAGACAAATATAAGAAAGTGAAATAGAAAAATAATATCGCGACTATAAATTGAGATGTAAGCTATCCTATGAAACGTTTGTATTTTTAACATAGCGCCATCTATTGAATTCAATCCAGTCAACAGATGTCGTCATCTGTTAGAATCGTTTGCAGCTAACAGATAATTATGACTGTCAAATAATAGACAAATAATTTGCAATAAAATAATATTGCGACTATAAATTGAGATGGTTACACATTAGCCTCAGCAGCACGTGGTGTTTATTCTATTAATATTTAGCTTATATTAATCGTTTGTATTTTTAACATACCGCCATCTATTGAATACTTACTCAATCCAGTCAACAGATATCGTCATCTAACAGAATTGTTTGGAGCTAGCAGATAATTGTAACTGTCAAATAATAGACAAATAATTTGCAATAAAATAATATTGTATTGCGACTATTAATTGAGATGTAAGCTATCCTATCTTTTAAGTTGGACCAAATTGCACATTGTCCAAAAATTTCATTGAAATCAGTTCAGTAGTTTAGGTGTCCATCGCGGACAAACAACGTGAAACGTACTTTTTATATATAAAGAAGATAAGTAATTGAAGGCAAAATATACTACTTTTTTTGATGTGATGATAGATGGCGCCGTTTTGATAACTAAATCGGTGTGGTTTTAAATTATTTTACCAACTTTATAACTATATTTCAAACTTTATTTATAAAAATGGTATTTATTTGGAATACACCCGTCATCCCGCCTAAAACTAAGATGTAATAGAAAATTAACATCTAAAGAAAATAAAATACTTAACCTTTTTTTTCTGAAGTTTCGTAATTGGATAAAAAGTAGCATATAAGTTGCCCCGGGTTACCGACTACCTACATACAAAATTTCATGTAAATCGGTTTAGTAGTTTTTGCGTGAATCTGGAATACACAGACAGAAAATAATTCTAAAAACTACTAATTTGGCTTCCGAATCTTTTATTTAGTCCCCTGGACTTGTTTTTTCGAGAATATATTAGAATTACAGACACGACTTTTCTACAGATTTTTTATATGTATAGATTGTGTATAATATTATATCAAACAACAACACGATATTGTAAAAAAAAAACAATCGCAACTTACAAATTTACACTCATTATCAGATATCAAAAATACAAAAGTAAAAGATATCATCAAAATTTATAATAACTAAATATTTTGCATTCATTGTGCACACGGTGTACAAGATTACCATCTTCATTCAACGGATATTTAATTGTATTTCCTATGAACAAATTCAAACTACTTACTACATTAATTAGGTAAGTGTATCATCAGTTAAAAGCTGGAATCGTAAAGGATCGCTGAAATGTAACGCTATTCGGGATAAATGTATGGCATCCTACAAATGTTTCTACCATGTATATGATGTATGAGTATTTACTCTCTCACTCTCACCACAAAATAAAGAGAGTACTCTCATTCTCTCTCACTTCTTCACGCATTATGAACGAGAGCGCAACCGTCTTATTATTCATTAAAGCAGGTACAAACAGATTCAAACAGACACAAACAAAATTTAATAATGTCTATAATAATCATTACAGGCTATCAAAGTCTGGCTGTTGAAAAAAGCGAAAGACAAAGAATCTCAAAGATTTAGAAGAATCTAAAGAAGAAAGAAGAAAAAATCGCAAAGATTGCCTCGTAGGAATAACATACAATAACAAGCCACAGTTGTCATGTTTGACAAACGGATCTGTAACCTCAGTTTATCATTATTTTCAGTTTATATGTAGGAAGATGCTGCTTCTTATCTCCTGCTTCTGTTTCCCTGTGTTTCCTCTCATGGCACTCGCAGGAAGATGATAGTAGTGGACTCTCTTACACCACCACTAAACGGCGTGACGACGAACACCATGTCTAGTGACCTTTATTTTATTTTTGCGTAAAGCACACAACTAATGAGTAATACTTTAGGCTATTAACTACAATCTTACCACGTGCCCGGTGGTGAAGGAAAACATCGCGAAAAAACCTGCACGTCTTAGTACAATAACGTGAGAACAATAATATTTCGAAGACGTGAAGTCCGCCAACGCGTATTGAGGCAGCGCGGTGGACACTTCCTTGCCCATAATTCCCCTCAGGAATGAGAAGAGGACTGTGCCCAATTATGGGACGTATAAAGGCTGTTACTTTACTTTACCATTAACTATAATATTTGGTTTAAGAAGCACTTTCTAAAGTTTAAATGTGTCTCATAACAAAATTTCAGCCAATTTTAAAGAAAACGTACTAACAAAATTCATAAAACTTTGAACGAGCGCTTGCTCTCAAACTTTAGTCATCGCCATCCGGAAAGTTTATGTACAAATTGAATATATTTACAGAGATTAGAATTGCGCTTTTGTGTTCGCTATTTATCGGTCTTAAAGTTTTATAAATTAGTTCAAATAGTTATTATACAAAAGTTCTTATATATTATAAGGAATTAATTTTTTATGTTAATCACTATTTCTTTTTTATTTTAAACTTATTGAAAATTATTGTCTTATTTTTAGTATCTACAAAAGCGTGTTTTTTTTGGAACGATGTTCCTTTACGCGGCATATAGTAGGTAGATTGAACTGGCAGAAATCGTAGTTGTTTTATGAATTTTTCACAAATCCTGAGGATCCTGGCAAGGATAACGGGAAAAACTATTTAAATTTTTGCATTGTCATCAATCCTTGATAAGTGTGCGATGTTTCAAATCAATTCGACGTTTTGAAGGGGATGGAAATCAAATTCAAAAATTCCGTTACATAGATACTTAGATACACACCTCATCGTTTCCTATCATGGGACCGGGTATGGCTTGCTAGGCCGAACTTGGTCTTAAAAGCACATTGGCATGCGTGGCAGTAGAGTTGTCCAGCTGAATTGTAGGTGTACGTGTAGAAGGGCCTAGGTATCTTTTCGTAGCTGGCTTTTTGCGTCTAAAATCTTAAGACGGCTTTCTTCGAATGATTTTATACTTTTGAAGATGTTCGACCGCCAGGATGACCTTTCTTCTGCCAATACGCGGGGTCGATAGTGCAAGCGTTAAGTGTCTTTTGAACACGTCCTTATAGCGCAAATGTTGACTACCGTGCTTTTGTTTATCTTTCGCCATCTTTGGGTAGAAAACAGCTTTTGGTAAACATCGGTCATCCATGCGAAGGACATGCCCACACCATCTGCGCTGACGTAGCATTAAAAGAGCTTCCATACCATACATTCCAGAGCGACGCAGAACCTCAGAGTTGGGAACATGGTCCTGCCACTTGATCTATAATAGAGTTCTTAGACACCTATGTCGACGCGCCTAAAAGCATTTAATTTAGTTAATTCCTGTGAAATATAATAAACAAAGTTGACGATTTAAAAATTGCTATTTAATTATGACAGGCACTTCATAAGAAAATAATCTATATTAAAAGTGAATAAATTCAGTGCAACGTCGAACTAAAGTTCGGGGTTCGATTCCCCGGTCGAACGTAAATTTCATGAAAGTTGGTTTTCTGCATTAATTTAGAGTCATATATTACATAGTAATCAGCTGTGTAATGCGAATGAAAGTTTTGGTATTAAAATAGATACTTGTTTTGTATGAAAAATATTTTACACTTGAGATTAATTTCGTTTTTTGTGATATCAGATAAGAAACATTATGACTGATAAGAATAACGTATCTAAACCTTGGTGTTTCATAATGAACAGAGATAGAAGCGTTCTAGATAAGGAAAGCACTAGCCTCCTACCGATGTAATTAGGGTCGTGTAGAAATTGGTTGCTCACTTCGTATGAAATGTAAGCCGAGTGCAAACTGTATAAAAATAAATACAAAAATAGATTTTATTTATTTGTGAAAATTTCAGCAATGTATGTAAAAATGAGTCATAAATGTTTCAGGGCGGTTATGTGTGTAAAAAATAACGATTTTGTGTTAAAAGTGTTTAGATTTGTGCTAAACATACTGAAATAATGATAGTTTTATATAAGAAATTTAAAATAGTTCTAAAGATAAAAATATGTGTAAAATTGTAAATTAAACTATTGTATTAGTTAAGTTGTTTATGGTTACTAATAAAGAATGTTATCCTTATCCTTATGTGTTAGATATTTAAGATTTCGAACTTTGAAAACATGTTGTAAAATAGGCATATTTTGAATAAACAAAAAAGTTTTCATGTGATTATAATGTGATGTATGTTATAATACTAAAACTTTTTTGTGCTATCATTATGTACAAATTATATGACCAGATGTTTTGTACAAATAACGATATTGGTAAATCAGAATCTTTGGGCGTATCTGCGCGTTAGTCCGCGAACGACCCAGAAGAACGAGCGTTGAATATTTTGAATAAAACGGTACGTCGTATATCTGATAACAGGTACGAGATTGGTTTGTTTTGGCGTACGGATGAAGGACGCATGCCATCGAATAGAGTGCAGGCTGAAACTGGCCTGATCAATATCGAATAGAAACTCGATAAGAATATCGAGTTGAAGAAAAAAATATGAGAAGCAAGTCGAAAATCTCATTGTGAACGGTTACGCAGAGAAGGCGAACCATATTTCTATTTCCTCACGCACGTGGTATCTTCTTCACTTCGCGATGACGCATCCGCAGAAGAAGAAAATAAGACTTGTTTTCGACGCAGACGCAAGGACAGGTGGACGTTGTCTCAATGATGCATTGTTAACCGTACCTGACTTCTTAAAGCCATTATTCGACGTTCTACTACCATTCAGAGAAGGAGGCGTGGCAGTAATGGCATATATTAAAGAGATATTCCTGCAAGTGAAAATTCGCGAAGAAAACAGGGACAGTCTCCGATTTCTGTGGCGACACAATCGTGACGCGCCACCAGAAGAGTATAGAATGACGTCACTTATATTTGGAGCGGTGTCATCTCCATGCACCGCTATTAATGTGAAGACTAGAAATGCGCAAAATAACGCACATCTCTATCCAGAAGCAGCTTCCGCGACGGAAAGCACATTTTATATGGATGACTATCTACAGGCTTTCTCGACGTGACGACGGCCGAAAAGATAGTAAACGATATGTATGAATTAATTAAACATGCTTCTTTCCAACTGAGGGGGTAACCGACCTGAGGTTTTATGTAAAATGGAAAATAGATATAAGAGCGTCAGAGCTCCGCTAGGTGATAGGGCACACAGAACGCACTTTAGGTTTGATTTGGAATATCAAACGAGATACGTTAAGTTTCTCCATAAGTCTTCGTAATACACCTAAGGAGGTGATAGAAGGTTTACGACCGCCTACGAAGAGGAAGTTAACGAGCGCTGTGATGTCAGACTTCGATCCTTTAGGACTCGCATCACCCATAACGGTACAAGGAAAGTCGCTGATTCAGCAAGCATGGAGATTAGGCATCTCTTGGGATGATCAAGCTTCACAATAATTGAAATTGTTATGGTGTACATAGTTATCGGAAGTAATAAAATTAGATCATCTAGAAGTACCCGTTGCTGAAGGCGTCAGCAGGGAGTTGCATACTGTCACGGACGCTAGTGAAAAAGCGTACGCCGCCGCGTTGTATTATGTCACCACGAACGAGCGAGGAGAGAGGCGAATCATACTGATCGCCGCTAAGGCAAAAGTAGCGTCGTTGAAGCCGATTTGCATTCCAAGGCTTGAATTATAAGCAGCTCTTATGGGCAGCCAATTAGCTGCTTCAGTTAAAGAAGAGAGCAGATATCAGATATCCGAACGAGTATTCTGGACAGACTCACGTACAGTGTTGGCGTGGATCAGGTCAGATCCTCATACTTTCAAACCATTCATTGCCCATCGACTGGCTGAGATCGAAGATCACAGTAAGCCATGTATTAGGGACTATAGTGGAATGTATGATTTTACTATTGCAAGTGGACTGTATTGATTAACTAACTGACTGATGTTGAGATATACTACGCTAGGAGCTGCTTAAAGGAAAGATGGTACTGAAGACTATACTGTGTTCAAATATTTACAGTGCGGCACTAATAAACTATATAATTATATATACAGAGGGGACTCTTCACTCTTCAATCTTCAATGGACAATTCTTGATTTCTCTTGATTACTTCGCTTGCTGTTGTCTTCGAGTGCCGCTTCCGAAATGAACAGCTCACAGGCCAAAACGCCCTTCTTATATCTCGCAAGAGAGCATCTCAGTATGTGAGTAGCGTCGCGAGGTGATGCCGCGCGCTGATTGGTCGGCGATATCACATGATCTGCTGGCGGTGTGCGGGGCGCAACGGGGTATATAAAGGGGCGACGGGCCAGCGGCTCCCCTCGCCGTCCGTAACATCCTCCCCCCGGCGTAGCCTGCGAGCCTAAGCTTCCCTCGGGAGGACGGCTATCTTCCTGACGGGTCGCCGCAGCACTCCGCCCCTGGTCCTGACCTCGACGTTGTGCACCACGCCGTCCGGTCCAGGAAATGTCTTCGTGACGACCCCCCACGGCCACACGTTCCTTGGTAGGTTGCCGTCCGCAACCACGACGAGGTCCTCTTCTTGAATTTGCCGCTGCTGAGCGTCTCGCGAGTCCCCGCACGCAACCAGCGTCGGCAGGTATTCTTTCACCCAGCGCCTCCATTACTCGTCGGCGAGCCCCTGCGCCGCTCTCCATGCCCGACGATCAATGGGCGTGCACGGCGCGGTGACTGATAGGCCCGATGGTCCCAACATGATGAAGTGGTTGGGTGTCAACGCCTCTTCGTCGTTGATGTCGACCGGTACATGCGTCAACGGTCGAGAGTTAACTGTATTTTCTGCTTCTGTCAGGAGCGTCGCTAACGTCTCCTCCCGTGGGCTCTTCTGATGTAGAGTGGCTTCGAGTGCGATCTACACTGAGCGCACGAGACGTTCCCTTGCGCCTCCCTGGTTAGGCGTGGCCGGTGCGATAAATTTCCATTCTGTTCGCCGAGTCAGCGCGTAGTCCTTAAACTGCGGTGCCCACTCTTCCATCGCCCGTTGCAGTTCAGTATTTGTTCCATGAAAATTGGTGCCATTGTCGTAGTATATAACCCGTGGCCACCCACGCCTAGCCGCCATGCGCCGCAATGCCGATATCGCCAAGTCCGTTGTCAGGGAGTAAACTAGTTTTAAATGAACCGCGCGCGTCGTTAAGCACGTGAATAGTGCTACCCACCGTTTTTCGTGCCGTCGTCCTATCGTAACTATCAGAGGCCCGAAATAGTCGACTCCGGTGTACGTAAATGGTCGCACAAACGCCCCTAACCGTTCGGCTGGTAGGTCTCCTGTAACCGCAGGCCATGGTGGCCTTGCGTACTCATCGCTGACATCTCCGCTCCGCTTCTCGTACGGTAGGTCGTAATCGGAGGATATGAAAACTGGTGTGTAGGTCGTTGACCACCCTCTCTCTGTTGGCGTGTCTTGCTTCCTGATGCGCCTTTTCTACAAGCAGCTTCACGAATTGGTGGCGTCCATTCAGTATGATGGGTCTTTTCATCTGGCCGTCCACGTTGGCTGCGTCGATTCTTCCCCTGGCTCGTAGCATTCCATCTTCCATTAGGGGGTCGAGCTTCCTCAATGCGCTGCCAGTGGCCAGGTTCTTTCCCCGCTGAAGGCGGCTGATGTCTTCAGCGATGCCTTCACGTTGGCTGTGTTCTATCCACATCCGCTCTGCACTCTGCAATGTCAGTCCTTGTGCCCTTGCTCGTATGGCATCGACGAACTGCAGTACTCGTGCTGTGGCCCTGATCAATCTCTCGTAGGAAGAGAATCGTTCTATGTCTGGCAGGTGTGAAGCGTCCTTGGTGTCGCTCTGGTGCGCCACGATTTCCTCCAACTCTTCATCATCCCCTGCCTTCTCTTCCTGCCGGTGAGGCCATTTGTCTTCGTCCTCGTAAATAAATGACGGTCCTGTGAACCATTGGTCGCTTTCTTCTTTGGTCACGAAGTTCACGCGCGTTGCCTGATCTGCTATGTTCTCCGCAATCGGTATCCACCTCCATTGTTCGGGTGATGTCTTTTCAGCTATCTCCCCTAACCGATGAGCCACGTATTGAGTGTAACGCGCCGTATTATTTTGTAGTCATAGTCATACTCATAGTCATTTATTCCATTGAACAATATTACATCGTATTGGAAATTTATTACATGGATAAAGACATTTACATGCAATTATTAAAATTAATATTAGAAGCGATAAAATTTAAACATCATTTAACAAATTAATTAAATACTTTTCATGTCATATTACACTACAATTTACATTAAAAATTATACAATACATAAACAGTAATAATTAACATTGTTTAAGTTTATTTTTGTCATTTAAGTAATCGTCAACTGAATAGTAGCTTTTTTTAATTAATAAATACTTTAATTTATTTTGAAATTTGTGGTGGCAATAAATAGTTTTAAATGAGGTAGGCAAAGAATTAAATAGTCGAATGGCTTGATATCTTGTGCTGTGGCGTACAATATTCAATGTTGGTGTGAGAGAAATTTTTAAATCTTTTCGGCGGGTCATTTCTCTCTTTTTCCTTTCTTCGTATGTTTCATATTTGTGAAAGTTCTTTACTAAATGAGTAAGTGAAACTAAGATATACAAAGAGGGGACCGTTAAAATGCCAAGATTTCGGAAATGTTCCTTACACGATTCAATTTGTGGAATACGTAACATGGTACGGATCGCCCTTTTTTGTAGTACAAACGCTGCCTTAACATTATACTTATAACTATTGCCCCAGAATATTATGCTATAACGTAGTTTAGATTCTACCAGAGCAAAATAAACCATTTTTAGCTGTTCTAACGTAACTTCTTCTCGTAAACTTCTTAAGGCATAGCATGCTGAACTGATAGTGGATTCTAGTGCTTTAATTTCCTTTTTCCAATTTAAATACATGTTAATGTGGATTCCTAGAAATTTGACTGATTCAACAGAGTCAATACTTATACCGTCAATGTTAACGTTTATTGAATCTTTTTGTCTTGCTGTAGATTTAAAAAGCATTGCGTATGTTTTATTTGTATTTAATAAAAAATCGTTTGTAGTAAACCAACTTTTAAAGTCATACAGTGTGTTTTTCATTTTAGTATTTAATTCGTCTACCGAGCTAGCAGATACAATCGCGCTGGTATCATCCGCATAAATAGTTAGTTTTACATCATGCTGATTGGTATGGGTGTAAGCAGTTAAGTCATTAATAGAATAGAATAGAATAGAATAATTTTTATTCAATATACATTATATGTGTAATTCTTATTGAAAGTCATTTTTTACTTTACCACTGGTTCGAAAAAATACCCTCTGCCCTGGGAAGAACCAGCAAGAAACCCAGCGGGCCTTTTTTTTAAATCAATTTTACAATATAAATGATTACGAACTATTTACAAAATTTATTTTAGAAACTGCTTGGAAGCGACCACCTCATTCCCAGGGGTTATTATCAACCATGTATTCATTTATACTATAATAATCCTTTTTATACAGTTTGAGCTTAATAAAACATTTAAACTTGGTAATAGAGAGAACCTGTACACTTTCCAGGACATTGTTGTAATAGCGTATACATTGCCCCAAGAATGAATTACTGACTCTGTGGAGTCGAGAAACTGGCATCACTAGCTTGTGTTTGTTCCTAGTGTTTACAGAATGTACATCACTTTTTTTACTAAAACTATCTTTGTTTTTGTGAACATACATTAAATTTTCATAAATATACTGAGAGGCCAAAGTTAATATATTAATTTCTTTAAATTTATCTCTAAGAGGCTCTCTCGGTTTTAGATTGTAAATAGCTCTAATGGCCCTCTTCTGTAAAACAAAAATAGTTTCTGAATCAGCCGCATTTCCCCATAGCAAAATCCCATAAGAAATTATGCTATGGAAATATCTAAAATAAACTAATCTAGCTGTCTCGACAATAGTGAGACCTCTAATCTATTTTACAGCATAGGCTGCAGAACTTAGTCTGCTTACTAATTTGGATATATGGGGGCCCCACTGAAGCTTTGCGTCAAGAGTGATGCCAAGAAAAACAGTGGATACAACAGGGCTCAATTCCTCCCCATTAAAAAACACATTGGTATTCAGATTTTTAACATTCGTTGTTGTAAATTTAACACAATTTGTTTTATTTCCGTTCAAATGCAGATTATTAACGTTAAACCAATGCACTAATTTTGATATAGCATTATTCACTTCGTCACATTTAAATGATTGACGTTTAAGTTTAAAAATCAAGAAAGTATCATCAGCATATAATACTATATCATGACTATCCCCTACAAGGTGAGGTAAGTCATTAATATACACCAGAAACAGGAATGGGGCGAGAATCGAGCCCTGAGGAACACCCATTAGTACAGGTGACCCGGAAGAACTTTTACCATTGATAATAACCTTCTGCTTTCTATTACTTAAATATGAAATAATAAGTTTAAGCGCTGCGTTCTTGACTCCATAGTACTGTAGCTTCCTGATTAATGTCTCATGGTAAACACAGTCGAAGGCCTTGGAAAGGTCACAAAATATACCCAAAGTATCCTCTGAATTCTCCCATGCACAAAAAATATGTTTAATAAGCTCAACTCCAGCGTCAGTTGTCGAGCGACCCCTTGTAAAACCGAATTGATTTTTATGTAGCAATTTATTAATATTAAAGAAACTTAACATCTGATACATTCCACGTGCCAACTCTGCACTCTGTCCTCCACCTTCCGCCGTGTCGGGCTGTGCGTGACGGGTGGCGGTCCCCATCGCCGCTTTGCGCGCTGCATTCCACACCAACGGGGACGAGCTGGTGTGCGTTGCCTTGGGGGGATGCCCCAACCCTCGTTGGCATGGGTGCGCAGCTAAGTAGAATTGCAGCCCTGAAAAGGGCTGGCAGGGGTCGCGACGAGCACGCTTCTACAGTGGAGTGCTTTTAGCCGGGATGGAAGATGTGATTTAGATGTGGACAGGCGTGTCGCTGCCGGGAACAAAGTCAATGGTGCCCTAACTGCGTTAGTCAAAAGGGAAGGCGTAGTGAAGAGTGTACGCCTTGCAATACATGACGCAGTGTTGGTACCGACTTTGTTGTATGGCAGCGAAACCTGGGTATGCCAGAAGAAGCATAAAAGCAAGTTGAATGCAGTGGAGATGCGATCTCTTCGTAAAATGTGCGGCGTCACCATGGCCGACCGAAAGCGAAACGAAGAGATTCGCAATATGGCACGTTTGAAAGATGACCTTATCACAAAAATTGATAAGGGCGTGCTTCGATGGTTTGGGCACGTTGAGAGAATGAGTGAAGACCGAATGGTGAAGAAAATATATAGCGCGAAAGTTAATATTAAAAGGTGTCGAGGTAGACCGAAACTAACTTTCGAAGACCATGTGAGCAAACTGCTCGAAGAGGGGAGGGTCAAGAGTACTCGGATACGTAGACGTGCATGTATGAAGAAGATAATGAATCTGAAAGAAGCGAAAGAGGTATGTAAGGATCGTGACAATTGGCGATATGTTCTCTCTGGCTACCCCGTCAGGGATTGTGCGTGACGATAAGTAAGTAAGTAAGTAACATCTGATCTAAAATAATTTTTTCAAAAATTTTACTTAATGTTGGTTACTTACTTACTTACTTACTTATCGTCACGCACAATCCCTGACGGGGTAGCCAGAGAGAACAGATCGCCAAGTGTCACGATCCTTACATACCTCTTTCGCTTCTTTCAGATTCATCATCTTCTTCATACATGCACGTCTAGGTATCCGAGTACTCTTGACCCTCCCCTCTTCGAGCAATTTGCTCACATGGTCTTCGAAAGTTAGTCTCGGTCTACCTCGACACCTTTTAATATTAACTTTCGCGCTATATATTTTCTTCACCATTCGGTCTTTACTCATTCGCTCAACGTGCCCAAACCATCGAAGCACGCCCTTATCAATTTTTGTGATAAGGTCATCTTTCAAACCTGCCATATTGCGAATCTCTTCGTTTCGCTTTCGGTCAGCCATGGTGACGCCGCACATTTTACGAAGAGATCGCATCTCCACTGCATTCAACTTGCTTTTATGCTTCTTCTGGCATACCCAGGTTTCGCTGCCATATAACAAAGTCGGTACCAACACTGCGTTATGTATTGCAAGGCGTGCACCCTTCACTACGCCTTGCCTTTTGACTAACGCAGTCAGGGCACCATTGATTTTGTTCCCGGCAGCGACACGCCTGTCCACATCTAAATCACATCTTCCATCCCGGCTAAAAGCACTCCCCAAGTATACAATTTCATTTACCTGTTCTAGACATTCCTGATTTACCCATATTTCACACTTCGTTCTCTCTTCGTCCCTTTCAAATACCAGAACCTTAGTTTTATTAGCATTCAAGCGGAGACCTTTAATTTCACATTCCTCTTTTATACACGTGACTAATGCCTGCAGTTCTGCCTCTGATGTTGCAATAAGCACTGCATCATCAGCATACAGCAGACAATTTACTTTAATGTCACCCAATTTCACACCCAAACAGCTATCTTTCAGTTTCTGTAAACAGCTGTCGAGATACAGTATGAACAGCCAGGAAGACATGACACAACCCTGTTTTACGCCCGTTTGGACGCTAAACATGGGTGACAGGTCATGTCCTACCCGCACACAGGCTTTACAGTCACAGTAAAGTGACTGCACAGCCCTTAGCAATCGACCATCCACACCATACCCCGGCAACAGTTCCCACATTTTCTTCCTTACAACCTTATCAAATGCTTTCTCAAGATCCACAAAAGCACAGAAAATCTTCTGGTTAGCAGCCAGAAGCTTTTCCGTGATCATGCGGAGAGAAAACATTTGATCCGTGCATCCTCTTCCAGGTCTAAATCCGCATTGTGCCTCCCATAGAAATCTTTCCGATTTCTCTTGCATCCTACGTGTCAAAACCTTCGAATAAACTATACTTGCTAAACTGGCCAAGCTGATCGCCCGATAGCACCTACAGTCAAAATGTGAACCTTTACCTTTATATAAAGGCACAATGACTGCGGATCGCCAATCATCCGGGACATCCCCCGTCCGCCAGCACAAATTGCACAGCAGATGAAAGCTGTCCCAGACGCGAGGCCCACCATACTTGACCATTTCAGCAGTAACTCTGTCTAGTCCCGCAGCCTTACCACATTTCAAACTTCGAATCGCACGTTCAATCTCTTTCATACTGATGACCTCAGTGTCATCGAGGTCCGGGTCTGGCGTACCAGTCTCGACGTCATCCCCGGATCCCTCACTAAAATCATCACACGCATACATTTCTCTATAAAATTCGCTCCATCGCTGCATGACGTCCGATTTTTCTGAGAGGACGTCATTAGTTCTCGAAAGCACTTTGTTCATTCTTAAGGCCGTCACACCACTTCGGGTCCTTCCAACCTCTTTCCAGAAGAGTTTGGAGTTCTCCTTAAAGTTGTGCGACAACCTTTCGTCCGCTTCCATTCTACACCTTTCACGCACTTCCTCAATCAATGCTTTCGTGTGAACTTTCTGCAGCTTATATCTTTCTTTCATCTTCTCTCTCATATCCTTATCATTACTAGAGGCCAAGTAGTCTAACCATGCTTTCTTCTTCTTCTTTACAGCTTCTTTCACTTCATCATTCCACCATGCATCTCTTCTTTTACTACTGCCTCTTTTAATCGTTCCACACACTTCTTCCGCTACACTTACCATTCCATCCCTAAGGTTCTGCCATGTTCTTTCAACACATTCTTTTCTGCCATCGATGTTGTCAAGCTTTTCGGCTACCCTCGCATGATATTTGTCCCTAGTATCCGCTTCCTGAAGCTTCCAGCTTCGGATGCGACAGAGCGACTGTGGTTCTGTTACTGCCGTCCGGTAGCGCCAACCCGCGAACAGACCCCTAAATCTAGTAATCACTAGATAGTGATCCGTTCCCAGGTCAGCACCCCTGAACACTCGCGTATCCATCACCTGTTTTCGCAGTCGGTCATCCACCAGGAACAAATCGATCATACTTCTCTCATTCTTACTTTCTCTAGTATACATATGGATCTTCTTGTGATTAAACATAGTGTTTGTCACAAGAAGACCCTTTTCCTTGCATACCGCCAGTATAAGCTTGCCAGCATCATTAACCCTTTTATCGCCAAACTTTCCAAGCACCGACTCGTACCCTGGTCGAGCGGTACCAACCCATCCATTCAAATCACCACATACAACAATTCTTTCGTTTCCCCTAGCCAAATCTAGAACTTCTCTTACATTCTCCCAAAACTCCTCCAGCTCAGCCCTGGACGACGAAGCTACCGGCGCATAAACAGCCAAAAGGAATAACTTCGTCAGTCCCAATTTAAAGCGAACCCAGAGAAGTCTTGAGTTCACAACCTTATATTCAGTCATAACATCGACCAACCGAGACGACAGCAGCACCCCCACTCCCTGGCGGGCGCTCTCGCTCTCCGGGACTCCGGACCATAGAGCTAACGCCCCGCCAGGGAGCTCTTCAGTACCACTGCCCTTCCGTTTGGTCTCCGACATACACACGACATCTAATTCTCTTTCTTTCATTATTTCGATCAACTCATTCGTCTTATCTCTCATGCCTCCTCTAACATTCCACGTGCCAACTCTGCACTCTGTCCTCCACCTTCCGCCGTGTCGGGCTGTGCGTGACGGGTGGCGGTCCCCATCGCCGCTTTGCGCGCTGCATTCCACACCAACGGGGACGAGCTGGTGTGCGTCGCCTTGGGGGGACGCCCTAACCCTCGTTGACATGGGTGCGCAGCTAAGTAGAATTGCAGCCCTGAAAAGGGCTGGCAGGGGTCGCGACGAGCACGCTTCTACAGTGACCCCCTAATGTTGGTAGTACAGAAATTGGTCTTAAATTGGCGGGGTCTATTGTACTACCAGATTTAAATATAGGTATGACTTTACTATGTTTCATTAAATCAGAAAACACACCAGATTCGACGCTTATATTAAATATAGTGGCTAGATACGGTGCTAATATATCTATTATAGATAAAATAACTTTAACGGAAATCCCCCATAAATCTGCCGTTTTCTTAACATCAATAGCTTTAAAATATTTAACGATATCTTTTGGCAGTACTCTATGGAATTTAAAAGTATTAGAACAAGCCTTTACATTTTGTTTGAGCAATGATTCGGCGACAGTAGGAGAAGAATTTAATGATTTTGTTGTCAAAAAAGGAACATCAGTAAAATGTTTCTCAAAAGCCATAGCAACTTTTTGATCAGATCGCGTTAAATTATTATTAATATTCAATTGAAAATCCGAGTTGCGCGGTTTGCCCTTGCCCGTTTCACTATTTATTATTCTCCAGGTCATTTTAATTTTGTCGGATGCAGTTTTAATTTTGTTACTTAATGTATAGCCTTAGCTGTGGCGCACACTTTTTTAAATATTTTAGAAAATGTTTTTACATAATCTCTAAATATAACACTACTATTATATGATCTTTCATCATAAAGCTCGTATAACCTTCGCCTACTTTTATAAATTCCTACTGTCGCCCATTCATTAAATGATTTGCGAATGTTAAAAGAGAAAGTTTTAGAAGTAAATATTCTACTAAATTCACAACTTATAATTTTAAATAATGTAGCATACATATGATTAGCACCATTTTTAAACGAAAGTGATGGAAGTCTTTTTATTATATTACTTCTAAACCTCTCCAAGCAATGTTCATTTATTGGAACAAACACAACTTTCTTATTTTTCTGTTTTTTGTATATGTAAGGTAGTGATACCAACTGTCCACAGTGAATGAAATGAAACACAATGAATATTATATATTTATAATATTCATTGTGTTTCATTTCATCCATTTTGAGACCCATACTATTGTATGGGTCTCAAAATGGAGCCTTGTGGAACGCCCTTCTTTATGGTTGTCAATTTCGATTTGTATACCGTTTCTTCACCGTCTATTATTGTTTTAATCTCAACAAATTGTTTCCTATTTGATAAGTAGGATTCCAATAACATTAAAATTGAGCCTCTAATTCCGTAATGTTCCAATTTCAGTAGCAGCATATCATGATTGATCGTGTCAAATGCCGAACTTAAGTCTAAAACTAAACCTCCTACCTTATATTTATCATTGAGTCTACATACTACATCATCGAATAGTGTATTTATAGCATGTATAGTACCCACATATGGTTGATACCCAAATTGCCTCTCATTTAATATGGAATTTTGTCGTAAATGGGTTACTAATCTAAACTTGATCAGCTTTTCATAAATTTTTGATAATATAGGTAGCAAGGAAATCGGCTTATAGTTTTTGGTTTCCATCTTACTTCCCCTTTTTATGTACCGGAAGTACTCGCGCAATTTTAAGCTGATCAGGAAACAAAGTTTGTTCCACACATTTATTGAAAAAATAAGTTAAAGGTTCAGCCAATATATCAATATTATCTTTAATAATTTTGGTGGGTATTTCATCATAACCATGTGATCGTTTATTTTCTATTTGCTTAACCATATTTAAAGTTTCATGACTAGTAACAGCGGTAAAACGCATATCTGTCACAACTCTCTTCACACTTTTTCCAGAATTAATTGTGCGGAGATTGAATCACTAGCATTCTTAGTTAATGAAATAGTTTCACTAAAATGACTCGAGAAAACATTTACTACATCCTGTTGATGACTTATGAGGTTATTGTTTACCTTTAGTACTATATTATGTCCTTCATTACTAAACGATTTCTTCCTACTATCATTTACAATATTCCAGATTTCTTTATTAGAATTTATCGCCAACTCAATTTTTCTTTGTATAGCTATTTGTTTTGCTTTTCTCAATATTCTTCTATATATCTGTATATATGTCCTTTTATATTTATCTGCAAATACTCCATTACATATTTTAACATTTAGTGACAGAAACCTCTTCATCTTACTAGATACCCTAATGCCTTTTGTGATCCACTGTAATGTATTTTTTTGGCCCTATTTTTCTCGTGTTTTTCTTATAACAGTTTTTAAAGTATAACTCAATTTATTTTAAAAAGAACTTATTCCTAGGTTGCACCAATTTATTCTGCAAATTTGCTTTCTAAACTTTGCTGAGTTGTGATCACTTAAAACTCTACGACTAATTTTAATACTTTCATTCATGTTACGACTCATTTTATTTTCCAATTTTGCTGTGCAAAATAAACCAGCGTGACCAACTGCTAGAACATTATGCTCTACCCTACTGTCAATATTTGTAGTATCCACAT
Source organism: Parnassius glacialis (assembly GCA_033319125.1). Classification (NCBI taxonomy): domain Eukaryota; kingdom Metazoa; phylum Arthropoda; class Insecta; order Lepidoptera; family Papilionidae; genus Parnassius; species Parnassius glacialis. The sequence continues at coordinate 13,679,086 of JAVANC010000016.1, forward strand.
TTGTAATTACATTGTCAAGACAAGATGTTACGTCATTGCGCAAAAAGGTTGCCGAGTCAATTAAATATTTAAAATTATAACAACTTAACAGTTTCAAAAATTCATTTTTTTGTTTATCATTGTTCAATAAATTAATGTTGAAGTCACCGCACAAAATGCATTTTTAATAAAAAAATGTTCGAAAAAATGCTCCAATCGTTCCATAAAAAAATCAAAATTTTTCTGCATAGGATTTCGATAGCAACAACAAACATAAATATGTGAGTTCAAGTCTTTAATACCACAAACTTCAAAATGTTCAGACTTATATAGTTTTTTGCAGAAAGCATCTTCTTCACATTTTATATCATTTAAAGCCAATATCATTGAACCACCTCGTTTTTTATTAGCTCGGAAATTGTAAGCTACTAATTTATAACCCTCTAATTTAAATCCAGTGGAGTGCCGTAGTAGAGTCTATCCAATATACGACCCTATCTGCTACCACTCTGTGTTCACCCTGTACGAATTCCGCGAGTCGCGCGCCTATTTAATTCGCCTGCAACTCTAATCGCGGTATACTTTGCGCCTTAATCGGAGCGACTTTCGCCTTAGCCGCCACTAACCGTACCCTAACCGTTCCGTCGCTGTATCATATTCGCCAATATGCCGCGGATGCGTACGCACGTTCGCTTGCGTCGTTAAACACGTGAAGTTGACGCTCTACCACTCACCCCGTAGGAGCATAGCACCTTGGCAGTCACAGTCGTGACACATCTTCGACGACTCGCAGCCGCCTCTGGAACTCATCCGCTGCCTCCTCGGATAGTTCGTTATCCCATCCGACCTTCTTCATACGCCATAGGACTTGTAGCAGGATCTTGGCGGTGATGGTGAGGTAGCTATGCAGTCCGAGCGGGTCAAACACAGACATGACTGCGCTTAATGCTTCCCTCTTGGTGGGTGGTCGCTGTAGCGCCTTTACTTCCTGCAGCACCCTATTCATCGAGGTGTTGAAGGTTACGGCGTCTTCATCGGCCATCCATAACAACCTTAGGGTTCTGCCTGGGCTGTCTTGCCTCAAGCCCACCTCCTTATGCTTGTTCGCCAGTAGTTACTCCGGCTTGTCTTCCAATAGGGCTGCGTGATTAGAATTCCAGCCTGCCAAAGTGAAACCGGCCTTCTGGTGCACTTCCGTAACCTGCCTCGCCGTATTTACCGCTTCCTCTACCGTTGCATAACTGTCTAAATAGTCGTCCATATAATTACTACGTACGATAGCGTTAAGCGCCGTCTCTGTGTTCGCGCGCGTTATAATCTCTAACACATGTGCGAGAAACGGCGAGCTCCTCGCGCTGAAAATTATTGACGTCATAACGTACTCCCGCGGTGGGCTGTGTCGCTCGTTTCCTCGCCAGAGAAACAATTGCGCGGGTTGGTCGCGACGGTTGATTTTCACACGTAAGATCATTTCCCTAATATCCGCGGACACGGCTATCTCATTCTCTCTAAACCTAAATAGTATGCCCGGTAAGTTCCGTAATAAGTCGGGGCCCTCGAGTAAATAATCATTAAGACATCTACGGGATGCGCGCGCTGCCGCGTCGAACACTACTCTCGTCTTCCCCGGCTTGTGCGGGTTCCGTACTGCAAAGTGTGGCAAGTACCAGCTCTTGGGGTCCTCTCTCTCCGTCCCCACGGCTTCCCTTGCGTATCCTTTTGCGAGAAGCTTGTCTATCTGGGCTATGTAGGCGTCCCGAAACTCCGGCGACTGGTCCATCTTCCTTTCAATCGTCCGTAGTCTTCGAGCTGCCATTTCGTAGCTGGGTGGCATCCGCACGTTGTCGTCCTTCCATGGCAGTCCAACTTGGTATTGCTCGCCGACCTTCTTGACGGTGCGCTGGAATATGTCGACAGCGCGCTCCTCTTCCCGTCGCGGCCTACTCTTTAGCGAGATACCTATAGAATCTATCTCATACTGCCGTTTGAGGAGTTCCTTTAGCTCCTCGTCCTGACTGGCAAACGTTCGGATGTCCCTATCTGGCCGTCCGCTAGTGCTTGCTACGTGTAATACGGTCTCGCCGTCTTCCCTACACGTTAACCGCGGCACGGTTCCCTGAATTACCCACCCTAGCAACGTACTTGCAGCTATGGGCTGCCTTCGACGTCCTATTCTCAAATCACGAGTGATTATTAAATGCCAGTTGTCGGCGCCTAATAATAATCTCGGCTTCGCGTCGTCGTAACATACTGAACTTGGTAAGTCGCGTAAGTGCTTCAACCGTAAGCACTCCCTACTCACAGACTGCGAGCCTATCTTTAAATCCACTATTGTTCGCGTGCTTACATTATACATCTCACTGCGCGTCTTGTCACGTATCCCTATATTTACTAACCTACTGTTACGAGCTTGGGGTTTGAGACAATTACAAACTGCCGATTGAATTACCAAAATTGACTATTTAATTACACAAAACTAATTACAACTTAAAATCACACTAATAATAAAACACAGTTCGCCGATATTTCGCTTCGAAGTATTCTCTTGTATCGCCAATTCACTACTACCTCGGTCGTGGTCTATACCGGCCTTATATAGGGCCTCAAATAGTTTCCAGAACCTTCTACTGTAGCGATATCTAGAATGTTCGAGTACATATCGGTCCCGACATTTCTGGAAGGATCTCGACTCTCCTAGTTCTGCTACTCGACACTAGAGGGCGCTAGTGTAACTAGTGTTGCCATGTACAAGACATTAATAGTGGCGCGTAACACTGCCCCCTCCTAAGACATGCTCGTCCCGAGCATTATTGGCCCCATAATAACGTGCCAGTCGATTCACATAGACAATCTTAGGAGTACCTCTTCTAAAATCAGTCAGCACCCGCCAGTTTCCCTGCTGCTGCTGGGCGGTGCTGTTAGCCACACTATCCTCTCGAGATCGATCACCTTTTTCTACAGTTCGTTTAGGGCAGCTGAATCGAAGATGGCCCCTTTTCCCACAGCCGTAGCATCTAGGGCTGTATCCTTTATTGCGGTCGTGAAATGTAGCTGCAGCAACCTCCCTGACGCGGTGGGAACGATGATCCTGCCGCGCGGCTTCTATCTCCAGTGCATGGGCCAACGCGTCCTTAAGCGTCTCGTGGTGCCCGAGCCTCACAACAGCTCTGACTTCAAGGTCGCGGATACCGTCGATGAATGTCTGCACCAAGTTCCCTACAATGAGCGCAGGTACAGACTGGTATGCTTTCCGAACAAGCTTCTCCACCTCAAGGGCCCACTGCTGCAGGTTTTCGTCGCTGCGTTGCACGCGATCTTTGAGCTGCGCACGAAAGACGTGTTCCAGGTGAGCGTCGCCATATCTCGACTCCAATGACTCAAGGAGCTGCTCGTAAGTCACTTCCTTACCGAGAGCTTCCAGAACAGTTAAGGCTTGGTCGCGTAGGCCTAGGGTGAGAGCAGTCATGGCCTGACTTTTATTCCAGCCGTTCGCCTTCATAACAGTCTCGAACTGGATTTTGTAGGCCGACCAGGAAGAAGTCCCGTCGAATGGCGGCACTTTGAATAATCCACCTAGCGAAGGTGTTGTAGCTACCACGGGAGCTGTAATTCCATCTCCATTTTTGAGGTCATCCAGCGTTTTCTTCAGGTCAGCCATCACGTTGTCAACCCGATTGTACACTTGGTCGATTCGGGTTTCAGCTTCCAACAGGCGGTTGTCATATTGAGCAACCTTATCCTTCAACTCCTTTATCTCTTTACCGAAGGTAGCGTAAAGGTCCTTCATGAGGAGCATCTGCTCTTCCTTATAGCGTTTGAGCTGCTCTTCCAACCGACGGCCCTGTTCCTCCTGTCGGCGGGCCTGTTCTTCCTGTTGGCGGGCCTGTTCCTCCTGTTGGCGGGCCTGTTCCTGCTGTAGGCGGTGCAGCTGCTCTTCCAACCGACGGGCCTGTTCCTCCTGTCGGCAGGCCTGTTCCTCCTGTCGGCGAGCCTGATCCTGCAGCATCATCATCAGAGCACCTAAGTCAGGTGCTATAGATGCAGGAGCTGATGACGGGCCTGCCTCCGTGGTTAGCAGCTGACCCTCCGACGTTTGCGGCGTTCCATTACCAAATCGTCTCTGGTCTGTCTCCTGGTGGCGTTGACTTCGGGTACAGATACCCTCCGTGTCGTCTTTAGGTAAAATCGGCATATTTGATCCCACTTCTGACACCAATTGTGACGAGCTTGGGGTTTGAGACAATTACAAACTGCCGATTGAATTACCAAAATTGACTATTTAATTACACAAAACTAATTACAACTTAAAATCACACTAATAATAAAACACAGTTCGCCGATATTTCGCTTCGAAGTATTCTCTTGTATCGCCAATTCACTACTACCTCGGTCGTGGTCTATACCGGCCTTATATAGGGCCTCAAATAGTTTCCAGAACCTTCTACTGTAGCGACATCTAGAATGTTCGAGTACATATCGGTCCCGACATTTCTGGAAGGATCTCGACTCTCCTAGTTCTGCTACTCGACACTAGAGGGCGCTAGTGTAACTAGTGTTGCCATGTACAAGACATTAATAGTGGCGCGTAACACTACTATTGGTCTCGCGTTGACTATTATTTACGCCTCTAATATTGAGCGGCTTTACCGGTCTTTCCGCTCCTAACTCGCAAGCTAAGTTGTCGTCGATTAACGATATGGTAGAGCCTTTTTTTTACGGGGGGAAATCCTCATGGACTACCTCCACCTGGGGAAAGGCGGAGGGGCGTGCCGGACTCTTACCGGCTAAAACCACCCCGGTGTCTCCTGGCACGTGCGCGTGGGGCCGCGGGAATCCAAATTCTTCCGCAGCCCCACACTAGTGCTGGCCCAGTCAGTCCGGGCCTCGTCTCCTGCACGGGGTAGTGAGGTGTTTAACTACCCCGTGTATCGCCTCAGGGGCGCGCGCTGACACCCACGCGCGCCTCCGCCTCGGGTCCATCGAATAGGGATGGCCGGGGCTTCCCCAAGTCCCTCGCCCCTGGACACATTCATGGGGGCCGGAAAAGGGCGTTGTCCGCCCTTCTCCTGCTCCCGGTGCGCCTTCTGCGGCTGGGGAAGGGAGTCGAGATCTCCCTTTCCCGTTCCGCAGTTTCCTTCTGCGACATCACGTCCTCGCAGAAGGACACCACCGCGTCCCACGACTCTGCGCTACCGACCATCTTCCGCACTAAGGCCGGCAGCGACAGATCGCCTCCTACTTTATTTGTGAGGTCACTGCGCTGCTCCTCCCAAGCTACACACTCGGCGAGCGTGTGTTGCGCCGTGTCCTCCCTGCAATGGACGCAGTGGTGGCACCGAGCGTCTGGCTCCCTGTCTATGCGGCACAGGTACTTGCCGAAGCAGTCATGCCCCGACAGCACTTGCGTCACCCTAAACGACAGGGAGTCGTGCCTTCTCCCGATCCAGTCGTCGAGTACTGGCCGGATCGTCTCGACGGTAGCGAGGCCGGCGGTAGGGCGCAGAAGCCTTTGCCGTCATTCCGCCACCAAGACCTGACGGAGCTCCTCTCGGCGCAGCGCGATCTGCTGTTGCACCGGCCTCGAGCCCCGTGCCCGCTCTTCATCGCGCCATCGATATAATGACGCGAGTACTTTCGCCTCTAGGTCCCAGGGCGGGGATCCGGCCAAGACGCAAGCCGCCTCGTAGGAAATCGTACGATACCCGCGGACGACTCTGGCTGCCATCGCCCTCTGCGGTTTGCGCGGAATGGTGAGAGTGCTGGCCGTCATGTCCATCGCCCACACAGGGGCCCCATACAGGGCCATGGACCGCACGAATCCCACGTACAACCGCCTCCAGGCGACGCTCGAGCCCCCCAAGTTGGGAAGCAACGTTGAAAGCACGCCGTAAGTGGGGTCCGAATTCCTATCGGCTGTCGAGCACCAATCCCAGATACTTCATGGTGGACTCGACAGCTATCCGTGCCCCGATGACCACATTGTGTGATCCCGGCAGCGGTGCGCGTCGAGGGCCATGGAACACCATGGCCTCCGACTTGTTTAGGGCCACTTCCAGGCCCAGGCGCCGGATGCGGTTCACCACTTGTGACACCGCAGCCGTGGTAACCAACGCTGCTTCCCTGTGCGAACTCCCCCGGGCAGTGAAGAGCGTGTCGTCCGCATAATACGTCATGTAGGCGCCCGACGGGAGTTCACCTCTCAACACCCAGTCGTAGCTGATGTTCCACAGGAGCAGTCCCAAGACCGATCCCTGCGGAACACCACACGACATGACGCGCTGACTAGCGCCGTCACGTACCTAATAGGTAACGCATCTCTCCTCAAGGTAAGCCCCTATTATGCGGCGGAGGTAGGGAGGCACGCAATGGTAATTCAGTGCTTCCCGAACACAACTCCAGGGTAGGGTGTTGAATGCGTTGGAGATGTCTAAAGACACCGCCAGCACCACCCCACCCCGGGATATTGTCTCCTCCGCCAGGGCCCTCACGCACTTAATAGCGTCTATGGTGGAGCGCCCGCGACGAAAACCAAACTGGTTCTCGTTCAGGTCCGGCCCCTCTCTGCACAAGTGGCTGACGAGGCAATCCGCGATGATACGCTCAAGAAGTTCGCCCGCCTCGTCGAGCAGCACTATGGGCCGGTACGCGGACGGCGAGTCCGCGGGGCGCCCCTCCTTCCTGAGCAGGACCAGCCTCCCCTTCTTCTACACACTGGGAAGCTGACCCTGCTCGAGACATGCCGCGAAGAGCTCCCTCATCTGGGGCTCTAGCTCCTTCAGAGCCAGGACGAGAGCTCGACCAGGAACTCCGTCGGGTTCAGGCGCTGTGTTCTTAGCTCGGAGTCGCGACACGGCCGCTCTCGTCTCTGTTTGCGTCACCTCGGAGACATCGGTACTCTCCTCTTCTGGAGAGTCTGTAGCTGAGGGCGAAGCCATCACCGGGGGAACTTGTCCCACTCGCTCAGGGAATAGAGCCGATACCACCGCCTCTAGCAACTGGGGTTGCATGCTTTGTGTTAGTGGAGGCGCCCAGGGACGCAACTTGCCCCGTACCCAACGGTAGGGGCGCCCCCACGGATCCCGATCCAGGGACCCCAGCAGCTCCTCCCTGGCACGTGACTTTGAGTCACCGATGGCCAGCCACATAGTCTCCTTAGACGCGCAGCACACCTCATACAGCGCGTCCTCCTCGGCGGGATCCCGTCGACGCCACCTCCGGTATCGGGTGTACCGGCGACGAGCCGCAACGCATGCTATGCGCAATTGCGCGATCTCAGCGGTCCACCAGTACACCTGGTGCTTTGCGGACCGTTGGCGGACACGGGGCATAGACTCGTCGCAGATCTGCGTCATCGCCCCGCGAAACCATAGCGCCACCGATCCAGGACTAGACTAAGGCAGCTTCCAGTGGTAATTATACAAAAGAGTGACTTTCAATAAGTAATATTTATAATCTATATTCACACTCTTAATCTCATGGCTGTTAGACGGGAGATGAGGCTACATTCTTCAACAGATTTGACAGCATACAGGCAACTGAACAGACAGATCTCCAAATTCATGCGGCGAGACTTACGCAACTTCAATACAGCTCGTATTGAAGAAGCGATCGAGCGGAACCAAGGCTCCAAAGTCTTTGCCAGAGATCTGTCTGCCAGAAAGAGCCAACTGTCAAGGCTGAAGACCGAATGTGGCAGCATCGTTTCCGGGGCACCTGAGATTTTGAGTGAGATTGAGAGGTTCTATGGGCAGCTGTACACGTCATCGTTGGAGCCACACGCAAGTGTGAGTAACGATCCAAGAGCGAGTCTTATTCGACACTATTCCGAAGATATCCCGGACGTCAGTCTGAGCGAGATTAGAATGGCTCTCCAGCACCTTAAAAACGGCAAGGCCCCAGGCGAGGATGGAATTACAGCGGAGCTTCTGAAAGCGGGTGGAAGACCGGTACTTGAAGTCCTTCAGAAGCTCTTTAATTCCGTCGTCCATGGTGGCATTACACCGGAGGCGTGAAGCAGAAGTGCGGTGGTCTTGTCCTTCAAGAAAGGTGACAACGCTCTCTTGAAGAACTACAGACCGATTTCCCTTCTGAGCCGCGTCTACGTGCTGTTTTCGAGAGTCATTACGAATCGTCTCGCGCGCAGACTTGACGACTTCCAGCCTCCCGAACAAGCCGGTTTCCGAAAGGGCTTTAGCACCATAGACCACATACATACCCTACGGCAAATTGTACAGAAGTCCGAAGAGTACAATTTGCCACTATGTCTGGCGTATGTGGACTATGAGAAAGCCTTTGATTCCGTCGAAATTTGGGCGGTGCTGCAGTCCCTTCAGCGGTGCCAAGTTGACTGTCGGTATATCGAAGTGCTGAAGTGTTTGTACAGTAGAGCTACGATGGCTATCCGAGTACAGAACCAGAGTACGAAACCTATCCAATTGCAGAGAGGTGTAAGACAGGGTGACATTATATCCCCGAAACTCTTCACCGCTGCATTGGAAGACGTTTTCAAGCTTCTGGACTGGAAAGGATACGGAATTAACATCAATGGCGAGTACATCACTCACCTTCGATTTGCCGACGATATAGTCCTCATGGCAGAATCGCTGGAGGAGCTAAGCACTATGCTCAATGACCTCAATAGTGTCTCCCAACGGATAGGTCTTAAGATGAACATGGACAAAACAAAGATTATGTTTAATGTCCATGTCACACCTATGCCGGTAGTTGTTGGGAGCACTAAGCTCGAAGTTGTTGACGAGTATGTTTACCTGGGACAAATAGTCCGACTAGGTAAGTCCAACTTCGACCGAGAGGTCAATCGATGGATTCAACTCGGCTGGGCAGCGTTCGGGAAGCTACGACACATCTTCTCGTCAGAAATACCTCAAAACCTTAAAACAAAATTGTACAACCAGTGCGTGTTGCCAGTGATGACTTACGGAACTGAGACGTGGTCCTTCACTGCTGGCCGTATGAGGAAGCTCAAGGTCGCTCAGCGAGCTATGGAGAGGGCTATGCTCGGAGTTTCTCTGCGTGATAAACTTAGGAATAAGGATATCCGCAGTAGAACCAGAGTAACCGACATAGCCCAACGGATTAGTAAGCTGAAGTGGCAGTGGGCCGGCCATATAGCTCGAAGAACCGACAACCGATGGGGAAGAAAGGTTCTCGAGTGGCAGCCTCGTACCGGTAGGCGAAGTGTAGGGCGTCCCCCCACAAGATGGAGTGACGACCTGGTAAGACATGCAGGAAGTCGATGGATGCAGGTGGCTCAGGACCGTGCTTTGTGGCATTCTTTGGGAGAGGCCTATGTTCAGCAGTGGACTTGTGAAGGGCTGTAATGATGATGAATGATGATAATCTATATTGAATAAAAAAGTTTCTGTTTCTGTTTTTGTTTCTGTTTCTGTTTCTTCCTCGAGTAGTTCCCTGTCGATGCGCTTAAGCGCCCAACGCAGGCCGTCGTTAATCGGGGTTGTTAGATGGCGGCCGCTCGCAGTCTGGGCAGAGACGTCGAACCGGATATACCGATGGTTTGACGACGTCTCCACCTTTGCGGCGACACGCCAGTCGCGGACTCGGCTGGCGACAGAGGGGCTAGCAAACGAGACGTCCACTATCGACCCACCCCGCTGCCGCACGCACGTGTATTCCGAACCCCGATTCAAGACGACCAGACCAGTCGTCACCGTCCACTCTTCTAGCATCTCGCCCCGAGAGTCAGTGAGAGGAGATCCCCACGCCGATGACTTGGCGTTGAGATCCCCGAGCACCAGAACGGAATGAGGGTGATAGCGGCCTACGACGGCGCCCGACTCAAAAAGCAAAACCCTCAAAGTCAGCGAGACTCTTGTTGGGGGAGAAATACGCCCCTACAATAACGATGCCGCCCGAGACTGCAGCAACCCAGCCGCGGCCCCGAGACGGGTCAATCAGAGTCTCGCCAATAATGGCCAACAAACCGTCAGCGCATCCCAACCAGTTGTCACGGGCGGGAATTAAGTACGGTTCGGCGACCACAGCCACGTGAATCTAACACTTTGCCATGCTCTGGAGTAGGAGATCCTGAGCTCTGGCACAGTGGTTGATGTTGCCCTGGAGAAAAAATATATATATGGTAAAACCTTCGTCAAGTAGCGCATACGTATCTACTTCCTTACCACGCGGTCCGCGCACGGTAATGGGGCACACTTTCAATAACACAGACGCACTACTATTAATATTCGACGCGACCAGCACGATTTCGTCCGGTTTTACCGACGCTTCAGGCGTGCGGGCCTTGCGGGCGTGAAGGAGGGCGTGGTGTGGGGCACTGCAGCCGTCGACGCCACACTTCCTAGCTTTACAAAGTAGGCCTCGGTGTTTGCTGTGTCGGTGTTTAAGCACCTAAAACATACTCCATCTTCCCTTACCCACTTCCACCGGTCGTCCGAACCCATTTGTGCCAGCTTCTTACATTTGGCGATTGGGTGTTCACCGCCACAACACATACACGAGGCACTACCGGTGTCCTCCTGGGCGGTGAACGTCTTTACGTCGTGGGCCCTATCCTACACCTACATCCTTACACGGCGACGGTAATCTACGATCCGCGTGGCGATGTGGCGATGACGATCTATGTACACCTACATCCTTACACGGCGACGGTAATCTACGATCCGCGTGGCGATGTGGCGATGGCGATCTACGTTTAGGCAATAGAGTGCGGCGTCGGACGCGCGACGGCGACGTAACCCGTACACGGTGATCCACCTGGTTCATTTCTACGGCGACTCCATTGTCCCTATGTATCGTATCTACGCGACGTGGTTGATCGATATTCGCAACCGACCTCCCCTGGGAATCTTCAGCGTGGTCGTAACCGGTTCCCCTACTTGGCGGGGCCTGCTCTATCTCGATGCGGGGCACGGGCGGAGACGGGCGGTAGGGCGGCTCCCCCCGCACAGTATCGACGTTCTCTAACCACCTAACAACGCGTACCCTATTTTCCACTAAATCGTCTTCATTTAAACTATCTCTATCCGTTTCTTCTTGCAGTTGAGCAACGTCCCTAGCGTATTTCTTCTTGATGAGATCTTCTTCGATTTGCAATTGCTTCCTTCTAATTGCTGTTAGTTCCTCCGCGGTATTATACTTTTTGCAAAAAAAGCAAAGCAAAGTTAAATGCTATCGCGCTAGCTGTCGACCGGGCTGAACGGACTGAACGGACTGACGGGGCGCGGGGCACGGGCCTATGTACAACGTCTGCTACAGGCGCGACGGTACGCACTACCGAACTAGTCTCTGTTACCGGAAGATCTTCTATAATCGCGGCGAGCGTCTCTGTACGCGGCGCGGATGTGCTAACCTCTCCTAAGCGATCGGTTGTAGACACGGACATAGCAAGGCGCGGTAGCGCGGGCGCCGGCGCGGGCATAGATGCGGGCGCGAGCACAGGCTGGGGCACGGCGGAGGGTGCGTGTGCCGAGATAATCGGACGGGGATGCTGGTGCTTCCTCGAATATCCGCATTCCTACCGGCGTTTCGTCGTCATTCCGTGTCTTCTGGCGTCTTGTCTTCCTCATGACTTCACACGTTGCGGCTTCCGATCGTCTTCAAAAAGACGCACGTATTGGATGCCGTTCCTGCCGCAAGGGCGTTACCAGATGGTCACAGTTTGGCACCGTTAGCGAGCAACCACCTGGCCGCGTAAACGCGGTTAAGAAATAAGAAATTGTCTGGAAACAGACAATAGACGTATATGACGTAGACGTAATAAGAAACAGAGAAGAAGTTTGTTCCGACGATCTTCTCTCTTCGTCGACGAACTTCTTTCTTCCTTGAAGATCTTCTATAATGATCTTCTTTCTTCTATGATTATCTTCTTTCTTCTGTAATTTCCTTCTTTCTTCTGGCTTCTATCCGGCGGCGATGGACCAAGAATATTAGGGACTGAAGTGCTTCTGGCTTCTTTTCCGGCGGCGAAGGACCAAGAATATTAGGGACTATAGTGGGCTGTATAATTTTACTATTGCAAGTGGACTGTATTGATTAACTAACTGACTGATGTTGAGGTATACTACGCTAGGGGCTGCTTAAAGGAAAGATGGTACTGTAGACTATACTGTATTCAAATATTTACAGTGCGGCACTAATAAACTATATAATTATATATACAGAGGGGACTCTTCACTTTTCAATCTTCAATGGAGTATTTCTTGATTTCTCTTGATTTCTCTTGATTTCTTCGCTTGCTGTTGTCTTCGAGTGCCGCTTCCGAATTGAACAGCTCACAGGCCAAAACGCCCTTCTTATATCTCGCAAGAGAGCGTCTCAATATGTGAGTAGCTTCACGAGGTGATGCCGCGCGCTGATTGGTCGACGACATCACATGATCTGCTGGCGGTGTGCGGGGTGTGCGAGGCGCAACGGGGTATGAAGCAGTGGCAGCTCCCCTCGCCGTCCGTAACACAATGTGAATAGCAATGGGTACCGACTTCACAAAACGTGGCAGAGGACGCCACTAGAAGTTTTCCTTCCACCTTCGATAAGAGTCATCGCTGGATTCAAGGACCAGAATTCCTCAGGCCAAGTCCTGATTTATGGCCCCTGCAAGTGGACATAAAAAAAGCTTAGAAACGAGTGAATAAAAATCACCAAAAAGCGTAAATACGCTAAGAAAGGAAGAGCCGTTAAGTCTACCCGACTACGGACAATTCAACAGCTTAGAATACTCCTTGGGGTAACTGCACGTACTTTACAAGCGGTAGAAAAATTCAAGAAATTAGCAACGACACGATAATGCATTGGAAATAGCGTCTTTAAAAGGAGCTGAATTATTGATTTGAAGTTCGTTCAAGACGAGTGTTTCCATTCGGAAATAAAATGCTTTAAAACTGGCAGAAACGGAAAGTTCATAGAACCGGAAATGGGCGATATTGTCTTGATAATAGATAATTCATTACGCAGGAATACACAGCCAAGAGGCAAGATTCACAGGACATTACCAGGACAAGACTGTCACGCATTGTGTTGTGTTGACGTCATACTAGCACAGGTATTTGAGGAGACCTACGTCCAGATTAGTAGTCCTGGTACCCGCAACGCCTCCCAAATGATGACCATGCTTGATGATACACCATGCTTAAAACATTCTAAAACCTTAATCTTTAATCATGATCGTAAATTCGCTTCAAAAGGCCTGGGATTAAGTAAGAATAAAGCGCGTATTCTGGCAAGAGCCCTGACTGGACACTGTTGTTTAAAAAGCACATGTCCATCCTGGGGCTAAGCAATTCAAGGATGTGCTGATTCTGTACTCGTACCTTAACGAAAGAAACACCTCTTCACATCTTAACTGATCATTTAATGCGCAAACGTAACACTCATCTGAGAAACTATGTGCTTATCCCAGAAGAAGTGACATTGCTAACATTTTAACAACTCCTTATATTCATTGAATTAAAGCCATAGTAGCGATCACAAAATATCTCACAGGTCTTGCACAAAACAAGTGGTAAAATAAAAAAATTGTACAATCGACTTCAATATAAATAAAATGAGAACATCATCAATGTAGTCGAAATCAATTAAATACGCATTATTAAGAATAACTCAAAAGTAGTGGTCAGATCTTGATCAAATTCATTTGGGACCACATGAAAAGCACCAGTTTTCAAATAAAAAAAGAAGCATCAACATCGGTTGACCTATAAAAAAGTTCTGAGGAAACACAATTGAAAAAAATAATTTAAAAAATGCAACCGAATTGAGTACCTACTCCTTTTTTTGAAGTCGGTTATAAAAGAAGAAGAAAATAAGTGTATTGCAACTTATACATAGGCTGCACTAAAAGTATCGGGAATTGAATATTTCCACTGTTCTTGTCATATTAAAATCTTTTTAATTGAAAACTCCTTGGTTTTAAAAATCGAATACCATTTATTTATTTAAAAAAAGATTCTCGGTCTTGTCACAAGGTTTTGTCAAACTTGTTTAGTCATTGAGAAAATGGAATTGACTCGAGAAAATTCAAGAGCGATGATTTATTATGACTTTCGAAGTGGTTTAACACAAAAACAGTGTGTTGACCGGATGATTTCTGCATTCGGTGATGAAGCCCCATCCAAAACCATAATTTATCGCTGGTTTGCTGAATTTCAACGTGGACGTGTCAAGCTCAGTAGCCGTCAAGGTCGTCCAAAAACTGCAGTCACCCAAGAAAACGTTGATGCTGTGCGTAAGCTGATTGAGGAAGATCGACATGTGATATACCGCGAAATTCAGACAACTTTGAACATTGGCATGAGTCAAATACAAATAATCTTGCATGAACAATTAGGTGTAAAAAGTTGTTTTCCCGATGGATACCGCATTCGCTCCGTGAAGAGCAAAAAGCGGCTCGCGTTACTTGGTGTGTCAGAACTCTCGAAAGATTCCACGCAGGATCCTCAAATGCTGTATACAACATCGTATCAGGTGACGAATCCTGGATATAGAAAGAAAGAAGAAGAAAGAAAGAAAGAAAATAACTTTATTGATATACGCGTACGAACCCGAAATAAAATACCAGTCACGAGTTTGGGTGTTCGAAAATGAGTTAAAGCCAACAAAAATTGTTCGTTCACGGAGTGTTGCAAAAAAATGGTGGCCACGTTTGTCTCCAAAACCGGCCATTTTACGACTATTCCTCTTGAGGGACAAAGAACGGTTATTTGCAAAATGGTATGCTAGCATTTGTTTGCCACAGGTCGTTTCTGAACTCCGTAAAAGAACTGCAACCGCCACATCATCCTCCATCACGACAATGCGAGTTCTCACACCGCACACAGAACAAAAGAGTTTTCAGAGCAAGAAAACATAGAATTATTAGACCATCCGCCGTACAGCCCCGACATAAGCCCCAATGATTTCTATACTTTCCCTAAAATAAAGAATAAATTGCGTGGACAGAGATTTTCATCACCTGAAAAAGCTGTGGACGCCTACAAAACGGCCATTTTGGAGACCCCAAATTCCGAATGGTATGGTTGCTTCAATGATTGGTTCCATCGTATGGAAAAATGTGTCAAATTTCGCGGAGAATACTTCGAAAAGCAATAAATACATTTTTAAATAGTAATGTTGTGTCACTTCCTTGATTCCCGAAATTTTCAGTGCCGCCCTCGTACACATAGAAAGGTTTGTGCATCGGAAATAGCGAGGTACGATTTTGCCTACGGTTTTTCTGCCGACTTCCAAAAAGGAGACGGTACTCAATTCGACTGTATGTTTTTTTTATGTGTGTTACTTCATAACTCTTTACTGGGTGAACCGATTTGGATGATTCTTTTTTTTATAGCTGGTAATTCTCGTGTGGTCCCATATGAATTTGATCAAGGTCAGATCAATAGTTTTTGTGTTATTCTTAATAACTTATATTGAAGTCGGCAGTACAAAATTTTTAATTTTTAATTATTTTGTAGTAGAAGTGCCAAACGAGTGACTACCATCGCCCGTAAACAACTGCAACACCAGGGGAATTACAAATGCGTTGCTAGCCTTTTAAAAAAGACTTTTCGCGTCTTTCTATTAAAACCAAATGTAATCTTTTTTTTTCGAGCAACCCGCATTCGAGCGCTACAAATGTATTCTCCTAAAGCACGAGGATAATGTAAGCCAGCCATAATGCAATCAAATTAGCCGTTTCTGCTACTAAAACCAAAGGATCTTAATTTTGAAATAGTATGAAATTAAATTTTGGTCAAAAAATGAAAACATTATCTTAATTCATTAAGCTATAGCAATTCTTTATTTTCCCAAAAAAACTCCTGAAATTAGCAATAAAAAAAATAAAGAGTCACTTATCGGGATAAAAACTATCCTATCTCTCAAGTTGGACCAAACTGCACACAGTCTGCAAAATTTCATTGAAATCGGTTCCATCTGTTGAGTACTTACAGCAACACGTGGTGGTTATACTATTAAATTGTAGCTTATATTAAACGTTTGTATTTTTAACATAGCGCCATCTATTGAATATTTACTCAATCCAGTCAACAGATATCATCATCTGACAGAATCGTTTGGAGCTAACAGATAATTGTGACTGTCAAATAATAGACAAATAATTTGCAATAAAATAATATTGTGTTGCGACTATAAATTGAGATGTAAGCTATCCTATCTTTTAAGTTGGACCAAACTGCACATTGAGCAAAAATTTCATTGAAATCAGTTCAGTAGTTTAGGAGTCCATCGCGGACAAACAACGTGACACGTAATTTTTATATGTAAAGAAATATAACATGTAGATAGTGTCTTGGAAATTGTCCTAACGTTTCGAAAGGAATTTTGAATTCATATAATGTTTTACTTTCCGAAATTATATAGATCGGTGTCATCCTTGATTAAATTATATTTACTAATGCTGAGTGAATCTCTGTTGGTACTATTAAGGTACTATAAAAGAAAATAAAATCAAACACTAAATATATGTAAGTAGCGGAAAAAATAGAGTTTGACAATTCTGCGCCTGTGTTCGAGACTGACGGAGAATTAAATTGATGAAAAATTAGATTAGGCTTAACCATCAGTATATATGTAGAAACAGTTGGTATTTCATCGTCATCAGATTAACCTAACTTGCAGATTTACATAAACTTAAACATGCTTGTATGAAGTACTTCTACACATAACTTTTACTTTCTTTTGTACGTGGTAGAGCAATGCTGCAGCTATATTAGTAGTATAGTTGTAGCACGAATGGGTCGGCTCGACCGGGGCAGGACCACGCTCTCACAGAATACCAGCGTAAAATGGCAGCTTGACACTGCTGTGTTTCGTATGGTGAGTGTAGAGAACCGGAGACCCATTTTAATGGAAAAGAGGCATTCCATCTTAGTCCTCACGGGTGCCGACGCATCTGCATTTTGATTCTTTATTGAGGATAAATGTAGTTGTCTATGGGTCACAGCTACCACTTACCATTAGGTGGACTGTGTGCTCGTTTGTCACCTATCCTATAAAGAAAAGTAACTCGTGGCAGCTGTCATAATTATTAGAAGGGTTACAGAGTAATGAAATATTAAGTCAAGGAAGTGACAACCCCGTCAATATTACCTATAATCAACTAGTTCAAAAACGTGTTAATTCTTAAAAATATTATGCGCGATAGCCCATTCTGACGTCTAGAATTATGTATCTCGACGATTTATTAGCACATAAAAATTGCAATTGTTATTAACAAAATAAGATGAAAAAATTGATATTTAGTTTTTCTTTAATAACTCAACAAGCTATTAATAATTATTTAAGAACTTTTGAAAATTTGTTTAATTTACTTATTTTTTAATTACCGATGTTTTGGGTGCTTTACAGGAACCCATAGTCACGGGGGGGACTGAGATGCTTGACGTCTCGATGTTACAGTTAGCCCGGGCACCTTCAGTTTTCGAATATTAATTTTTGATTCGATCTACGCAGAATGAGCTTACAGTATCTTGAAGTCTTGCGGTGGTATGCTTGGGTTTGGTTTTTTTTCCGCCCAGAAGCAAGTAAACTTACCCTTTGGGAAGTGGGGGAGAGAGGTGGTGAATGCTCTTAGCATACCACGCAGCCGGCTGCGTGATTATATGGGACTCACTATGAAAACCTAAGTGAATACCCACTAAACACTACATGGGACTGGCTTTGGCCTGGAGGGCCTTTTTGCCGTATCGGAATTAGGTTGGGTTTGGATTTAATTTTGTTAATTATAGCATTTGAAAAGGCGAGATCGGGGTTTCCTGGCCAGATGAGAGGCGGCATAAGTGAGGATTGTTCCGCTTTCAGAGCTCGCGCCAACTGCCAGAAGGCAGTTTGTGATGGCTCGATGTCCGTCAGCAGATTATCCCATTTATCATGTCTAAACTTTTTGATGCGCTGTTTCACCTCGTTTTGGAGATTACGCAGACGGAATTTGTTAGCTACGTACATATTAATATATAGTAAGATAGTGATCGTACTGTCTTAGAGCCGCGTTTGTTGCTCTAATACTAGTTGTCCAATATTACTCGAAAGCTTCATGTGCTGATTACTTGACACACGAACCTTATGAGAGAATTCTTCAACTGTAGAGGTGAGATGGGCCGATAGGGCGCTAATCGCATGATTGATCTCCTCAGGCGAGTCCTGTCCGGGATTTTGTCTAAGTGCTGGAAGGTCGTAGACTCGAGTTTGACCTCGAGCTTACGTCAGTCCACGATGGTTTTGTCTGAAGGACCTCACCTGCGGACTGGCAAAGCTGACATTGGACTGATCTATGGTCCGAGTCAAGTTCTGATACTGTGTCAATTGATAATATTGACAAACGGACATCTTTGACCAACGCTACGTCAAGGACGTCCGGTTGGTAACTGCGAATGAGTAGCGGGTTGTAGTCTCAAGCGCCATAACATCGAAGTTTAGTCACTCTGTGAGATCGAACAATGCATTAGCATTGGGATTTCTTGAAACTGAGTTCCAGGAGGAATGCTTACTGTTACGATCTCCAGCTACTACTACACTGGAGCCAAGATTAAATAATTCTACGAAGTCTGATTCAACTATGCGTTTGGATGGCGATAGATACGCCGATACGATGGTAAGTAGCGGATGGCCAGAGAGAGCTACCTTACATTACATATATAAACTTCGATGTTGGTTAACGGGGGAGTGGGTGGGGGGGGGGGGGTTGATTGGTACGCAGTGCAAGGACCTATTCTAGTAGATTAAGGTGCCGCCTCTAGGGCTGGTCAACCTATAATTTCTAACTAAAGTGTAGTTTGCGATCTTAGGATCACGATGGCTACATGGCGATCTCGTATTTTTGGTCTCTGAGGCCGTTTGCGTTAAAGTACGTGACAGTCAGAGAGCGTGGTTTAGTTCTACCTAAATTATGTACTGCCATTCTGATATTTAGAATAGGTGATTAGGCGCACTGAAACGAGATTGCATCGTTAAGTCCTATATGCTCAATCGTAGCGTAGAGTTTGTCCTGGGGAGTGGTGGCTCCGCGGAGTTTGCGAGCCAAGGAGGATAACTCAGCAATGTTAATGTTGCTGATTTATCCTCCAGACTACAGAAAAGTCGGCAGCGAAAGACGACAAGCCTTGTGCGACAGGCTTCGGTTTTGGGGCCTAAGGAGGCGGCATTGGCCGTGGGGCAACAGGTACTGGCTTTACTCAAGCATTGGCTTTCGGCACGAAAGGCGCGGGAGGGTTAACACCTTGCGCAGATACCCCGGCAACAGGGCCGGGCTTGGTGGAGTTTTGAGATAAGGGAGTTGGCACCGAAGATGGTACGGGTTTGGGGGCAGGCGCCCGAAAGTGAGACACACTGGCTTGACCCGCGTGTCCAGGACGGCTTCTACCTCCGCGCTGGTTCCTTCCGCGGCGCTTTGGAACACCCGCGATAATTCGCTGGGTGCCCCTCTTCGCGGCAATTGACGCAGCTCGGGAGTTCAAACGTCTCGGGGGTGCGGGGAAATCAAGTGATGCCGTGGTCAACTAGGCACTTGACGCACCTAGCCCTGACGTAACAATTTCTAGCCAAGTGGCCGTACAGTTGGCATCGGTGGCTTTGGCCAACGATACCCTTGTTTCAGGGGGCTTCAACTGCAATCCCCGTTAGACTACATATGCACCGAACGTTAAAAATGTCGTTGCCTTCCGGAGACAGGTCCAGAATGACGAGGCACAGATCTTAAAACCATTTTTTGTCGGTATATTGGTGCATTCTATGCAGTATGCACCTACCGGACCGGAAAATTTTAGGCCTTTAGGTCGTCTAAAATGTGGACGGTCTCGAGCTCCTTGGCAAGTCCTCGATCGACCACGCGTAGGTTACGTTCCTCAGGGAGGGTGTACGTATGAAATGACTTGTTGGGCGCGTAGGTGGATTGTCACACTGCGAAAATCCTCAGTCCTATCTACGAAAATTCTGATGCCGGCTCGACTAAAGAAGTTGGCGAGTTCCTCGATCGTGACCGACGCCATCATGTTGTACTACTAGACAGCGCAGGCATGTACCCTAGCTCCCCCATTTTCGGCGTGGGAGGTGTGTGCCTACGACAAACACCTAAGCACCTAGCGCGTTGGTACGCTAGGGTGTGTACCTAGCTGTTGCCTAATGCAACAAAAAACACAAAAATTAAAAAGCGATGACCGCCGCTGAGGCGGCAGGTGTGTTTCACTCTACTTATGGTTGCCTGACACCAGTACCAGGAAGCCAGGAAGAAGAGTTACGCACGAAACACTCTTTGCACCACAACAAGCGTTCACTACACTTCGCTGTGAGACCGCCGTTACCCGTGACAGCGTGCTTTGCGCACCACAATAAGAGTACCAAGGCAGTAACCAAATACAAAGCACCAAGCAATGCAGTTTATTCCGGTAAGTAGTAAAACGTCGTTAAAATAAATTGTGCGCAGGGGCAATGAGAGTGGAGTGGCGGGAGTGAACTCAAACAACACGTCCGGAATCTACAAGGCGCAAGCGCAGAATCCACTGAACTGATCTCTCGTTAGTCACCTGCGCGATACTTTATACTGCTAGGACGGGTGGGAGATTAGAGTTCTACCTTCATTTGTTCGTATTTCCTTTAATTTTTACACTCATTCCAACAATATTTCATCTAAAACATTTAGAAGTAGTTCAATATAATATAGTTAGTTCTGTTCTGTATTAACTTTAAAATAATATAAAAGAATTTGGACTTTTTTTAAATCTTAATTAAATGAAAGTAAACCATCAAATCATAGCGTCATAGCCTTCTTAAGCCCATTACTGGATAATAAGTATACTTACGAAAAATCGCTTGTTGTTTACATAGTGAAATGGCAGTCTCTCCTATACATTTAATTAGCTAAAACAGTCAAATAATTTGGTTTTTAAAACAGTTAACGGTAACAATATCGTATTTGCAGCACCGAGTATCAAATGGGCGGCCTATAGTGTAAATATAAAAGAGGATGTCCTGACTGACTCTTCTATCAACTCACAGTCCAAACTGCCAGACGTAGAAATATGAAATTTGGCGTAGGCTTTCTTAAGAAAGGTTTTTAAAAAAGCAACCCCTAAGAGGGTTAAAAAGGGGGATAGATTTTGTTTGTTTTTTTTTTATTTTACAGGGCGATTAAATTAAAATATTACTAAAAATACTCTAAACATATAATATTATATTGTATGGAGAAAAATAATTATGGTTTATTTAACTTGAAAACTGGTGCAAATACTCTTGAATGAAAATAATAAAATGGCTATTTTTTTCTACTTATCTAAAACGAAGGTGAATCTAAAATGAAGGTTTGTATGAAATTTATCGTACTAAAAAATTACAGCCGGAGCCGCTGGATATAGAAGTGTGCAATTGGGACAATGAGTATTACGTAGACATCCATTAAAGTAGTAGAATTTACCTAAATTATTTTTTGGTGCAATAGGGTCTTCGTATGAATGTTTTTACGGGGCGACTGTCTCGAAATTTGCTGAAAGTACGTTTTTCAAACGTGGTAAAGCCATGCTACAGCTATATTAATTGTATAGTTGTAGCACGAATGGGTCGGCTCGACCGGGGAAGGACCACGCTCTCACAGAATACCAGCGTAAAATAGCAGCTTAACACTGCTGTGTTTCGTATGGTGAGTGTAGAGAACCGGCGACCCTTTTTACTAGAATAGAGGCATTCCATCTTAGTTCTCATGGTTAACGCATCTGTATTTTGATTCGGAAACGAGGATAGATGTAGATATCTATGGGCTACAGCAGCCACTTATCGTCAGGCCCACCTGACGACAAGTGGCTGCTAAGGTTGACATGCGAGTACGCTGTCCACAGCGTACTCACTTGTCAACCTTATCCTATAAAAAAGTACTCTATAAATAAAAAGAAATTAATACATATTTGGTGATTTTTCTAAATAACCCCGGGGAATTACGGGGCAGAGTTTGTTAAAATTTGTATGGTAAAATTAC
Organism: Parnassius glacialis; assembly: GCA_033319125.1. Classification (NCBI taxonomy): domain Eukaryota; kingdom Metazoa; phylum Arthropoda; class Insecta; order Lepidoptera; family Papilionidae; genus Parnassius; species Parnassius glacialis. Next base: position 13,701,014 of record JAVANC010000016.1, read on the forward strand.
TATAACACGTGTGTGTTATAGTAATTTTTCAATTCTACCCTTATGTGGGTAAAATTAAGTACGATACGTGAGGGTAATATGGTTACCTTAAGATTTTCCGCCTTATAAAACAAAACTAAGAAGAACACAGAGACAAATACACAATGTCGTATACTACAACTAATATAGAATAAAATAACAAACAAGCCTTGGCAATAATTAGCAACACTTCGAAAAATCAACTTAAAATAGTAGGTGAGGGTAATATGGTCATCCGGTTAATATGGTCACTTTCTTATAACTCAAAAACTACAGCGTCGCTTGCATAGAACGCTATGTGATACGATAGCTCTTGATCAGTCTATCAAATAATAAAGGGTCAAAAAGGCGCTCCTTTATCGACGCCATTTTGACAGTTGATATTATTATAATTATTTTAGTCGATTTTTGTATTGTGTAGTGTAGTTAGTTTTTTAAGTAGATTTTTCGAAGTGTTTTTAATTATTTCCAAAGCTTGTTTGCTATTTTTTTCTTGATATATTAGTCATAGTCTACGACTTTGTGTTTTTGTCCCTGTTCTTTTCCTAATTTTGGTTTTATATGGCAATAAAGCTTAATGTGACTATATTACCCTCACGTACTTACTATAATATCAACTGTCAAAATGGCGTCGATAAAGCGGCGGCCTTTTGACCCTTTATTATTTGAATGACTGATGAAGAGCTATCGTATTACAAAGCCACCTATGCAAATTAGGCTATAGTTTTTGAGTTATAAGAAAGTGACCATATTACCCTCTCGTACTCTACTCTTCTACTCTAGAAAGTAAATCTTAGTCGTGTAAGCTAAAACTTACAAATGCAATGTAAATTTATTATACGATTATCATAAATAGAAAGCAATCATGGTAACTCTAATTTAATTATGTTCAGCCCGATGTATTTCGTAACCGTATAACACAACACAGTAAAACATGTCGCCTTTTTTGTTCCTAATTTTAAAATTAGTTTTACCTTCAGTGAGATAAATTCAAAACTTTGTTTTAATTTCGTTTTACCTTACAGTCGTTATTTTGCTTTAAACTAGGAGAACGCAAGAAGGCGAACTTTTGTTTCTCAAGTAATAAATTGTAGCAAAAACATCGAACTCTTCTTATAATTTCTGAATAGGCTTATTTTTCTAACGTAATTTTTTGTTATAAAAATATCCTCATTATCATTACTTACATTTATAAATTAAAATAATAAGAATAATATTGTTCCGTGAAAGATAATAATATTTGTATTGGGAAAGAACTTAATATTGAATGTAAATTAAAAAAAAAGTATTTTAAATATTTCCATTGTCAATATTTGAAGTTCGGCGGAGCATGCGGTTCACACACAAAGAGATTGTGTTTGTCATTCAGCACAGATAACTGTATACTAGTCAGAGAGTAATTTGCCTTGCTAAACGCTCCTTTATTACATGGCATAATTCTTTAATTTGTGTGCTTTTTATTGCTGTGAAAATTAATTAATTAATTTGTCACAGCAATATTAACTAAACTACTAAAATACTGCTGGACATGGTCCTCCCCCGTTGTAGGCAGGATTTGCCTCAGTCATTATACTTGGCAGCATTTAGGATCAAAGTACCAGACGTCTCGTAACTTTAAAACTGCCGCCTGTCGCCGGTTTGGATATTTCACGTCTTTCCTGGTCCATCTTTTAAAAGCCACAACATGTTTCTGATATTTTCTACAGTTTCCTCTTACGAAATTGGGTAGCGGGTTCTCTTACGCTGCTACCACGCGGCAAAACTTAGTCCGTGGAATTCAAATACTTAAATCATTAATGATTTCTTATATTTACGCGAACAAATTTAAATACTAAAATCATTAATGATTTCTTATATTTACGCGAACAAATTTAAATACTTAAATCTTTAATGATTTCTTATATTTACGCGAACAAATTTAAATACTTAAATCATTAATGATTTCTTATATTTACGCGAACAAATATAAATACTTAAATCATTAATGATTTCTTATATTTACGCGAACAAATGTAAATACTTAAATCATTGTTTTATACATATTAGGGCCATACTAAAGCGGCTCGATCCAAAAAGGTCCACCCTTCTACTTAATATATTGAGTGACGGAGACCCTTTTACTGGTAACAAAGCATTCATAGCCCTTACTGGTGATGACGCATTCGCATTTTGGTTGTTAATTGAGGATAATTGCAGATGTCTTTGGAATATAGCAACCATTTATCATTAAGTAGCCTGTGCGCTAGTTCGTCATCCTTCTAAAAAATGAATCGACGAAAACTGGCACACAAATTGTCTACGATATACAAATTCTTCTTATACGTACACTTAATTCGTTAGAGTATACACAAGCATACTTTGCTTATGTATACTCTAAGCTTCACTCTACATCATAAATTTGCTTTGAATTTAATATCGGCTTTCCTAGAGAATTTCATGTAATTCATTCTTGTATCTTGAAATTGAATGTCGTACTGTAACATATGCTCAACTTTCAGGAATGGGCTAATTTAATTGGATTATCCTAATAACAAGAGGGTTCAAATAATTTATCTTTGCCAGCTTTACACCATTTTGATTTGGGTTTGACGAATACAGACTTTCGATTAACAAAATGGTTTTGGTGACTAGTCATATTTTATTTCTTTACGAGTATGTTTTTATAGCTTTGCTCGACGTTAGAAGCAATACTGTATGCTTTTTTTTATTTTTATAATTATTTTATTTATTATAAATTTGTACAAAATTCGTGTCTATAGTTCTAATATTTCCTTAAAAAAACACAAGTCCAGTAAATAAAGGATACTAATACAAATTTGTGGTTTTTAGAATTTTCGTCAGTTTGTCTGTTGTAAAAACTAAAAGATCAATTTCCATGAAATTGTGTTTTTTAACCGAGGCATCTTATAGACTATACCTTTTATCCGTTTACGGAACATTAAAAAGAAGGGTCATATTCTTTCCTTTCTTTATAAGTTAATTTTCATAATGGTTATTTACGACTCTGTTAGTTATAAAGGGGAGAACATAGTCTTCTTTGGTATTCCATGATTATAAATAAAGTTTAAAATATATTTTAACCGTAGTGTAATAATTTAAAATTAAGCTAACAATTTGCATTGTACCTTTTTAAAAAAAATATTTATCAGAAAATGCAAAAAGTTATATATTTCGCCTTCAGTTAGAAATAAATTAAATAATACAAACTTGTAAATGCTGAAGAGATTATGTTTATAAAAAGCTTTGAAAATTTAGACATTCAGAGTTTTTTTTTACCTACAGTTTTAATTTTCGCTTTCAAAACTTAATCTAACAATAGCATCATATTACTTACTGCTAAGTAAACAAATAATTAGTAACGTTAAATTAAATAATACTACTGAATACTTATTCGTGCAGCATATAAAATTGACAATATTAAAATATTTGGACCGGTGGTACCATTATTCGGATAATTTTCCGGGTACAGTTTCTCGCATTTTTAAACGACTAATTACTAGATATAATGCGGTTCCTAATCATGAAAAAGCTTCTTTTCAGTTTCTATGATTTATAGTTTAACAAATACGAGAGCCTTTTTGTAATATTTCATGGTATGAGAACAAATCCGTGCAGAGATGAGATATACATATGTAGGCTGCTACTTTCCTTTTTGGAAAGAAGTTCTTTATCGGACAGTGCTGGTATGGCGGATAGGGGCTAGGCGACAAAAAGTGTAAAAATTTTCCGTCACGACCCCTTCTGATTTAGTGTAGACGGCCTTGGCGGCTTTAAGGAAGCGAGATGGAATAATACCCATCTCCCTCGCACTTTTTATAATTCTACAATGAAAGATTTTTTTTAAATGACGCTTTATTTTAAAAGACGCTAGTAATTTTTTTATTTGTATTTGTTAATCGATATTATAATACGGTTATCAATAATAATATACTACGAAATAAACTTCGCTCCAACCGAGTGTTCCACGACACTCACGCATGTTTTTTTTTTTAAATTTAATAAGTCTATAAAACGGTTTTTCATTTATTTACATACCTTTCAGGAACATAAAGATGAACTAGCACTTGAGCAAAGTACCATAAATATAAAAAAGTTTGAAAAGCTTAAATATGAGTAGAACTGCATTAATAGAGTTTTAAAAGTTACTTATCAAATTCAATAATCGAACAGATCCAAATGTAAAATTCATATAACGTAAACAGCCCCATTTCGATCCTCAATGATATCTCTCGTTTCTCACGTTCTCAACTATTTACCACGTTCTCGGCGATGCAGAAAAACATCGATGAAACTCAACATTATTTTGTCAAATCTAAATAAACATTAACTTGTAATTAATGTAAAGATTAAAAAGTAAATAATGTAATGCTGACTGTTTACTGATGAATACAAGCTCTGTATAAAAGTGATAGGTGTTGCTAGACATATAATTCACACTCGGAAGATAAATTATTCTAATCTGAGATAAAGTAAAGCCCACGCAAGCCAAGCCACGGGTAAAATGCTTGTTTCCTCTAAAAATTAAATTTTAAAGATGGTACCTCCTTTTTTGCCTAGGAATTCGTTCAGGCCTTGAGGCATTTTAAATTAGTTCTCCTCGGTGACAATGCACGAAATTTATTACAACATAATAAATTGCAAAATTTTAAAATGGTACTACAAAGTACTTTTGTACTACATTTTCATTCAGATTGAGTCACAAAGATATTTCATAATATTCGGTTACCCAAATTTGGACTACATTTTAATTCAATCTTCTACGTGAAACAGAAAATCTCTGTGACAACCATACAGACAGACACCAAAGTGATTGCATTACTGTTCCGTTTTGCTATAGAAATGCTAAATTATAAAACTTTAAGATCGATAAATAGCGAACATAAAAAAGCGCAATTTTAATCTCTGTAAATATTTTCAATTTGTACATAAACTTTCAGGATGGCGATGACTAAAGTTTGAGAGCAAGCGCTCGTTCAAAGTTTTATGAATTTTGTTAGTACGTTTTCTTTAAAATTGGCTGAAATTTTGTTATGGGAACCATTTAAACTTAAGAAAGTGCTTCTTAAGCCAAATATTATAGTTAATGGTAAAGTGAAGTAACAACCTTTATACGTCCCACTGCTGGGCACAGTCCTCTTCTCATTCCTGAGAGGAATTATGGGCAAGGAAGTGTCCGTCGCGCTGCCATTATGCGCGTTGGCGAACTTCACATGTCTTCGAAATATTTTTATTGTTTAATTACTCAGACGTGCAAGTTTTTCACGATGTTTTCCTTCATCACCAATTACGTGGTAATATGGTAGTTAACGGCCTAAAATATTACGCTTTACTCATTAGTTTTGTGTGCTTTGCGCAAAAATAAAATAAAGGTCACTAGACATGGCGGTTGCTAGATTGGTCGCCACACCGTTTAGTGATGGTGTAAGAGAGTCCACTACCATCATCTTCCTGCGAGTGTCATCAGAGGCAACAGAGGGAAACGGAAGCAGAAGATGAGAAGCAGCATCTTCCTAAATATAAACTGAAACTAATAAAAAACTGAAGTTACATATTTGTTTGCTAAACATGGCAACTGTGGCAAATATTCCCCCTACAAGGAAATCCTTGGGAGTTTTTCTTCTTTCTTCTTTAGATTCTTCTAAATCTTTGAGTTCCTTTGCCTTTCACTTTTGTCAACAGCCAGACTTTGATAGTCTGTTATGATTATTATAGACATTGTTAAATTTGGTTTGTGTCTGTTTGAATCTGTTTGTGTCTGTCTGTTGTACCTGCTTTAATGAATAATAAGACGGCTGCGCCGTCGTTCATATTCATAATGCGTAAAGCAGTGAGAGAAAATGACACAATGAGAGTACTCTCTTTATTTTGTATTAAGAGTGGGAGAGTGAATACTCATACAGCATATATATCGTTTAAACATTTGTAGAATGCCATACATTTACTCGTTATCCCGAAAAGCTTTACAGTTCAGCGATCCTTTACGATTGCAGCTCTCAGCTGATGATACATTTTCATAATTAAAGTAGTGAGTAGATTGAATTTGTTCACACTCATAGAAAAGTGGTAGAGCCACGCGGCAGCTTTTGCTGTCGCACGGATGGGCCGGCTCGAACCGGGGTGGTACCACGACCTCACAGAATACCAGCGTGAAGTAGAGGTTTACCTCTGCGTTTCGCTTGGTGAGTGCAGGTGGCCGGAGGCCCTTTTTACTGGAAATGAGGCATTCCATCTTAGTCCTCACGGGTGACAACGCATCTGCATTTTGATTCGCAAACGAGGATAGATGTAGATGTCTATGGGCCGCAGCATCTACTTACCATCAGGTGGACTGTGTGCTCGTTTGTCACCCTTAACCTATAAAAAAAAATTAAATATCCGTTGAATGAAGATGATAATCTTGTACACTGTGTGCACAGTGAATGCAAAATATTTACTTTTTGTAATTTTTACTTTTTGATGATATCTTTTACAAAAAAACTTGCAGGTACGATGTGCTGAATGAATGTAAGTAAAATTAATAAATTTTTAAGTTGAGCTTATTTTTTTACAACATTGTGTTTTTGTTTGAAATAATATTATGAAGTAATCTTTCAAAAAATTTGGCAAGTGATGGCAATATAATTTTATGTAGGTATATATCCGGTGATAATTTTCCAATGAGCATCCATCCCTGTGTATTATTAATATAATTTGAGTAGATTTTTCAAAATATTCTGTACTATTCTTTAATATAAAAAGTTTATGATGTTTTATTAAATTTAAAAGTTGAAATAAGATTCAATTTTTTTAACTGCAGCTGAAGTTATTTAAAAGAGAATAATCATAACACAATATAATTATAGCAGACAACGATTTTTACTGAGTATTATACTAGTTATTAGGACAGGTGCAAAATCGCTATATTATGCATAATGATTTCTTATATTTACGCGAACACTACACATTAAATGAAACTAATTTTACAGATTTTATCGCATTTAATTTAACTTTTTAATTCCCAATGTTCATTTAATCTTTATGTACCTCTTTAGAAATTAGTACAAAAGCAATTTTATAACTAACTAGCTGTGCCCCGCGGTTTCACCCGCGTCATCAGGTATCCGAGGTGCGCGACATGACCTACTTCAAGCATTTTATAATGGCTAGGATTTAAGCGTCGTTCGCGCGCCCAGCCAAGTATTGAATTATTTTAATTTTACATTATCTCTTAAACTATACGTCCAAATAACATAGTATAAAGAACAAAGTTTATCTTCATAAAATTGTCTTGACGATGAAGTAACTTTCGTTCGTAAGGATAAATAGGCCATGCCTAATAATAACGCTCATAAATCACTTTTAAATTTTCAATATTTTTTGTCACAAAATACCAAATTATGACTTATGTATAAGAAATAGACATATGGTATCGCGGATTTTTTTTAAGACGGAGTAAAGGTTTATATTTTTCTAGAACATTGTATTTACGTATCCCTAACTATAACACCAGCGTACGCGGATAAATCATTTCGGGAGTGCTTTTTCTTCTGACTTGCTTAACAAATATCCATATTTAAGGCTAGCTAAGTAATACAGCTAAATGCTAGATAGCCTATACTATTTCACATGAATCTGGTTATAATATACAAAAAGAATTTTTCAAATCGGACTAGTAGTAGTAGTAAACAAAAAAACAAAAACACTCTTCCGCTTTATTATATTAGTATAGATATATGACTATTATTATACACCCTTTTTCATAATCTTCATCAGCTCGTAAAGGTTTTCTCCGGGACATGGGTTTATCCTGTTGTAAGGAAGACTTGCTCTACTCCTTGCAGTTGCTATAACCGCCAAGTTTGGCAGGCGGGTTTAAAATGCTCTAACCTGTATGTGAACTATATAGAAACATAATTATAACTGTATGTGATATTCATATCACAGGACAGTAGACCCTGTCTGGGCAAACGAGCCTCAAGCGTTCTTTTCTATAACCGACTTCAATAAGGAGAAGGTATTTATATTTATGTATGTTCACCGATTACTCGAAGACGCCTGAACCGATCTGGAAAACTCTTTTGTTTTTTGTTTCAAAGTTTAATTGAAATCGGTCGAGCGGTTTTAGGAAAATCAACAATAAATTATATTTATATTGTAATGGGTTGTACAAAATTTTTAATTTAGCCACTTGTTTTCGTAATGTAAATAAGATGGTACCTATTCCAATATGATGTGATGGTTAAAGAAAGGAACTCAAAGCATACTATAGTAGCGTTATTTAAGTCCCAATCTTTTTTATTATTTATGTTAACAAGAGAATTAAGTAAAACATTATTTTACTATGACTTTGCAAAATAAAGTTATCATTGAGAAACTCATAATTTTTTACACCTTAATATCCCACCTGATGTAAGTAACGATGTAGCCGTAGATTGTGAAGCGTAGTGGTTTAGTTTAATATACGTATTCAACCTTGCCTTGAAAGAAAAAGTCAAATAGATTGTAAGAATGAAATAGATTGTAGAAGCTCGAAAATTATGCTACTTCCTTCCAGTACGTATTATGAACGAACAAGCAAACATTTTTTTCTTTACTAACCACATGAATTCAAAGTATCGTGGTAACCATGAAACTAAAATCACGCTGTGATTTGATTACTGTGCTGGTGATTGTAACAGCAAAAAAATTATCCCTATGAAATCTGCAAATTAATAATTAAAAATTTGCATGTACCTGTTTATCTCCTCTACTTATCTACTCGTCAAAAATGAAGGGTCATATGTAAGTAAGTATAACTACACAAAATAAAAGTACAAGTATTTAGTAGTAAAAACAAATGGTAAGTGCAGAAAATAATGACATGTGACTGCTGTAGTCCATGCTGCATGGACACCTGCAATCAAATTCAACGATAGATGATAGAGATAAATATAGCAATTTATAATTTCGAAATATATGTATATATAAATACAGCCAATATACATATATAAATACAGTAACTATATGAAATATATGTATATAGCCTATGTTTAGCAGAATAGTCCTGAGCAACCTAATTACTATCTTTTATAAAATATGCTGATTTAAGGAAATCTATTGCCACGTACATTTACTAAAACATGGTCTGCCTGTTTTGTTTCCAAGGGCAAGTTAATTTATAAATGGACTAGATATATTTAAATAAGTGCTACAGCTGTCTGTCCTACATAGAAGAAACGAATATTAACAACCCTCGTTTCTGTAATATTAATTAACAGTAAGCCTACGAATAATTTTATTGCACTTCAAACTCTCTTTGTAAAAAAATTGCCTTATACTTTCAAAACTTAATATTTTATTTTAATCTTTGAAATTTAAATTTGATTTTACCGTGTAGGGTCAGCATCTCCATATAGTTACATGAGTGTCGTCAGTGATAACTATAATAACAAATGGCGAAAAAAGCTCCGATAAATAGTTATTTAACCATGAATATAAAATTATAGGTATATAACAGTAAGTCCCACGTAAGCATGGAGCCTAAGTCCGAGATTAACATGAGACGTTATTGTATACGAGTCTATTTTTCTGTTTCGGAGAGCAGACGAGGAATCCTTCGACAACAAAGCTTCCTCACTCCAAGATGTTGATGTAGGATGGTATGAATGCTCACCGAACTAATGCCTACAATCTTTTCGATGACCGTATACGTGATTCGTGGGTCTTCTCACAGCAACATTTCAGTAGTCCATACATTTTCTGCCGTTACTGCTGTTTGCGGGGCCCCGGTTCTTTGGTCATCTTGAAGATTAATCTTACCCCATTTGAATTCTGCAAACTACCTAAAAGTTGTTGCGCGTGATGCAACTGAGTCCCCTAATGCTGACTGTAACCATTGTCAACTTAATTGTTCGGTTAAACCAAATTTAAAACATAATATATCATAGCGCGCAAATGTTCACGGTTAAGATCCATCGTTTTAAATGAAAATTACCTACGCATACTTTCATTACTCGTGAATCTAGTAGTACTTGTATTGATCATGCTCTTATAAAAACAAAATTTCCAGCAACCACGATAGTAATGCAGTCTAACCTTACTGATCACAAACCGGTTATGTTATGTTTACATAAGAAACAAATTAGTAGTTACTCTAATCACACAATAACAAAGATAAATTATAATCAACTTCAAATAGATATCTCGAATATAGATTTTTCTCCTGTTCATGAATCACTTGATCCTGATTTTGCTCTAACCTATTTCCTGGAAACGATATCCACTCTAAGCAAAAATTCTCAAACTGTTTCTTTAGCAAGACGTAAAAAATTATAAAGCCTTGGACCACACCAGGTCTTTTACGCTGCATGAAAAATAGAGACAAACTGCATTATAAAGTAAGAAAATATCCAAACAATGAAGTAATTAAAATAACTTATACTGGCTATAGAAAATTTTGTAACACATTGATAAAAAAGGTAAAAAGATCTTATAAAAAGGATCAAATAAAAGAAGCTGGAAATAACAACAAAAAATATAGCATGTAATTAAAAATATAACACACACAGCTAAAACAAAAAAATCTTTATTGAATTTATTGAAGGATGAGCCTTGTCCGTATAAGTCCGTCAATAGAATAAATGAGTATTTTATTAATGTTGGTGTAACTTTAGCAGAAACAATAGTGAAAAATTCAAACCATGAATTGTCTAGCGCTTCTAAAGGTCATGCTTCCGGATCCATTAATTCTTTTGTTTTATTAGACACTGACTTTGGTAAAGTTAGTAATTTAATTCTGAATCCTAAAGATAATTGTACAGCTGGTTGGGATAATATTTTAAAATATTCTATCATCTATTTTTAATTCCTATT